>CM030360.1:196583645-196978645 GCA_017893485.1 Hemerocallis citrina | reverse complement strand
CGCCCGGGCAGACCTCCATTCTCCCGCACCATCATGGAGGCCCCCATCCAAGAGAACTTCAAGCCGCCTCACTTCGAGTCGTATGCCGGGGAGTCGGACCCCGCGGATCACATAGAGAGTTTCAAAACTCTCATGATGATCCACCAGGCTTCAGATGCCCTCCTCTGCAAGATCTTCCCTGCCACGCTGAAGGGGTCTGCGAGAGAATGGTACTCTTGACTCGCCCCGGCCTCCATCTTCTCATTCGACCAGTTTGAAGGGCTCTTCCTTACTCATTTCGTGAGTAGCCGCCGGGCCGAGAAAACAAGTGTATCTCTGGTGACCCTCAACCAAGAAAAGGGTGAACGCCTAAGAGATTACGTTCGACGCTTCATCGCCGAAGCCCGGTCCATTCCCTCCCTCAACCAATCAGTACCCTCTGCCGCATTCGAGCGCAACGTCACTAATGCCAACCTCAGGGCGTCCCTTGCCAAGAAGCCTCCTCGGGACTTCTCAGAACTTTTACTTAGGGTGGAGAAGTACATACGAGCGGAAGAGGCTCTCAACCCCCTACTCTTGAGGAGACATCTTCCAAGAACAAACGGAAGAACACAAGCGAAGAGGGGTCCCAAAAATTCCAGAAGGACGGCAATGGCCAGTGCCGCCCGACTCCTCGTTTGGAGAAGTTCATCTCCCTCATTGCTAATATATCAGAAGTTCTAATGGAGGTGGACAAGGAAGGGCTACTCCGTGCTCCCCCTAGAATGAATACCCCTGGCAAGAAGAGGAACAAGGATAAGTGGTGCCGCCTTCACAGGGACCACGGCCACGACACGGATGATTGTCGGGCTCTCAAAGAGGAGATCGAAGAACTCATACAGCGGGGACACCTGACCAAGTTTGTCCAAAAAGATGGGGCCTAGCTCCCCCCCTGAGGAGCCTACAAACGAGCGGAAAGGCCCGCCGAGCTTCAAGACTCAGAACCTCCCCGCTCCTCCCAAGAGGACTTCACCTTATTGTAGAAGTAGGATCTTAATTTTCAATAAGGCCGATGCTTGTAACCCGGCCAATAGCATGTAATAATGGCTCGCCCTATTGAAGCGGCCACTTAGTTCATCTCAATAAAACTTTACATTTTTTCATTAAAAATTATTGCTCTTGCTTCATCTCTATCTCTCCGAGTCACGACTCGCTAAATGGTGAGTTCAGAGTCCGGCTTCTCCTAACTGGCTGCTCCCGCAACTTACTAAGCTCAAAAAACGAGTTTGGAGTCCAGCACTTGGCTCGATTCCGCTTCAAATTACTCGCTCATAAGTGGGAAAGAAGTGGTTCGCCATTCAGAATTGCTCCTACACCTCGTTAACCCCCTCTAACAACGAGTTCGGAGTCCAACACTTGGCTAGATTCCGCTTCAAATTACTCGCTCATAAGCGGGTAAGAGGTGGTTCGCCATTCGGAACTGCTCCCACAACCATTGATTCTCTCAATTCTCAACGAGTTCGGAGCTCACAATTCTCTCCTAGAGTTGCTCCTCAAACTTGTCTCCTAAATGGCTCTCTTCTAGAGCCAAGCTCTTCGCTCCGCTCACCTCCGAAGCGGACCTCTTCTCAACGAGTTCGGAGCTCACAATTCCCTCCTAGAGTTGCTCCTCAAACTTGTCTCCCAAATGGCTCTCTCCTAGAGCCAAGCTCTTCGCTCCGCTCACCTCCGAAGCGGACCTCTTCTCAACAAGTTCGGAGCTCACAACTCTCTCCTAAAGTTGCTCCTCAAACTTGTCTCCCAAATGGCTCTCTCCGGGAGTCGAGCTCTTCGCTCCGCTCACCTCCAAAGCGGACATCTTCTCAACAGGTTCGGAGCTCACAACTCTCTCCTAGAGTTGCTCCTCAAACTTGTCTCCCAAATGGCTCTTTCCTAGAACCGAGCTCTTCGCTCCGCTCACCTCCAAAGCGGACATTTTCTCAACAAGTTCGTAGCTCACAACTCTCTCCTAGAGTTGCTCCTCAAACTTGTCTCCCAAATGGCTCTCCTAGAGCCAAGCTCTTCGCTCCGCTCACCTCCGAAGCGGACCTCTTCTCAACGAGTTCGGAGCTCACAACTCTCTCCTAGAGTTGCTCCTCAAACTTGTCTCCCAAATGGCTCTTTCCTAGAACCGAGCTCTTCGCTCCGCTCACCTCCAAAGCGGACCTCTTCTCAACAAGTTCGGAGCTCACAACTCTCTCCTAGAGTTGCTCCTCAAACTTGTCTCCCAAATGGCTCTCTTCTGGAGCCAAGCTCTTCGCTCCGCTCACCTCCGAAGCGGACCTCTTCTCAAAGAGTTCGGAGCTCACAACTCTCTCATAGAGTTGCTCCTCAAACTTGTCCTCCAAGAACGGACTTCCCTTAGAGCCATACAAAGCTCTTCTCAACTTCGCAAAGATGAAGATGTTGCGGGACTATCTTGACCTTGAGGAAGGAGGATTCTCCAATTCATCTTTGAAGAGAACTTGTAGATCTTCGAAAAAGCTTCGAAACAAGGGGTCCTACGCCCTGATCCGACCTCCGTAGCACCGGAAACATCGAGAAGAACTCACCCTAGACTTCGGCACACTTCGCCGAGCGCTCTTGGCACCGACCATGTTACATAGAAAAATTGGACCTCGGCACACTTTGCCGAGCACTCTTGCCACCGACCATGTTACATGGAAAAATGGACCTCGGCACCCTTCGCCGAGCGCTCTTGGCACCGACCCTCAAACATGGAAAAATGGATCTCGGCACCCTTCGCCGAGCGCTCTTGGCACCGACCCTCAAACATGGAAAAATGGATCTCGGCACCCTTCGCCGAGCGCTCTTGGCACCGACCCTCAAACATGGAAAAATGGACCTCGGCACCCTTCGCCGAGCGCTCTTGGCACCGACCCTCAAGCATGGAAAAAACTCACTCCGGACTTCGGCAAAGACTCGCCGAACCCCTTCTTTACATGTGTCGCCGAACCACGGCAGGAGACCCCGAACCCCCCTGGACTTCGGCCTCCTTCTTAACACATATTTGGAGGGGGTCGGCAACGTCGCCGAAGCAACTTGCCACCGGAGCTCAAATGAGAGAAATTCTTTACCTCGGAATTCGTGCTCAAATGCGACCGACGGCTCAGATACAAGCAACCAAACAATCAACAAACAAACAAAAAAAAATGGAGAGAAGGGTCGGGTTCAGACCCGTTAGGGTCCGAAACCCGAACCCCATATCTCTCCTTCTCCGACTTCCCGCCAAAACCAAGGGAACAAAAAAAGACCAGCTCATTCCTTCTTCTCCAAAACCCAACACATCAACGAGCTCGAACGTTCGCCACTGCGTCGAGCTCCCCCTTCACGAGCTCACCACTGCGCCGAGCTCCATCACCTTCGCCAAAGCTTCGTCTCCAACTGCATGCTGCCGAGCTCGACCCCATCTTCTTCAACACCGAGCTCACCTCCATTCCTCGCCGAGCTCCAAGGTTCCGACCTCTCCTTCATCGTCGAGCCCACCTCGATGAGTTCCGCCATGGCTGAGCTCCACTTCGTCGAGCTCTCCTTCACTGCGTCGAGCCACCACAGTCGAAGCTCGAACTCTGCCAACTCCGCCATGGCCGAGTTCTATCCTAAGCTCCAAAGCCCATCGTCGAGCTCTCCTCCGTCGTCGAGCCCACCTCGATGAGTTCCGCCATGGCTGAGCTCCACTTCGTCGAGCTCTCCTTCACTGCGTCGAGCCACCACAGTCGAAGCTCGAACTCTGCCAACTCCGCCATGGCCGAGCTCCCCATCCTGAGCCCCGAGCTTCCCCGTCGACCTCTCTCGCGAGCTGACGAAGGTCGAAGAAGGAGTCGGAGGAGACGAGGGAGGGAGACGAGAGAGAGCGGAGGTAGGATGGAGAAGTAGAGAGCGGGAGAGAAGAAAAAGAAGAAAGAGCAGCAGCAGAAAGAAAAAAAAAATTAAAAAAAAGAGGGTCAACGGTTGATTGCCACGTGGCGTCTATATGGACTTCAGCCACTTTTGCCGAGAGCTCTTGCCACCGATGATGTTATGAGCAAAAAAAAGGACTTCCTCCCGATGCGCACTCGCTTGATCGTGATCAACGCGCACGATCGCGCCACGTCACTAGGTATTTATTTATTTATTTATTTAAATAATCGAATTAATTATTTAAAAAATTCGAAAAAATATTTACAAATTGGAAAACATTAATTAAAAATTCTAAAAAAATTATTAATTCAGAAAATAATTTTTAAATTCTGAAAATAGTAATTATTAAATTAGAATAATTAATTAAATTTTTTGATAATTAATTATTTAATTCGGAAATTAAATAAAAATTCGAAAAAATTCAGAAAAATATAGAAAAATCACAAAAAATTCAGAAAAATCTGAGAATAATTTTGGGCATCTTACAAGCTCAGAAAACTACCGTTACACCCCGAGCTAGATTCAAATCCCTTAAGAACACCGATAAAATCCCGTACGCCATTAGAACAACAAAACTACTCATCAAAGACTGTAAAACTCAGTCTCCAGGAGTGGGGGGCTCATGATATGGCTAAAATTAGGGTTAAATCAGAACCGTTCAAATCGGGCACGAATCTTAAAGCTCAGTGGTAAAACGGTAATTTCACCTACAAATAGGTCTGAAGCGGGTACTGGGTCTTCTCCTCTAAGACCCATCAACCCGCAAACAGATCCATCTCAGCTGGGTGCGGGTTCCAACCTGCAATGAACCCAGCACATCAGGATAGAATTAGGGTTTCTGATTAATCCTAATCAACGGTCCTGATTCATATCTATCCTTTCACTGGGAATTAGGGATTACATTCCTAATCTAATCCTAGGGATTACATTCCTAATCCGATCCCAAATGCGGCTATAAATACCCCCCATCCACCACCATTAAGAGGTAATCAATCTTTTGCCAATTTATGCTCTTTCATAATCTTTCCTGATTACTGACTTGAGCGTCGGAGGGTACGTCGCCGGGATCAACCCCGGTGTTTCGCACTTTTTGCAGGTTCACGGCAGCGGCAAAAGACCAAGTCAACAACTTGGTGAAGGTCAACAGGTTTGCTTTATTGTTTTCTCCAAGAATCTACAAATTCATCTGTATGCTCCCACTCCAAAATTAGCAGCAACAATATATTACTATTATATATTATTATATAATTTATTATTATTGTAATAAATTGTTTAATATATAATTATAATAGATTATTATGACATATATATTATTATAATTATTATATGTTATTCTATATACGTATATTATTAAATATGTTTATCATAATAAATTATTTTATATTATTATATAATATACAATTATTATAATATATTATTATTTTATATATACTATTTTATATATACTATTATTATATTATATTATTATTATTTTATATATACTATTATTATATATACTGTTATTATATTATATTATTATTATATTTATATTATATTATATTATTATTTTATATATACTATTTTATATATACTATTATTTCATATGTACTATTTTATATATACTATTATAATAATCTATATTATTATTATTATTATATATTACTATTATATATTTACATAATAAAACACAAAGAAAGCTATCAAGTGGCTCTTCTTCAATCCCCCAAAAATCAAAGGCCGAGATCTAACCTCATAATACATATTTTCCCCCCCAAAAGTTTCCCCCCAAAACTCAAATTCAAATCTCCCACCTAAAACAACTCCTATATTTATTTAAATTTTTTTTCTCCCTCTCTCCCTCTCTCTTCTATTAAAAAAATTAAAAAAATAAAAATAAAATTATTTTTTAAAAAAATTAAAATTTAAAAACTTTAAAAATAATTCAAAAAAATCAGAAAATCATATAATATGTTTTTTGCTGGACCCCCAAAAGTTTCTCATATAATATGTTTGCTACTCAATTAATTTGCTGGATCTCCAAAACTATTTTATATGATCAAACAAGTTGCACTGTTCCGAAGACGTGCCGTAGACACGTGTCAACGGGCAAATGCACCGTTCCGAAGACGTGCCGTAGACACGTGTCAACGGGCAAACCTAGTTATTATATATATTATTATATAATTTATTATTATTATAATTAATTGTTTAATATATAATTTGAATATATTATTATAATTATTATATATTATTATATATATGTATATTATTAAATATGTTTATTATAATAAAATATTTTATATTATTATATATCAGCATGTATGTATATGTATACAATATGTATGTATCAGAGTATATATACTGTATATAGTATATACATACAACCAACCTATATATACATTATACTCTCATTTTCAAAAAACTGTTTTCATAAAAAACTATTACCAAACAGCTTTTACACTCTTATTTTTAGAAAACTTTTTTTCAAAAAACTGTTCTTAGAACAACAAACCCAAACCAAAACCAAAACGTAATAAGTGGTTGTAATAACGAATATTAATTAGATTTTAGGGATGCTTGGGCCCAAGGCCATCTTCTAGAAGCACCCAAAATTGTTCTTCCCTCTTCACTCTATTTGGCGGGAAAATAAACCCCAAACAATTAGAAGAAAAAAGAAATCATAAAAAATTCCGACCTTTTTGTCTGTTTATTCCTCTTTCTTCTCTAATTGACGGCAATAATGGCGCCCAAATCCGACAGCACAGAATGTATCTTCTTCTTCTTCTTCTTCTTCTTCTTCTTCTTATTGTCCTTTTATCTTCGTTTCGTTGTACGCGACAAAGCTGACGCATTTTTGTTTGGTGGTTTCTAGGCATCGTTCTCAACTATGTCAACGAGGTAATCGCTCTCTTTCGCGATCTTTATGACTTACTTAATAGTAGTCCTATGCCGATTTGTTAAGTGCCCATTAATTTGTTGGACCTTTTTAGGGTTTATTGTGAACAGTTGTTGATGTGAATGTCATGTTAATCCGTATTTTTATCTGAATTTTGGTTGAAATTTTGGTCAAATTTGATTACATGCGTCAAATCTAAGTGCCCTTTTAGTAAGGAGTGATTGCGTTTTGTTTTCGCTGTTGTGATGTTGATTTATGATAAACCCAACAGTTTTAAGCTGTGCATTTTAGGTATTTGATTATGTTCTTAATACATCAACCTCTTTAGGTTGAATTTTTAAGGGTAATGTAAATTTAAGGTCGTAAGCATTGTGAAGAAAGGAAGAGTGGAATCTTATGGGTGTCTTGTTAATGGTTTCATAAATATGCAAGCTTATTGTCTGATAGCATAGAAATAGAAAGTGAAGTACTAAATGAGTTGCTTAGTTTTGTTCTGTACAAAAGGGAATTGACTGTGATATGGCTAAAAATGAGATTAAATCGGGACCGTTCAAATCGGACACGAATCTTAAAGCTCAGTGGTAAAACGGTAATTTCACCTACAAACGGGTCTAAAATGGGAACTGGATATTAATTCAAAGCCCAATAACCTATAAACGGATCTGTCTTACTGGGTACGGATCCCAACCCATTACAAACCAGTTCAGAAGGATAAAGAAGAATTCAGATTTATAATTATCCCTATGAAGTGATCTTAACCGCTTCTATCCATTCACACCGGGAAGTAGAGATATGTTTTTATCTTGAAACGGATTCCTAAGGCGACTATAAATACCCCTCTCCCCCTACTGTTACCAGGTATTCAATATTTTTCCAGTTTAAGTTCTTGCTTAATCATTCAGATTACTGACAAGAGCGTCGGAGGGTGCGTCGCTGGGATCCATCCTGGTGTCTCGCACTTTTTGCAGATCTCAGTAGCGGCAAGAGACCAAGTCAACATATTGGTGAAGATCAACAGGTCAACAGGTTTGCCTTGTTCGTTTTCTCAAGAATCTACAAATTCTATCTGTTTGCTCCCACATCAAAATCAGTAGCAACAGATTGGCACCGTCTGTGGAAAAAGAAAAAGCAACCCGACCTAACTTCATCAGCGAGACTAGTTTCAAGCCATGCATCCAAAACAGAAGGGGAAGGCAGCGGTCTCCAGCCGAAGAACCACTTCTCTTCATCCTTTCCCCCCTCCAGCTCAAGGTGCTCCTCTTCAACACGCCCCTTCAGGATTTTGGGGGGCTGCCCAGGGGGGGCTCCCATCGGAGTCATCCAAAGCAACATCCTCCTCATGATCATGTCGCAGGTTCCAATCATTCAATTGAATCTATGACTTCTCAAAGCCCTCCCAAGCGGGATCTTCATCAAGTGATTGCAGACCGCCAAGAGGGGGTCGACCTCAGAACTCGCCTGAATGGATGGCGAGCCCTTGGTGGAGTCCATCAACCTGAGCACCCAGGGGCCTCAAGAGTCCGGACCCCCCGACGACCGAGGACCAGAAAATCTCCTCCCCGAGGAGGCAAAGAGAGTCCCCTCAGCGTCATCGGCGGAGAACTCATTCTCCAGTAAGCCGAGCCAGACATAGGGACCGCAAAGCTGGAGAGGTACCAGTCACAAGGGCAGATCTTCAAGACTTCCAAACGACAGTTTTACGGGCCCTCAATATCGCCCCAAAGAACGACCCGAGGCCACCTACTTATGAGCCAGCTAGGAGCCACTACCTTCACACTCTCAGTCCTTGTCCTTCTCCAAGCTACCATCGCCGCAGCCCCAGTCCATCCTCGTACGAAGATGAGTCTCGAGGCTCGGCAAGATATGATCAAAGAGAAGACTCAGTCTACCGCCGTCTTCACGAGATGGAGAGGCACCTCGGCCGAATTGACAAGGAAGAAGAGCAACGGGCGATAAACTTCCGCCCGAGCAGACCTCCATTCTCCCGCACCATCATGGAGGCCCCCATCCCAGAAAACTTCCAGCCGCCTCACTTCGAGACGTATACTGGGGAGTCGGACCCCGCAGATCACATAGAGAGTTTCCAAACTCTCATGATGATCCACCATGCTTCAGACGCCCTCCTCTGCAAGATCTTCCCTGCCACGCTGAAGGGGTCTGCGAGAGAATGGTACTCTCGACTTGCCCCGGTCTCCATCTTTTCATTCGATCAGTTCGAAGGGCTCTTCTTTACTCATTTCGTGAGTAGCCGCCGGACCGAGAAAATAAGTGTATCTTTGGTGACCCTCAGCCAAGAAAAGGGTGAACGCCTAAGGGATTACGTTCGATGCTTCACCGCCGAGGCCCGGTCTATTCCCTCCCTCAACCATTCAGCAGCTTCTGTCGCATTCGAGTGCAACATCACTAATGCTAATCTTAGGGTGTCCCTTGCCAAGAAGCCTCCTCAGGACTTCTCAGAACTCCTACTTAGGGTGGAGAAGTACATACGAGCAGAAGAGGTTCTCAACCCCCCTACTTTTGAGGTAACATTTTTCGGGAACAAACAGAAGAATACGAGCGAAGAGGGGTCCCAAAAATTCCAGAAGGACGGCAATGGCCAGCGCCGCCCAACTCCTTGTTTTGAGAAGTTCATCCCCCTCATTGCTAATATATCAGAAGTTCTTATGGAGGTGGACAAGGAAGGGCTACTCCGTGCTCCCCCAGAATGAATACCCTTGGCAAGAAGAAGAACAAGGATAAGTGGTGCCGCTTTCACAGGGACCACGGCCACGACACGGATAACTGTCGGGCTCTCAAGGAGATCGAAGAACTCATACAGCGGGGACACCTGACCAAGTTCGTCAAAAACGATGGGGCCGAGCTTCCACCCTAAGGAGCCTACAAATGAACAGTGAGGCCTGCTGAGCTTCAAGACACAGAACCTGGGGCCGTCTTCCACGTCATCCAATGAGGCCCAATGGAGGGAGAACCCAGCTCCTCCCAAGAGGTTTTAACCTTATTGTAAAAGTAGGATCTTGATTTTCAATAAGGCCGATGCTTGTAACCCGGCCAATAGCATGTAATAATGGCTCGCCCTATTGAAGCAGCCACTTAGTTTATCTCAATAAAACTTTATATTTTTTCATTGAAAATTATTGCTCTTGCTTCATCTCTATCTCTTCGAGTCACATCTATGACTCGTTAAATGGTGAGTTCAGAGTCCAGCTTCTCCTACATGGCTGCTCCCACAACTTACTAAGCTCTAACAATGAGTTCGGAGTTCAACACTTGGTTCGATTCCGCTTCAAATTACTCGCTCATAAGCGGTAAGAAGTGGTTTGCCATTCGGAATTGCTCCTACACCTCGTTAACCCCCTATAAAAACGAGTTCGGAGTCCAACACTTGGCTCGATTCCGCTTCAAATTACTCCCTCATAAGCGGGTAAGAAGTGGTTCGCCATTCGGAATTGCTTTTACACCTCGTTAACCCCTCTAACAACGAGTTCGGAGTCCAACACTTGGTTCGATTTCGCTTCAAATTACTCGTTCATAAGCGAGTAAGAAGTGGTTCGCCATTCAGAACTGCTCCCACAACCGTTGAACCTCTTCTCAACAAGTTCGGAGCTCACAACTCTCTCCTAGAGTTGCTCCTCAAATTTGTCTCCCAAATGGCTCTCTCCTAGAGCCAAGCTCTTCGCTCCGCTCACCTCCAAGGCGGACCTCTTCTCAACGAGTTCGGAGCTCACAACTCTCTCCTAGAGTTGCTCCTCAAACTCGTCTCCCAAATGACTCTCTCCTAGAGCCAAGCTCTTCGCTCCGCTCACCTCCAAGGCGGACCTCTTCTCAATGAGTTCGGAGCTCACAACTCTCTCTTAGAGCTGCTCCTCAAACTCGTCTCCCAAATGGCTCTCTCCTAATGCCAAACTCTTCGATCAGCTCGCCTCCAAAGCGGGCCTCTTCTAAACGAGTTCGGAGCTCAAAATTCTCCTATAGAGTTGCTCGTTGCACTCACCTCAAAGAATGGGTCTTCCCATGGCTCTTACGAGGATCTTCCTAGCACATCTTCTCCACCCCTAGGAGTGGAGCTCCTCTTCAAAAATCCCCAAGACCAAAGCACTCCTCAACTTCATCAAGATAAGGATGTTGCGGGGCTATTTTGACCATGAAGAAGGGTGAATCTTCATCCCACTCCTAAAGAGAAGTTGTAGATCTTCGAGTTAGCTTCGAAACGAGAGGTCGCACGCCCGATCGGACCTCCGTAGCATCGGGAAAATGGATTGCAGCATCAACCGCTGCCGAGTCGCGCTCCTCCTTCGTCGACCTCCAAGCTCGACAACACTTCAGATACGCTGAGCTACAATGCCGAGCTGCCGGGGCACCGACTTCCGTATTGGGGAAAAAACACCCCCGAGCTCCTTGGACCGTCAGATCGTCCAGATATTCGCGCCATGGCTGATGGATGACTCAGATTTTGCCACGTCTCCACAAAACGACAAGATAACGTTTTCTCGAAATTTGAGCCTCTTGCCTTGTGATTCGCGCTACGATCATGATCGAACGTCCAGATGGAGCCACGTAGCTCGGATCTGAAATTCGAGCGACCGAACTACCGAACTGCAAAGTGGCAAAAAATGCGCCTCAAAATTTGTGCTCGGATTTGCCGAACAAGAAGCAGCCCAAAAGCAAAAAAGAAAAAAGAAAAGGAGGTGAAGGGGTTAACGGGTCTGACCCAAACCCGTTGGGACCCCAAACCCGAACCAAACCCGTTCTCCTACCTCTTCTTCTTTCCCAACGTTCCCGCCAAAACCAGAGAAAAAAAACCCAACTTCTTCTTCAAACAACCCCATCTCCTTTACGAGCTCCCCTCACCGAGCTCGACCACAGCTCCTCGCCGACCACCACGTCGCGAGTACCGACCACCAAGCTCGAGCTCGAGCCGAACTCCTCTCACCTTCCATTCGTCGCCGAGCTCCTCTATCCGTCGAAGCCTACAAGCGAGCTCCACCATAGCTTCGACGACCCGTCACCAAGCTCCACCTTCGAGCACCACTCCACTCGTCGAGCTCCTTCGTCGAAGCTCCGAGCTCCATTATCTCCGAGCTCGACCCATTATCAAGCTCCGACGAACTCCACCAACTCCTCGCCATGCCGAGCTCCACCTTCCTCTCCCCCTACACCAAGCTCCAACGGCGAGCTCGCCTCCGCTGCGAGCTCCAACAAGGAGCTTCGTCACCTTCTTCCGAAAGCAGAGCACATCACCGAGCTCCGAACCCATCATGGTGCCGAGCTCTAACCTCCATGAATGCCTTGCCGACCTCCAAGGCCGATCTCCACTGTCAGCTGCCGACGAGCTTCTTTCCGGTACAGTCGAACTCCACGCCAGCGCCGCCGAAGCTCCTCTCGTCACTGACCCATCGATCTCCTCTCTTCTCCTCCTCCATTCCTCGCCAACTCTCCTCTCGACGAGCTCCCCTCACCGAACCAAGCCTTCGACGAGACACCATTCGTCGAGCTCTAGAAATACTCGAAGAAATCGAAGGAGTCGAAGACGAAGATAGAGGAGAGGAGAAGAAGAGAAAGGAACAGAAAAAAAATGCCACGTGGCGTCAACTCCAACGCTTCGGCCGTTGTCGAGCTGCCGACCCACCGAGCTCGAAATTGGAGAAAAAACACTGCCGACCTACACAAGCCGTCTGATCATCTCAAAATTCGCGTCACGACACGATCGACGTCCAGAAATGCGCCACGTGTTCAGAAAATGATCCACTTTGCGATGTGCGCCATCTGATCATGATCGACGCTCAGAAACGCGCCACGTGTCCAGAACGTGATCTGCTTTGCGATGCGCGCACATCTGATCATGATCGACGCTTAGAAACGCGCCACGTGTCCAGAACGTGATCTGCTTTGCGATGCACGCCATATGATCATGATCGACGCCCAGAAATGTGCCACGTGTCCAGATAATATTTAATTAATTTATCTATTTATTTAATTGAATTTATAATTTTAAAAAATTCGAAAAATATTTAAAAATCGAAAAAAATTAATTAAAAATTCTAAAAATAATTATTAATTCAGAAAAATAATTTTAAAATTTTGAATTTTTTTTTATTAAATTAGAATAATTAATTAATATTTTCGATAATTAATTATTTAATTCGGAAAATGAATAAAAAATTCAAAAAATGAGAAAAAAATCAGAAAAATCTGGAAAATCACCAAAAATTTAGAAAATTCCGAGGATATTTTTTGGGCATTTTACAAGCCCAGAATAACACCGTTACACCCCAAGCAAGATCCAAACTCCCTTAAGAACACCGATAAAATTCCGTACGCCATTAGAACAACAAAACTACTCCTCAAAGACTGTAAAACTCAGTTTCTAGGAGTGGAGAGCTCATGATATGGCTAAAAATGGGATTAAATCGGGACCGTTCAAATCCGACATGAATCTTAAAGGTCAGGGGTAAAACGGTAATTCGCCTGCAAACGGGTTTAAAATGAGAACGGGGTCTTTATTCAAAGTCCAATAACCCATAAACGGATCTGTCTTACTGGGTACGGGTCCCAACTCGTTACAAACCGGTTCAGAAGGATAAAGAAGAATTCAGATTCATAATTATCCCTAAGAAGTGATCTTAACCGTTTCTATCCATTCACACCGGGAAGTAGAGATATGTTCTTATCTTGAAACGGATTCCTAAGCCGACTATAAATACCCCTCTCCCCCCACTGTTATCAGGTAATCAATATTTTTTCAGTTTAAGTTCTTGCTTAATCATTCAGATTACTGACAAGAATGTCGGAGGGTGCATCGCCGGGATCCATCCCGGTGTCTCGCAGTTTTTGCAGGTTCTCAACAGCGACAAGAGACCAAGTCAACACATTGGTGAAGGTCAACAGGTTTGCCTTGTTCGTTTTCTCAAGAATCCACAAATTCTATCTGTTTGCTCCCACACCAAAATCAGCAACAGCATGTATACCATGTTTTGGGTCATCTGAATTATGTGTCCTGAATCTGTGATTTTAAGCTAGGTGAAAACCTCCTTTATACTTTTAATTGCAGCAGTAGGCTAGTGTTAATTTAGTTACCTATTCAGAATTTAGGGAACTAATATTTTTCTGTTATTATATTTTTTGTATCCAACAGATCTGTAGCACATCTGATTAATTTCTATATAAATCTATTTAGGTCACTCTAGTCTTTGGTGGAGCCAGAATATGGAAAAAAATGTTAATATGGGCTAAAGATGTTTTACAGAGATAAACAAAGAGATACTGTACAACATGATTTTGGTATGTGATAAGCAAATTATGCGTGAATGATTAAATCATACTTCTCAGGACACAATTGGTTGGACAACCAAAGATAAGAAATTTCTTAAGCAGATAACCAGCGCTTGAATTTGTTGTGGTTTCTCCGAATCTTAAATTCAACCAGTTCAAAGAAAATTGTTGGTGGTGATCTCATTTAGCAAAAGAGTTTTGTAATCTCGTTCCACGACAAGGCTGAATTAGTATAAAATTGAGTTGTGGACTTGATTGAAGAAGGGAATTTTTCTCTCCATTCCTGTTTTTCTGATTGGAACTTTGTTCTCATTCATGGTCAGTCTCATTAATTCATTGGAATTTAACTCCAACGATTTTATTTCATTAGATGTGTTTCAAAGCATCTTATGCGGACACTATAGAGCTGTCATATTCTATTACTGTATATTGGGGATTACCCGGAGTAAATGCACAGGTCTCTCTCTCTCTCTCTCAATCATATGAAAAAGACTCAAAATAGTCCTATCCTGTCGTAAGCATCTCTACTATTTTAATGGGAGAGTTTGTCACCAAACAAACTCTATTTGTAACCCAATAAACACGTGCATTGTAATCCAACAAACACGTGCAATGCACATGCATAACTACTATAAAAGAGGTCTTAGGTTCAAAGTCAGACAACATCGAATTTTAAAAAAATATATATTTATAAAAACGTGCATTGCACGTGTAAATTACTAGCATTCATTTAATTTGATAACTTTACTTTTTGTAGACATGCATCACACGTACATTATACTAGTAATAATAATATTATTATAATGGGAGAAGGCCTTGGTGTCATTTGTAAATATTTTGTCATTCTACCAACCCGTGCAACGCACGTGCATAACTATCATAAAAGATGTCTTAGGTTCAAATCAAGGCTACGTCTAAATTTTTATTTTAAAAAACTATATTTATTAAAACGTGCATCGCACGTGTAAACTACTAGTATATATAAAAGGACAATGTACACAAAGAACAATTATACAAAGGAGACGGTTGATGCTTGAACAATATATAAAGCATCACCAAGAGTAAAATAACCAGCAACCACAAAACTCTGACGACACAGTCGAGAGAAATATAAAAAGTACAAGCAACCATCTACAGTAAAGCTGTGCACAACGCAATTAAAACTCAGAAAAAAAGAGAAATAGTAACAACAGTAATAAGTAGATAGCGCGCTGCAGCTACCACTCATAACCTTTAACAACCAAACCATTAACATTTGAGGGTCACTTAGCACTTGCAGTTGCTGTTGCACTTACACTTGATGAACATAATGTCTTTGAAGTGAATCGACCAACTTCCATGCCGATTGATTAGCTCGCCCCAGGTCTCTAGGATTGACACATAACAACCATCAACCTCAACTTGAACAATATTGTACTTGATGATTTGGGGATGAAATCTGAAGCCCACATGACTAAACGAGAAGGAGCTTAACCATCTCTTCAGTGGTTGGGCTGACAACGAGAACTCTTCTATCGCCATGTAGACAGAGCAAAGCATAGGAAGAGAGTAAATCTCCCCAGTGCAGCACAAGTTTCACAGTTTTTCTAAAAGTGCAACTTGTTAGAGATTATGAGACATAATAACAATAGAAATTAGGGTTAATATCTTAGACTAAGGTGCTTGAGATATTTGCCCTAGGTATCAAGATTGGAATACTTAGACTACTATCACAAGCCAGTATTTATAGGATAAATACTGGTTTCGGTACTGGGTTCTCAACCCACTCAACCTGCATTCCGATATCCATACAATTAGTACGTGTAACACATGTGTTACCCATAGAATAATATTACACATAATAATATTCATATAGTGAGAATATACCCATATATCCAACAATCATCTCCTATATTATCAATATATAAACGTACTGGATTATCTCATCAGTTCAACACTAAGCTGACTAGCTGATAGCAGTCTTTAAATAGAAGAAATGCATCACTCAATGTATAGTTCATAAAGATTAAATCAATTATAAATCCGAATAGATTTAAAAAAAGACTAAACCAAAATAATTAAATAGTTCTCAAACTATATCACAACAGAATAGTTCACAATGACTAAATCAACTGGAGAAATCTGTCACAGTTTCAAAATCAAACAAAGCAAATAAACTTCAAGAAAAATAAGAGTTTTAAGCTCAATGAACACAAGAGTCTTAAACTCAACAGAAGCTTTATTAAGCAGGTGATTAGTTTATTCTCGAAAGAAATAAACCAAAACTCTATCCTTGCACACTGCTTTACGTGACTCCTCCATTTTGAGCAAATCATTATTTTAGAATCTATGTTGACAGATTCAACTCCTCCATTTTGCTAGCTTATTAAAAACAAGAATATTAAGAGACGCATCTCTAAGAATTATAGAGAATTTCATAAAGTATCTAGTTCCACTAAAGAACTTAGTTTAATTCAACGATAGTTTAGCAAAATGTAATGTAAGTATCACAATCAAGTTTCTTTAACTAAATAAAGAACAAGAACTATTATAGTTTTACAACTATACTATATTTCATATTGGTATGATAGAACAGACAAATCAATTATGGTTAATTTTGAATCATCAAAATTGGAATGAAACAAGAACCTATAAAAAAGATATATCTTCAAAATTGGAATGATATAACGACATTCTGAATATCGGAAACACATCGATAAGTTTTCATGCTGGTCAAATAACACATGAATTGCACATCTGTAATATACTTTTTGTTAACACATTTTGGAATGCCACTTCGCTTTCATGTAATAAAATTAAGATATACAGAACTGAAATTGTTACATCATAACATAATATAGCCACTATGAAAGATCATGCTCTTAGTTACAGCTGATAATGAAGGAAACCAATCACATATATCCCTGGAGCTACTATGATATATGGCGTTGTCAGCCATGATCATCTTTTTCAAGAAGAGATGGACCTACAAATCCACGATCAATATGAGCAGGAGTCGTCCCAAATAGTAGTTCAGCTACGACAATTGCTTGCTCGTTTACTTGGTCCTCAAATGCTTGGATCTGATTGATTCCCCATGCGCCGATTGCAAGCATTAGCACTGCATAAACAAGAAGTCGACCAAAGAAGAGGAGAGTATTCAACAAAATTTCACTTGGGAGAAACATCTCCAGCTCGTTGTAATCATTAGGAAACAAGGGAGAAAGACTGAGGAGGGACCAAGGGATGACAGAGAATGGAAGGGGTTTTGATTTTGAGTTTTGTGGTAACTTTCTCTTGTGGATGTTTGCCATGCATCATGTGAGCCTCCAAAAGAGATGGCTAAAGGAAGCATTTGTTCACATGAAATGCACCAGGGGAAATTGCTTGCATATCCCTAAATTTGAACTTTCTTTTACATCCATACGGTTCGCAAAATTTTGTTCTCAATCTGTTTTCTAGTGAGAAGGGAGTTAATTGAATAATGCAATTAACTGTTCACAAGAAGAATAAAGATAAATAGATAACAACCTTGATTAGGAAAGAACAAGAAAACATGATTCAAGTTGTAAGCAGCTGGTGACAGTAAGCAGCAGAGAACAAGGCAAATACACAGATCACTGATACCAATAATTCGTTATTTGTAGGATCAGCATTTGAGACTTGCAAGATATATCTTGAGCAGTCAGCGATTTGCAGGTTTTTTACTTTTCGAAACAGGGAAGACGAGAGAAAGCAATCATCAATGTCACAAGAGTGGAGCAACAATTCATGCTACTTAATATATGTACAACTGGCAAATCTAAGCAGAAGCTTTTACATGAGAAACTACAGTTGAATGATATCGCCATGACACCATATAGTGAAGTGAAACAAAAAGTAACCGCAGGTATCCAAAAAACTGTTTGGGACTCATATGATTCAATATGTTTGGTATAAATGATGACAACACATTTTATCGCATTTTGGCCACCGGATCAATCTCGGTGAAGATCCTCAGCTGGTGGGGCAAATCTTGCATCTCCCTGTGCGACTACAGCCACATCATTTGTAAATAGTGACTTGATGAAAGTAGGGGTCTTTAGGAGGCGACGTCCAGTCATCCTTGGATACACATCTTCAAGGTAATAATAAGCATGACCAGCGATCATACCCTAATAATGCAGGAAAAGATAGTTAACCTAAAAAAATGTCACAAAAAAATAACTAACTATAAGTTTATAAAATAGCATGGTTTAACTAAAGCTTCTTGAAAATTCATTAGATGTGTGGTAAAGTGTAAAGCATTTTTAATACGAAAGTACAGAAGAATTCGTAAAATGAAGCACTAATGGTTGAAGACTTTTGAGTGTTGTTTTTTTAACAAAATCTAAATCAAGAAGATCCAAACAAAAATTAGACAGATCTGTCAAGATCCTTTGTAAATTTTTGTCTAGGATACCTATGAGCAAGAGGGGCTTAATCAGCATAATAATCATGCAGCTCAATCCCAAATCTAGCTAAATCCCGATAAGCTGGACAACGAGAAAAGGGAATATACAAAATGGAGATTAGCAATCATCAGTAAAGCATGATTTAACAGATTCAAAGATATTCCCACACACTAAAGATTCATTAACTTGGATCAAGCAATGATGGACCTTGGGCCAAGTAATATAACAGAATTGGGTATATAATTCCCATAAAACATGTACACTTGGATGAATGTTTATGCTTCTAAGTCAGTCGATATTACTGTGTGCATGTTGCATCGAGCAGGGTTTCCCCATGGAAAATTAATGGATAAACTTCTCTGAGCAAATACAGGCAATTAGAGAAGTTAGCGAAGGCTAGGCCAATTAGCGATGGGACCAGACTAGGTGCATTAACAATCTATGTCGTTACAGGTGAAGAGTACCAAGTTTAACATGGCCTAGGTCAACAATTACCCATACCAAATGTCCTGCTGGAGGCTACTTCCATGACCCTAATCTTTATATATGAAGTTACTTCTTCAATTGGACTTCATCTGACAGTAATAGCTTCAGCTAAGATTACATGAAATATGATTCTCCTAACGTAAAGCTCTAAAGAGTCAGATAGCATACCAGAATATCTACCCATGCACTGTTTCCAACAAGAACAGAAAACCCAAGAAGAACCTGAGAAATAAGAGAACCGATAAGCAGATCAATCCATGTATCTAATCAAATTGAGAGAAATATCACAACAAATGAAACATAAAAATGCAAGAATCTAAAATATGCAATCCTTACTAAATTTGCATGAGTTTTTAGTTCAGATTCAAAAGCATGTCTAAGACACCTCAAACCAAAAATCAAAGATACCGGAAAATTTTATAAAAGGATAGAAGAAGTCGAAATAACAGCCAATCAGAGGAAGAAACAGGATCTAGAACATGCAATCCAATATACCAATCTTCAGTTTTTCACAGAAGCATGGGCATGGATTTATTAGATCACCTCATCACCATGAGGAAAACCAATGCATACTTAAACACGTACAGGAAAATGAAATCCAGACAGACCAATCAAAGTACCATGCCTACAATAAAATACTATAAGGCGTACTAAATCTTGATATGGCAAGAATTTATGCACCACATACTGCACCACCAATGCAGGAAATAAGATAATTTAAAAAATTGTAACTACACTTTCTGGTGCCAAACCGCCACCACTCCTATCCACTTTTCAGAACTAGGCTGTCTGGAAAATGATTTGACATGTTTTTTTTAAGTGAAAGATTACTTCTACAGTCTTGCATAACAGAAAAATAAATTTGAGCTGTACTCGTCCATGAGGGTTTGAAATCAAGAAATGATGCTAGACAGAAGCCACAGGGTCTAAAAGGTTGGATAGGAGAATTATCTTATTAGAACTAAATAGGTGAATTTTCTTCTTTGGGGAGAACTCGAAAGGCAAATTGTATATAATTAAAGCAACCTTAACATCTACTTAATCCAGCTATTCTATGGAAATGTAAAACATGTATTGTGTTTCAATAGCATGCTAATAGAAAGGAGACGTGTAATGATAAAAAGCTAACACTGTTCTAGTATATTAGAATAGAATTGTAAATCAGAACTAAGGAATTCGTTTCTACAATTACTCCATCTATTCATACAAAACAGCTATAATCACAAAAGGTTAGATGCACAAAGCAACACAATTAGCAATACTATACAACCTGTAGAACCTACTCTAGAAAAAAGATTTAACTTCACCTATAAGGGGCATGCTAGGTACGCTGCAGCACCAAATCAAGTACTGTTACACAACTATGAGTTAACTTTTAGGAAACAAAGTTGTTTGTATTGAATTGCAAAAGATAATCATCTGATAAAAAAAGAACAAATGTGTAATGCACTAATGCTTCCTTAGGAGAAACACAAATTAAAGATCCATAATGAAATAATTAGCAACCAACAGCATAATTACATCCTTAGAAAACATATCATCTTTTTTCAAGTATGAACCTATACTATGGAATACACTTGATGGCATATGTTAGATTCTTTGAGCTCCTAAATAACTGTAAAAACTAGACGAACAGATTCAGTCAGAAAAAACAATGCGGAGTCACCATACTGTACGTAGAAAAAATACAGAACTATAGAAAGCCTACAAGTTTGTTTTCCTACTTTTGATGATAACTAATTATTTAGAAGATTAAGTGGTTGTGAGCCAACAGCAAAATTGATGTCTTTACTGATGATAATATCTGGAATGCACAAAGTACAAACAATTGAAGTACTCACCCATGGTAGATAAGAAGCAGAAAAAATGAAAAGGCCCAAGAAACTCATGTGGATAAAAGGATTATGCTTGCTCCAGACATACACCTGCATAGAAATCTAATCAGGGAACCAAATTCTAGGACTAATGAAATAATGATGCCTGCAAATATCAGTAAAAAAATAAGGCCAACTATTTGATTCCTATCAAAGAAGACAATCAAACTACATAGGAAAAGTTAATTAAAGAAAACACAGTATTTGCTTGAGAGATTTACCATCATAAATGTCAATGAATTACTAAGAAAAATAACTCCGGCGAACTTCTCTGACACAAATGGTATCATTCCACCAATGAGGACAATACTGGTTAAAACAGTGGCGCCAAATAACAACATGTAAAAAAAATCTGCAGTCCGTCCCCTAAATAAGTTCTCCTCAAGCAATTTGCAGTATCGAGCAAGGAAAAACATGTGAAGTAAGAAGTCAAGATCTGTCAACAACATGAGAAATATATCTTTAGCATAAAACAGAAAGAAATAAAAATAATAATCATCAAAGCAACAGTAGGATCATTAAGGGTCTGTTTGGTTAGAGGGGAATGGAGGGGAGGGGAGGGGAGGGATTTTTAAAAACTTTTCTTGTTTCGTTCATTTTTTAGGAGGGGAGGGGAGGGGAATGGAGGGGTGCAGAATCCCTCCTGAGCCACTTTTGGCTCTCCTCCAATATTGGGGGGATTTGGAGGGGAGAGAAAGTATGTTTAATTTTTTTATGTGAGCGGACAAAATTACCCTTATTAGATCTAATATATATGATAAATTAATTTTAATTATCATATATATTAAAATTGAGTAACCAACTGGTAGCAACCAAAGAAACTGAGTAAGTATAAAAAGAATCAAGCCACTGTAGCAGCATTCCCAAAGCCACCAGCAAAAGTCAGGATAGTACAGGCCGCCGCTCCTGCTCCTATATTCACTAAAATTGAAAATGACCAGGGGGGTGTTTTATCGAAGGAAATTTTGCGAGTATTGAACTATCTTCTCTCTGAAACCCTCCTTGCATTGTGTTGCTGAGCCATTAACCCTATCACTCTGTTATTATTAGGTAAGCTACTACTTCATTTGGTTGCTGAAGTGATTTTAACCCTTTTTACATTCAACTCGTAGACATGGAAATAAGTCAATAACCAAGCAGAACAGTAATCCCATTTGCAACTCTCTAATGTGTTCTAAGCTCTATCAATCCACAACTAGATTCTCGTTAAATAATCAAATATTCTACTCCTAATTTGTAATTCGTTAACAAGTAGCAAAATCGTTTACTTAAAATACAAAATTTTAAGAGCTCAAGAAATGAAAATCTATTTTTTGGAGAAAAAAAAAATGACGCTCTTAAGTGTATCCACAAACATTCTTGTCGCTCTTCCTGTGTTATTTCGGAATATAAGGCCGATTATAACATGACCCCTTTGTACCTTAATAATGGGAAAATCCTTCCTCTCAGTGTGGTAATTGGTAGCAAGTTCTGATCGTCGACGAGCCACATGTTTTATCAATTCATGTAAACAATCAATTACTCACTAAATCACTTTTATAGCTTTTTGCAATTGGGCAAGAAAATAATTTAATGGGTTTTTCTCACATGGGTCACTAACAAACAAATGTTTCAATTCCATATACCTCACTCACAAATACCTAAGTCCATATAACTCACTTACACTATAAAATTAATCCCAAATAACCACTTTTGTTACCAAAATTGAATTCCATATAACTCACTCAAAAGTAATTATATGGAATTAAATATTTGTGAGTGAAGTATATGGAATTAAAATATTTGTTAGTGACCCTTATGGGAATTCGCAATGTCCATTATAGCATACTATTATGCACAAATCATCAACTACTAAAAATTTCATCTCCGCAAACCAAAAACAATCAAACCAAAATTTTATTTTGCTTACCCATTCGACGAAAGAACAAGAAGTTTGTGACTAGGCGCCAGACCTCCCCTTGCTGAACTACCAGCTTCGGATTCAGATACAAATGATACGGAGATATTATCTGCATCCAAAAAAAAAAACAAAACAAAAAAAATACATAAATCGCAAACCCTAACCCTAACCCTAAATTACTGTAAAGGATGCAAATTGATACCTCGAGGGAGCATCCGACAGTGGTGAGGACGGCGGCGGTGAGGTACGAGCGGGTGATGATCGGCATTTGCTTGTACCATTCTTCCACAGCTTGAGCCATCCCCAAATCTATACCCTAATCGCGATTTCGGAATTATATGAAAGGAGGTAAGATCTGAGAGGAACCGGAATTGGAAAACCTAATTCGAATCAAGAATAAGAGGATTTGAAAATGGAAGAAATTGGGGAGAGTTTTGAGAAGAAGAAGAAGAAGAAGAATTTGGGTGAAGGAAGGGAAGGTCCAAGACGTGTCGGTGGTCCGTCCTATATTTCGCGCGCACTATAGAAATGGAAGGATCTCATTTATGAGGATCTCCGGTGCATTGAATCAGGACGGCGCGCATCTTAATGCAGACCGTTTGCCATACATGAGTGCGCATCGTAAGAAGGCACATGAGAAGTGATAGCCCAAAATTTAGCGTTGTGGAGTGCAAGTGCCCTTATGCAAGTGTAAAAAGTATTGTTACCTACATTGCATGTGCCTTTTTTTTTTTTTTCCTTTTTTATCACGAAAAAAAGTGATAAGGTTGTTACTCCGTTATTTTGAAGAGTACCTCTTTAAATTCTTGTGTCGATTCCTGTATTTGGTCTTTGATTTTGGACATTATAATATGAAAACAAAGAAACAAAGAAACAAAGACAACTCTTATTTCAGTCCGAGGTCTCAGCAGTCAGTAGTGTGTTTTTTTAAAGAAAAATGTGGAATATGCCCACCATGTTTCATTAATAAGAAGTTAAAGAAACAAACACAGAGTAGTGGGCCAAGTTACAACCTACAAAAAGAAAATAGAATATACATGAAGCAACATAACCCGTACAAACAACAAATCCCTCCAACAACCTTAGAGGGTGGGCCGACAAACAAGCTCGGTCCATCAAAATTGTATGTATGTCAGTTTAGCTTCGTACACTGTCTCCACGGCACATGCACACCCCACCTGAAACTAGTCTGGCAGGATTTTATCACCCGCCGCACTCTGCCTTCTCCTCGCTGGGGGACCCCATCTTTGGGCCCAAACCCCGCAGGCCTAATTTTGACAACCGCCGATCTCAGTCTACTCGCTGGGGACCCCATCTTTGGTCCCAAGCCCCGTAGGCAGAGTTTTGACAGCCGCCAAGCTCAGTCTAGACCTCCTATCTTCCCACAATCTTGCTATAATTACTCTCCACCAAAAACCGCAGTCAAGGAGAAAATCGTGAAGATGATACCTTCGCCTCTCTCACACCTTGCTATCTCCAGTGATTTCTCACAAATACAGACCACCACCAACCTAGAGTAGTGAGGAGCAATATCTTCCCTCACTTACTCTCTCACTCCCTCTCACAATCGGAAAACCAATACAAGACCTAGTTGATTGAAGTATCGCCTTCTCCTCTCGCCACAACGGGCGATGGCGTTGGGCGTCAGCTTCCATTATGAGGGCGAATTGGTGGTGGTGCCCCGTCGACTGTGGTCCTCCGGTGAAGCAGCCCGGATGCAATCCCTGCCCCTCTAGATCACACCCCCAACAGAATGGGGTACAAGTTCCAGCCTTTATCTTTGGCGTTGCCATCCTCCCAAACCCCGACTACTTCGCCGATTACACCAACCCTGGAGGCCCAAATTATGGCTGCAGATCACCGTAATCGGCCCCAAGAGCGTGGACATGGTGGCGGCGGCGTTTGAGCCATTTCAAAGAGGGGGTGGCCGATAGCAAAGAAACAGCGACCATTGGAGTGGCCTCGAAAACCACCCGTCGCCGCAGAATAGTTGTCGAACCTGGCTGGTCAGAAGCGCTGGCGCGAAGAGCGGCGCGCGACCCGAAGCTGGTGCACCGATCTGGAAACGATACGCGCCTCCCAATCTGGAAACGATGATGGCGGCGGATGTGTGGAACGACGTCGCCACACTCCCTGGCGACGATGGGGCCAGTCCCGAAGACGATGGATTTGGGGTCCCGTCTCAGACGATGGGGGTACGTGGAGGAGCGCGATAGGGAAGAGCAATGGAAGGGCGGGCTAACGGGTTCGATCGCACCGGGGCGGCGGATACGAGGCCTAGCCACCGCCCCCGACCAAGCTCAGATCTAGGGTTACTTTTGGAGTTTTTTTGGGGGTTAGTTTCTCTCTCTAGACTTTTCTAGAGAGAGAAACTCTTTTGACTCAGCAGCCAATAGTTATCACACAGTCATAGCAGCCAACAGCTATCTACAGCCCACTGGCATCTAGTCAAGTACCTTGTTAGGGGGAAACAAAGAACCAGTCAGTCCCTCAACTCCGCACAACTTCATTAACGGAACAATAAACGTTTCAATAGCAAGTCTGTGGTATCATCTCCGTAGTTGGTATGACCAAGAATTTAGAAGGCGAAAGATTGCAAGCGAAATGGATTTGATTTGTTTAAAAATTAGGTAATATATAAGAATCATCGATCTTGTTTACATTCCATGAAAGGAAAAAAAAATCAGCCCATAAGCAAAACTCAAAAATTATGTTTGCAAGGTTTTTCGAAGGCTTCTGCTTTCAATTTCGACGGTCTTTGTCCATTCACTCAGTATCCTATTTACTTCTGCTGGCACCTCATCATGCGGGCAGTGGCCTACAAAACAACATAACAACTCATTACCAGTAATTTAATAATTTGTTATGGAAATTATGATTTGCACAAGTCATGGAGATATCATAATTCATGAAGCAAGTTAGTTATTTCAGGAAAGGAACAAAATTCTCTCAAACATGACATTCTTTACCTGCGTCCAGTTCTTTTACTGTAACCCAGCTGCACAGTTCCCTAAGCTTGGACAATCTCAACTTAGAATCAGAGAGTGGATCTTGCATCCCCTAGCATCAGGACGATCACAAACATATGCAAGTCATCAGTTAGATAATACTATGCCTATCAGTTTGGGTTAAATTCAGTATGCTCTTACCTGTATAAACAATACCTTCCCTCGAAAAGAGTTTAAGAAGTAATTAAGAGGAACTCGCAAATTGAAGTTGAATACACTTTCTAGAACTATTAGAACTCCAGGATCGTATGACTAGAGGCATGTTAAAGATTACATCGTTTCACCATAAAGATGGGTAAATTGAATACCTGACCCATGTGATCACCTAGCTAGCCTTTGTTAAATATGAAAATATTTTGCAGAAACATCTTCAAACAAAAAACCTTGTTTTGTGCACATGAGGAGCAATTTCACTACTAAGGCTTGATTGGTCATCTAAAAATGTGTAACTGCAAAAGTAAATGGTGACAGTGGAAGTGAGATTGAGCCTTTCCTATTGGTAAACCAATAACTCAAGCCAAAATGCAAAAGTAAATGATGGCTGTAATTCTCTTAAGATCTAATCTAGCTTTCTAGTCAAGTTCTCTTTCCTATAGTCTTATCTAGCATTTCTTTTGGAAAACATGCTCACTAAATCTACTTTGAGAAAGATAGTGTTGCAAGGTCTGACAATTAAGTTAAATGATATTAATGAGGATACAGCTCTAAGTATTTCGTTGATCAACAAGTCATCAACCCGATCTGGATGCTGCACAAAGAAATAGAAAGTGTTCATCAATTGACCCCAAAAATGCAACTAAAGTAGCAAAAGGTTCACATTACTCGAGGGTAGCAGTTCTTCAGAATGTCCTCAGCTCTAAACCTCAAGAACCACAACAGAAGGCGACTTCCTATCCATGCAATCCCATTTCTAGATGTTTGGGCAGCCTGCAAATTGAGTTCAAGCATATATTTTGGTTGAAAGTAGAAGAAAATTAGATAAATAAAAATAAATTAAGATACCATGTACACTGGTTATATGAGTTACACAGTGCAATTGGAAAATTGGAAAATAACGTTTGTTGCTGACGTGTCACAGACAAGGGCATCTCGCTAATTGTTTTGGAAAGTAGGGCAGGTCACTAATTATTTTCAAAAAAGAGGGCATTTCGGCAAAATTTTCGTGCAATTGATGAGGACATCTATTTTGTTTTGTTTAGTATTTTTATTTCAGTACCATATTTATTATTGGCAATTATAGCCATATGTAATCTTTCTTTTATGCATTAGAATATTTCTGAGATTTTAGAATATTTTGAGATTTGTAAAAAGATTTGTTTTGAGCCTATATATAGGCCTTGAGATTAATAAGAAGTTATGATATTCTTGATTAAAAAAAATATTGTGTTGAGTTTTGCTCTTCATCTCTCCTTTGTGTAATACAATTGATATCCAATTTATTAGGATTTGTGATGAATCCTAATAAAATTTTAGGGTTTGTGATAAACTCTAAAACTACCCCAAATCCCCAAATCAATTAAATCAAAATCCTAATCCCCAAATCCAAAACCCTAATCCTTCTTCTTCCTCCAATTCCCGACCAAACCCAACCCTCCTCACCGCCTTCGAACACCACTGCCACCAAATCCGCTCACTCAATACCCTCGCTGTCGTCCTCCCTTATCCCGACTCCCCCTTTCGACTTCCCGTCTGACTCCGTCAACCCAACTCCGTGCCGCCATCACCTTCGACGCCCCCCATCTCCGCTTTACATCACCACCGCAACTTCCACCGCCCCCATCTTCGCGACCCGGTGCAGCACCCACCCACACCAGCACAACCCAGCGCCCTCCTCTTCCGGTCGATTTTCCGACAGTCCCCCGTCGACTGCCGCCGCCACCTACCCATGGCTGCCGCCATTGTCGACTACCAGCATCCCCGAATTTCTTCTACTATGCGGATCCAGCTACCCGCAACTCCAACAGTAGCTTCTTCCTTGATTGTCGCAACTGTTCTTCGAACTCCCGGTATACTCTTTCCACGTTTCAAATATATGTGTTATACTGCCTTATTATCTCTATTATATTATTTGATTTATCTGTCGTCCACAAATATTTAGAGTGGTCGTTTCTACTCGCCTAATTAGAGTACAAATTAATATTGCATCTTTTATTTGCTAGAACGCTTAGAGATATAATTATTGATTGTTAGAACTGAATTGTTAATTGGGCTTGTTGAACTTAATTCAATTCTTAAAAATCCATCAAACCGATTAACTGTTTTAATTTCTAACTTGATCCGCATTACATGTTGGTAAAATTAATCCTTTAAAATTCTTGGAAATTCTCTATTTAGGATTACGTTTTACATCAGCAATCCTTGTTGTTGAACTTTCATAGTTTCCAAAATAAGGATTAAATCCATCATTTACTATCTTCTTGCATAAAATGCAAATCATAATTAACATCTAATCCACCATTACGTCTTGGTAAACAATAACTCATCATTGAACAAAAAAAATGTTGTATGCATGTTTCTTTTTAATGTGTAACAACAAGTCATTAAAAGTTGACCATAGTGCCAAGCATAATTAACATACTTCTCACATTAGCTTTCAATAGATAAATATATAAAAGTTATAGATTTATAAATCAATGTTTATTATAGAGCCTTACATGCAGAGTTCCTTCATCTAGATTCAAGAATATGTTTAGGTACTTGATTGGTTTAACTATGGTTGATGGGATGAACAAGAGAAATATAATTAACAAAATATAAGCTACCTACTCTGAAGGCATTAGCTAATTAGTCGAATTCAGCTCCAAATGAAGACAAGACTTCATAGTTTTTAAATGTATCACTGTGTAGAGGTATTATTGCTGTTACATGACTGGAAAGAACACAGAGATCCAAGTGTAGAATGTTCTTCAGGTAAACCTTTGCCTCAACTTCATATCCAAATATATACAATTTTTTTACCTAAATATTAAAGACTAGTGATTTTGGGGGAAGCACTATGACGTTTTTGGAGGTAAGGAAATGTACATATCCCGAAATTCAATGGAGCATTTCAGCAACATTAAAGAGTTCAAAAATGACACTGCTCCACTTTCACCGTTGTTTGTCAAGGGAATTCATCCCTCTCAAATTCATCAAGCACGTCTCCACTTCAATCATCATGCGAACACATCCCCCTTAATTCCATCATGATTATAAGTAATCCCTCCTAATCTATCGGCATGGTCCAGACACTTAGATCTCCTGTCAATTTCGCTTAAACAAGCAAAGCTTATAACATATCTACCACATATAGCTAATAGTAATGCTAAAGCATGCTAAATATCGAAATAGTAATGCTAAAGCATGCTATATATTGAAGTAGTAATGCTAAAGGATGCTATATATAGAATTGGCAGTTATCAGCTAAATCTCACTCTAAAAATAATGGCCACAAAAGAAGTTGAGTTGACTGAACTGATAAATCGATTGGTAGATAGAAAAACCTACCGTGTATTTTAAGATGCCAATCAACAACAGTCAAAATTAGACTACACTAATCTAGGAGAGAAAGATAAGAAGATTAGAGTGCATAAAAAATCCTCAATATTGTCCCTCTCCGCCACACTAGAGTTAGAATTGTCTTTCATGTACAAGGAGAGTACATGATATTGTATAAATGAACAGAACAGACATGATATCTGATATAACGGCAGTTTATATAGCACATATAAAGAAACTATTAGGCATACAGTACATTCATGATGACCTTACCTCTACTGACTGGATTGGAGAATAGTTCAGTACAAATGAACCGGCTGGGTTTAGTAGCACAAGTGACTTAGCTAGAACAGGCCACAGACCAGCCACAGCAGCAACAGAATAACCTGAAGGAGAACTTAGGAATGCATTAGAGATATATAAACACAAAGCAAAAGCACTCAAGTGTCTATGGCTAAACAATTAAACGTGCATACCTCCAATCGAGTTGCCAACAAGATGCACAGGTTCACCAACAACATCAACAATAAAGTCCCTCAATAACTCAGCCCATGTAAGTTCCGTATATACAAGGTTAGGTTTCTCGGACCTCCCAAAACCTAATAGCGTGATTCCCCATACTCGGTTTCCACCATCAGCCATAGTAGATATGTTGTCACGGAAATGCTCCAGGAAAGCTCCAAAACCATGAACAAACAGAATGGCAGGACCTTCATCACCAACAACTGTATACTGGGGAGAAAACTAATCTAAGAGAGGAAAGCACATAAAAACAAGAGGAGCAATCTAATAAATTTAAAATGCAGTTTCATATTACAACTAAAAAAATTATGAACCATAGTAGTGAACTCTTTTAATCCCCAGAGACTCCGAAAACGAAGTGAAATATCACCCAGAAAAATTTAGTACAAACCTCAGATGAGAGCACAAGGAGGATCTATAACCTCTAATTCATTGACAGGTGTGAAGATGGCATCTAATGTTAGTTTAAGGAATATGAGAGAACCAAACCATATGTCTACATCAAAATTGTCGATTCATTTAGTGACTGATAAAAATCAAAGCACATCCAACATAAATGTGGTGCTATAGTGAACTAATCAAATAATATTAAAGTTATAGCTAAAGGGAGGAGATTACGCTTTAAAATTTTCTAAAGCCGCTTTTCCCAAATATTGGGTAAGTAACCTTGAAGTGTGGAAGGAAGTTCAGGTTTCTATGTGATGAGGACATCTTTCCTGTTTAGTTTATTTCATTACCATTTTTGTTTTTGGCAATTATAGCCATATGTAATCTTTTTGTATTTTTTAGATTTTGAGAATATTTTGGGAGATGTGTTTCAAGATGTATTTGAGCATATTTAAAGGCCTTGAGATGAATGAGAAAGTATGTCATTATTGATAAAAAAAAAACTGTGTTGAGTTTTTGCTCTTCCTTTCTCTCCTTTGTGTGATACAATTGAGATCCAAATTAGGGTTTGTGATAAATCCTAATCCAATTTTAGAATTAGTGATTAATTCTAAAATCTATCCCCAAATTAAAATTCCCAATACAAATTTCTAACCCTAATTAACCAAATCCCAAAAATCCAAACCTAATCGCCATCTTCAGCCGCTCCCTCTTTCTTCTCCTTCCTTCTCCATCTCCCGACACTATCGAACTTCCCCTCACAAAATCCCTAAACCCCTGTCACCACCCAACTCCCCTACCACTGCCTTCACCATCGTCGTTCCCCCTCATCGACTTCGCCGCCTCACTCCAAGTCCCCGCCGTCGCCTCTCTTCCCCTCCACTCCAGGCCTCCATCCCGCAACCCCCCTCGCCGTCGATCCACCAAACCTCCACGCCCTCTTCTCCTCCCTCCGTCAGTCCCTCCCGAACCCAGAGATCGCTAGTAACCCCACCACCACTGCCCTCCACCATTAATAGCTCCGATCTCCTCTACTGCCGTGCTCCTCCCGCTCGCCTTGCCTCCTCGGCGCCTTCGCCGTCGTCGCTCTCGCCGCCCTCGGCTGTCGCCGTCGTCAGCCAGTGACGTCGCCGATCAACCCCGCCATTGCCCTTGAAGTTGCTGCTAGTACTGACTCTTTGGATTGCTGTGCTCTTTCAAGATCGACACTGCATTCTTCAAACTCTCGGTATACTCTTTCCATTCTTAATATTTGTGTTCTACTGCCTTATCATCTAGTTTATTATCTGATTTGCCTGTCGTCCACAAAATTAATTGAGATTGAGTGTTCCACATACCTGAATAGAGTACGAATCTTTATTGAACTTCTTACTTGCTAAAACACATAGGGATTTAATTGATTGTAAGGTTGATTTATTAATTGGGACTGCTACACTTATTCAATTCTTGAAAACCCATCGAACCTGTTAATTGTTTAAAATTTCCAACTTCGTTCCGCACTTTCATGTTGGTAAAATTAACCCATTAAAATTCTTGGAAATTCTCTATTTTAGGGTTGGTTTTACATCACTATGTGCTTTTATACAGAATCACTTAAAGGAATTAGCAGTATTCCATATCTAAGACAGCTTTGATCTTTCAATGTGTAAACTATACTGAAAGATAAAGTTCCTGATAAAGATTATAGAAACTTAGCAACTGAAAAAGTCTTTGTGAAGAGCTCGGGACTATGATAGTGTGATTACTTTTAAGAACATAGAGATGACTGACTTTAAATTTATAGAAGGAGATATTTGCTCTAACCCATGATTTAATTGGGATTTGCTTTAACTTTCTTTTGTATACTTAAAGCCCCTCACTATCCAAATTATCTTGAAAAAGTTGGTTATTTAAGAAAGTAAACATTCATGTTTGGGTGATAATATCACAAACTTAAATGTATTTTTTTAATTAAAACAAATTGTTCTTAAGTAAACAGTAGTGATTCTTACAGAAATTAGAAACATATTGATTTTACTTGGAATGCACTGTCGTTCATTAGAAACAAAATTTATTGAAGTGTGTACTATTTTTACTGACGTATACCTCTTTTGATTGAAGGTGTTTTTTGTCCTAAAAAGTTTATTTAGTAAGAAAAAGTCATCAATGAAAAATCATAATCAAATAAAGGGTACAAAACAATTTTATCCCATTTATGAAAAAGTATATCAATATAATTTTTTTCCAGAAAGATGATACCAAAAATTTAGTACTATCACTGCCACATGAGAAATACTAGTCATACAGAGTCTACGAAACAGAATGGAAGGAAATAAAAAGGAAAAACAATAATATCTTTAAATAACAATTTTTTTGAATCAAGTTTGCAGAATAAACCTGAATCAGATTGCCTCTCCATCTCCAGATCCTCATAGGATACATTGCATCATTGTATTTTTGGTTCTTCAATGCCAAGAGCCAGTACCACTGCACATAATCAACTCTAGTATTACAAGAAAACTTGATGAGGACGTCGGTTCGAAATGTTTTGGGAGCTTCTATAGCGCATACATCGTTTGAAATGGCTATTTTATTAACCTAGTATTTTTATTTCGGCATTTATATTTGTTTTGGCATTTTAGTCATATGTACTGGATTAGGATATTTTGGAGATTTGTATTGAGATTTGTATTAACCTTATATATGGGCCTCTCGATTAATGAAAAAAAAATGCTCTGGTTGATTTTTAAAAAATGTGATTGAGTTTTGCTCTGCATTCATCTCTTGTGTGAAACATTGAGATAAAATTAGAGTTTGTGAGAAACCCTAAACTACACCCCAAATCCCCAAAATCATTTATCCAAAACCCCAAATCCCAACCCCCTTCATCAGCCGCCACCCCCTTCCTCTTCATTTTCTCTTCTTCAACCCGACGAAAACTCCACCCTCTCTTTCACCCGAGCTCCCCCAACCTTCGATCAGCCACCCTCCTTCACCCTCTTCACAGCCCCTTCCCCGAGCACCTTCACATCCTTCCGACTGTCTCCTCTCCACTTTCTCCACGCCTCCACACCCGACCACCGACTGCCCTGCCTCCAAACCACCACCAGGCTCCTCCATCGTCAGCCGCCCTGCGCCCCGTTTGCACCTCCACCATCCAGACAGCCACCAAACGCCAGCCTTTTTACTGTCCTCTCCCTCACCACAGCAAGCAGCAACTCACCCCCATTCATTCCCGAAACCCTTATCCCCAAATCCCTTTCACACCCGAAACCCTAATTCGCAAATTCCCAATTCAAATCCAAACCCTAATCTTCATATCAAGAGGCTGATTAGCTTAGTACAACGCTAGTTACTACAACGATTAGCATCTTCTTCCTCTTCATTCGTGGCAACAAGTTCATCGAATCCTGGTAATTTCTTTTCATTCTCCATTTTTGTGATACTGCTTATCATCTCTAGAATATTATCCAAATTTACTGTCGTCCACAAATATTGAGTGTGTGCTTCTAGTTGTCAATTAGCGTACGAACCATTATTGAATATTTTACTTGCTAAAAACGCTTAGGTATAATTATTGATTGTTATACTTGAATCTTTAATTGGGCTTGTGAACTTATTTCATTTCTTGAAAATCGATCAAACCAATTACTAGTTTTGATTTCTAACTTAATCGGCACTACATGTTGGTAAACTTAATCTTTTAATATTCTTGAAAATTCTCTACCTAGGGTTAAGTTTACATCAAATCCAGTTATAGATGTCGTAAAAAAGAATTACCATATTTCTAGTTCAAACAAGTAAACTAATTTTGAGAAAGAAAGAACTTTGAAATTACTTGATAACTTCATAGTTCATACCTCCATGGAACAAACAGTCTCTACAGATGCTGCCACAGTAGCTGCTGAGTATCCAAGCGGAGACAGAAAGCCTCCATTACGTTCTCTTTCATACTTAATGGCTTCATATTGGACTCTCCTCCTTGATAAAATACCAAGGTAAAGGGCAGACCCAAAAAGGCCAGTGAATGAAGCCCCCATCCTACTTTCAGCCACACGTAATTTATCATGTAATCTATCAACAAAATAAAAAGGCTTCAGTTTCCTCACTAGCAGGAAGTTGCATTGCACATAACTGAGCTACAAAAAGGACATCTAAATTGAGAAATTGTTATAAGTTACCTAATTTAAAGGTTGAAGATAACAAATATATGTAATATATATATGTACTAGATTTGCCCGTGGGCACGTGCCTACGGCACATCTTCGGAACGATAGAAAACACAAAAAGCCATGTAAACAGTAAAACAATAATTATGTAGCTCAAGTTTGAATAGTATGACAATAATTAGTTATAAATAAAAGTCTATATTGAAAAATAATTATAAATGGGGGTATAAAATCTAACTTCTTAGAACTTTTAGTGTGAAAAATAATGGAATTTAATTGTTGAAGAGATATTTGCTCTTAAAAATTCTAAAATTTTACAAAACCGAAATCTTAAAATCAAAATTTCTAAGTAAATAATGAAAGAATGGGAGAGAGAGAGAGAGAGAGAGAGAGAGAGAGAAATATGAAAAAGTAAAGAGAGGAGAGATATGGTAATAAAGTAATGAGTTTTTTAGGGGGAAAAAATTTAGTTTTGGGGTTTGAAATTTTGGAGGAAAAATGTGTTTTGTGAGGTTTGATATGGGCCTTTGATTTTTAGGGGGATTGATTGTGAGCCACTTGATAGCTTTCTTTGTAATTTATTATATAGACTAGGTTTGCCCGTTGACACGTGCCTACGGCACGTCTTCGGAACGGTGCACCTTGTTTGATCATATAAAATAGTTTTGGAGGTCCAGTAAATTAATTAAAGAAGCAAACATAGAGCAAAAAACATATTATATGATTTTTTTTGATTTTTTTAATTATTTTAAAAGTTTTTAATTTTTTTTAAAAAAATTTTGTAATATTTTAAAAATTTTAAATTTTTCATTTTCTTAATTTTTTGAATAGAAAAGGGAGGGAGAGAGAGAGAATTTTTTATATATATAAATATAGGAGTTGTTTTGGGTGGGAGATTTGAATTTGAGTTTTGGGGGGAACTTTTGGGGAGAAAATATGTTTCGTAAGATTAGATCGAGGCCTTTGATTTTTGGGAGATTGAAGGAGAGCCACTTGATAGCTTTCTTTGTGTTTTATTATATAGATATATTAACTTTTCTTTTGAAATCCATGTTAGAGCATTTAGAAAACCAAATCTAACAGGGTGCCACGTCCTCAATATATTATGAAAGTGCATTTAGAAAACCAAATCTTTTGGAATACATGTCAAAGTCAACCAGGACATTAACCATTGACTTACAGTATACTATAAAAGTAAATAAATAATAAAGAAACAGGTGACATGGCAGGCAGTTTGAAACAGAGAAAAGAAGAATGAAAAAGGAGACAAGTTGGGACTATAGCATGCAAAGGATGCCATAGAAGTTGGATGAACCCCAAAGCAAAATACTGGGAAACATGTGGGAAATATAAGCAATAATCAGTATCAGCCGAAATATCTTACCAGATTTTGACTTACACAGTGCGATAAATGCCCAATACTTCTATGTTGCACCTATTTTTCTTTTTCATGTTTCAAAGGATAACCGATACATTACATGAATAATGATTCTCGATTGAGTTAGGATTATGGTTTAATTAATTTTTTCCAATAATTAAAAAATATATTTCATTTTCCCATGGTTAAGACTTCCCTACTAATCTGATAAGTCATGCAAATCAAAGAATGGTTTTGCGCTGATTAATTTGCAGACTAATAAAATTGAGAGGAAGAATTCATCTAAGATTGTCCACGGTCTACATTATGAGAGTTTGGATCATGGCCTTCCACTAGGCGTGGGAGAGATAATACCACATGAGCTGTGCTCAGTTGATAAGTACCAATACCAAGATGCTAAACACAGAGATCTGACATGACATGGACGATATGGACAGAGAAACACAATGATTTCCAAAAGATTAAGAAGAACGACAGGTGTACCTAGTAAAGGTTCTAGTGCGCTGGATGTGAGACCCAACGCAGCTCAGGCCTTGTGCGCATCAACGGGCACACCCTACAATACATTAGCAACTCTTGGATGCCTTCCTCTCATAAGCTGCCCTCTTTTTTAAGTTTCTCAATTCCACAACAATTTAACAGCAACGAATATGAATAGAGATGTTAGTAAACCAGTTGAGCATGTCCTTTCAGGACAAATTTTCAGTGACATGGATTTGGAGTGTAAATTAAACGCTGAGCAATTATAGGAGTAATCATGCCAAATAAATGTCTAAAACGAACAAGAGGCTTACTTCGAAGAGCTGATAGACTTGGTACAAAATAGAATATACCTTTAAGTCTTTAACTCCCTCAACAAAGACATGACATATAAACCCTTTTTCCATTCATAAGGACTATATTTGCTCTTGTGCACGATTTTCAAATTATGAACAACTTCCTTCTACTTTACCATGGATAGCTAACTCGTCCACATACATCTAAGACGATCCTAACGAGGTACTTTTACCTATATGTAATGAGAATCTCTCGCACAACAAAATTGATAAGTATCACCTTTCTATATTAATGATTCATAGATAGTATAAAATGTGAAATTTTAACAACATGGAGATGTCAAAACTTGTGTTCTATGTTAATGTTTCACGACACTTCCTTTAAACATGACAGGATGCAGATATTAGTAGGCACTAAAAAAAATAAGTGAAAAACCATTGCCGGCCATCAAAAGCTCATAAATAATAGAAGGGATTACATACTCTTGCCAGTCGTCCCTTGCTGTTCCCTCTAAATATCTAAGGTAAGCTGCTAAAGCATTCAATGCAGTATTTGTACCACCCCTAACTTGATATCCATTTTGCGATGCAAACACAGACTTCTCCAGTTTCCATCGTGAATTGTCATATGGCATCGTATCCTCAAAGCCCATTTCTTCAAAATTTTCAACGCCATTAGTAACATTAGCCTTCCTTACAGCTTGACTAACCCTATCGTTTCTTAAAATGGCCTTGGCTGATTTTCTCTTCAAAGAGGTCCATTTTTCATCTTTCTCACATGTTTTCCCGTTCAGGTACGTCTTTATATTGTCAAATGTAGGTAAAGAACCTGAAGAATAAAAGCATCATAAGGAATAAGTAAGCAATGCCCTTTATATATATATATATATATATATATATATATATATATATATATATATATATATATATATATATATATATACACATGTAATGTTCGAAAATTTGTTAAAACACTCTGTCTTTCACTCTTTATAAAGAAAATTCTTTTTAAAAAAAAGAAATATAATAAAGAACAGTAAAAAATTGGACATACTGCGATTATACCTCTATATACTTCAAGATTTAGCACTGGAAAGGATGGGGCAGAGACTGGATTTGTTGTAGGTATTTTCAGCTTTTGAAAACCACTGTAGGATGTAGGTAGCTCCTTCAAACTCTAAAAAGAAGACATAATACCATGCTGATGTATATTAAATACTTCTCTGAATGCAAAAAATTCAGTTTAAATAGAAATGAACAGCCTACCTCCACATCATAAAAGGGAGTGTTCCATAGAACAACCTTGGGGCTTCCCCATGGAAATGTTACAGCTGATAATGATGATTCAACGACATTAATCACCTTACGGATATTATACTCTACTTCATCTTCTATATATATGTGGGAAGCGTTCACCTGTAAATATTCAATAGAAACTTTAACAAGTGGGAGCCAGAAAAGTCAGATGACATGCATGTGGATTAGAAGAAAATAAAATCCAAAGAAGCCTTGCGAAGTAACCTCATTAACAAGTTTCAGTATGACATCTTCTGCACTTCCAAACCCAATAAGAAGATCTGATCCCTGCTCCTTCAGCAACTTCCTTAGATCTTGTAAAGCAAAGAGAAGCAGTTCCAGCATCTCATCTGAGAAGCCTGAGAGCAACAAAATAAATAAATAAAATAAACTTAACTTACATATCCGATGTGATGCAACGTATGTGACATAACGGTTCCCAAAAACATGTATATCTGAAATCTCTGTATTAAAATTTTAACTTTTTCACCATCCAACTTGAAATATCAGTAACAAGTGTCTGTGTGGTCCCACTGGTATGCCTCGCCTCTTTGCTAGTGAGTAAGAGTTCGGGAGTTCGAATCTCGCTTGCACCAAAAAATCTCCAATTAATATATATTCGAGGTAAAGTGTGGACGTGTGTGGCTACGGCCTTATTCAAAAAATAAACAAATAAATAAATAAATAAATAATAATTTGAAACATCATTACAAGATGCCTGTATTTTATACAATTTTGCTATCGTAATTAAAATATCAATGTTCTAAAAGTCGCTAGGCAGTAGTCGGGCGGCCGATGGGGGGCTAGCGCCTAGACCTAGTAAGTGGGGCCTAGGCGGCTAAGCGCTAGGCAGCACTTTTTGTATTTGTTAATATATTTATAAGAAAACCTAATATTGCATTAAAACCAAGATATATATAATACTAAAAAATTAACTCAATAAATCATAAATGAGAATTAGCTCAATGGTAGAGCGTTCGTTTTTCGTATTTCCCATTATCACAAGATTCCAAGGAGAGAGGGGCGATCGATTTGAGATTTTGAGAATTTTGGAAAAGCATGAGCGATTTAGGGGATTTCTGATTTAGGGATTTTGGTTTTTTTGGGAAAGAGAGAGAGAGTGAGAGAGAGAGATAAGCACGAGGGTCGGGGATTTTGAGAATGTGGGGATTTAAGTGAATCGGTTCACTTAATACTCACAAAAACCCACCCAGACCAGCCCATAAACCCACCCTAGACCCGCCTAGGCAGCCACCCAGACCAGCACAAAAACCCACCCAGACCAGCCCATAAACCCACCCTAGACCCGCCTAGGCAGCCAACCCAATTTTTTAAAAGGCCCAAGCCCTAGGCGAGTCTGCTCGGGGAAGCCTAGAGCCTAGACGGGACCTCGGCGGCCGCCTAGGAGAATTTTTAGAACACTGTAAAATATTGACAGATCGGCTACTCTTAAAGTCTAAATAACATTATACTATATATTATACACATAGGTCTACCCCCTCTCTCCTTCCTCCGTTTTGAAATATAGAAAGAAGAACCAAAGTAAGGACTAACACGTGCTCAGCGCGTATAAAAAAAATTAGAGTAAATAAAGAAGAAGAAGAAGAAGAAGAAGAAGAAGAAGAAGAAGAAGAAAGACCCCTCATCTTCTCATCTTCATCTTCTCATCCACTTTCAAAACATGCTCATCTTCCTCTTCTTCTCATTCCACTTTCAATCAAACCCGCTCCTCTTTCTTTCCCCATTTCAAAATCTAAATCCTACCCGACCCTCCGCCTCCCACGATTCCCCCCTCCCCCCTGTCTATCCCTGTCACCACCCGCCACAGTTGCCTCCCTGACACCACACCCGCCACAGTTGCCTCTCTGACACCACACCCGCCACAGTTGCCTCTCTGACACCGCACCCCGCCAGCCACACCTTGCATCCCTTTCACCGCCCAACGCAGTCGACTCCCTCTCACCGCACGCCGCCAGCCACGCGCCTCACACCATGCCGGTTCCCATGCCGTCTCACACGTTGCTTCCCAAGTTGTGTCAGCCATTGTCGCCTCCCTATCACTGTCAGCCGTGCGCCTCACACCCCGTAGCACGCCGCCACCACCACACTTCTATCTTCCCACGCTGCCTCAGGTATTCTTTTGCAGTCTATTAGCAATTAGCTTTTTTAAGTTTCATCTACAATCACCTTAACCCAACTTGATTCCATATTAAATAAGGAAGCAACTGAATTTTATTTTATTTTTAAAGTTTTGCTTTAACAAAGAGTAATGGTTCAATTGATGTTGAGATCAGTTCACTTGATCTTCTACTTATTTGGAGGTTTGGAGGAAGAAGTAGGGGAGATATTTGAGGAGGGAGTAGCGGTGATCGGAGAACTAGAGACGGCGACGAAGGAGAGGATGGCCATTGATAATTAAAATGGAATTAGGTCAATTGAAGGTGATGATAAGTTCGTAATGGATATTGATTCAGTATGAATAGTTACTGTTGCCGCTGATTTCGGTGTGGGAGCAAACAGATGAATTTGTGGGTTCGTGAGGAATCGAATGGGCCGAACCTGATCACTTCCACCACTGTTTGACTGGCTCCTTGCTGCTGCCGCTGACATGCACAAAGTTCGAAACACCGAGGTTGATCCCGGCGACGAACCCTCCGACGCTCTTGTCAGTACTCAGAAAAGAATATGAAAAAGCTTTAGGTTGGTAAAGAGTGATCACCTCGTAACGGTAGGAGGTAGAGGGTATTTATAGTCGCCGTGGGGATCTGCTTCGAGATAAGAACAAATCTCTGCTCCCCGGTGTGAATGGATAAAAGTGGTTAGAACCATCTCCTAGGGATAAGAACGAGTCAGGATTTCTCCAGATCCTTATAAACTGGATCTTAACGGGTTGGGACCCGTACCCAGTTGAATGGATCCGTTCATGGGTTATTGGGACCTAGAGAAGGGACCCAGTTCCCATTTCGGACCCGTTTGTAGGTGAAATTACCGTCTTGCCCCTGTAAACTTTAAGATTCGTGTCCGAATTGAACGGTCCCGATTTAATCCCATTTTTAGCCATATCACGAGCCCCCACTCTTAAAGATTGTTAGCTACAGCCTTTGGGGAGTAGTTTTGCTATTTCAATGGCATACAAGATTTTATCGGAGTTCTTCAAGGGAGTTCGAATCTTGTTCGAGGTGTAACGGTGTTTTTCTGAGCTGGCAACACACCCAAGATCATTCTCAGGCTCTTTTATATTTTTTGTGATTTTTCTCAATTTTTTAACTATTTTTCGAATCACTTATTTAAGTTTGCGAAGCAACAATCTAGTTTCAAAAAAGCACTAATTAATTATTCTAATTAATAATTCTTTACCCGGGAGTTTCAAAATATTTTTCCCAAATTTATAATTATTTTTTAGAATTTTTAATTAACTTTTCTGAATTTTTAATTATTTTTCGCAATTTTAAATAATTAATTTGAATTATAATTAAAATAAAAGGAATTAATCATAGGATCAATGACGTGGCTCGATCTGGGGCGTCCATCGCGTAGCTAGCACGAAATTCTGAGCGATCTGAAGGTGGATCAGCGCGTAGTTGTCGTGGCTCGATCTAGAACATCGGTCAAACCGTGACGCGAATTTTGAGGTGATCTGACGGTGCCCGTGGGCTTCAAGTTCCCCCCTCCTTTTCGTTCGGGACCACGCTTGTTCGACGAGCGGCGGCGAACGCGTCGAACGTGGCAAACGACAGGGGAGCGACACGTGTCACTGGGGCCGTTGACTGGTCAATGTCTTTCGCTCATAATACGTTCAGGAACACGTCTGTTCGACAGGCCAGTGTCGAATGTGGCGAACGTCTGGGGAACAACACGTGGCACTGGCAGCATTGACTGGTCAACGCGTTTTGCTCCTTTTACGTTCGGAATCACGTCTGTTCGACGACCAGCGCCGAACGTGTCTAACAAGCTATCGAACGTGGCGAACGACTGGAGAACGATGCGTGGCACTGGCAGCATTGACTGGTCAACGTGTTTGGCTTCTTTTACGTTCGGAATCACGTCTGTTCGACAACCAGCAGCGAACGTGTCGAACGAGCTGTCGAACGTGGCGAACGACTGGAGAACGTCACGTGGCACTGGCAGCGTTGACTGGTCAACGCGTTTGGCTCCTTCTGTGTTCGGAATCACGTCTGTTCGACGACCAGCGGCGAAGGTGTCGAACGATCCGTCGAACGTGGCGAACGACTGGAGAACAACACGTGGCACCGGCAGCATTGACTGGTCAACGCGTCTGGCTCCTTTTACGTTCGGAGACACGTCTGTTCGACGACCAGTGGCGAACGTGTCGAACGAGCCGTCGAACGTGGCGAACGACCGGAGAACGTTTGAACGGCAGGCGTTTGATAGGCCTACGACCGTTGGAATTCTTGGGCGGATGGACTTCTTGGCGATTTGACTACCGCCGCTTTGGATTTCTAGCCATTAGGATTTCGCGCCTTTTGGGCTTCCTAAAGGCCTGTTGAGCTTCCGGCCCAGGCCCACTAAGCGCAGCTATAAATCCCTCCCTCATTTTCACTTCACTCTTTCACTTTCACCATCTGAAAAAATTCACCCCCCCTCTAGAGCAAGATTCCGGTGTACTTTTCCGATCTCCGGCGATCTTTCCGGCCGTGCACGTCACATCAGAGGTAATTTATTTTTGTTTTAAAGAGATGTCTAGAGTATTGTCTGGCGAAGAGACCTCCCCCTCAGATCGGGTCGAAGCGACCCCTCCGACAGCAACTCCTAGGGTCGACAAGGGGAAAGGTTTGTTGGTCGAGCCTTCGCCCGTGGTAGAGACGATCGTGGAGAGAGAGAGAAGGATGGGCGAGTTTGGGAGGCACTTGATAGTCGTATCTCGCTTAGGGGGGACTCGGCAGTACAGCGCCGAAGAGCTGGTGCGCGTAGAGCATGGCATGGAACAGCACTATGAGGATAACGAACCACGAGAGCGTACCGAGGCGAACGACATTGTCTCCGTGCTTACCGACGAGGACCTTCGTGCTATTAGAAGGTGTTTCATGATTCCTGAGGAGTTCGAACTGCTCCTCCCTGGTCCTGGCGTGAGGTCTTGTTCTTCTTTCCCCCAAGACAAATGTGTGTTTCCCTTCGAGGCTTTGAATGCGGGTCTCCGACTTCCCCTACACCCGTTCGTGAGGGAAGTGTTGCGGTGGTATGGTGTGGGCCCGATCCAATTAATGCCGAATATGTGGAGACACATAACGGATTTCGAACTTCACTGCTAGGCCGCTAGAATCGAGCCTCGCCTCAACGTCCTCCGTAGGTTGTACAAGATTCATCAGAAGGTGAGGACGGAGTACCGGTTCTATCTCAACGCTCGTAAGGGCGTCACACTAGTCGACAACCCCAACTCCGTGAAATCTTGGAGGCATAAGTACTTTTTTATTCGGAGTAAGGTACGCTCGTAAGGGCGTCACACGTCTGTTTTTCTGAGCACCATCGTGAATTGTGCTCAATGGAAGATTTCCATATATATATACTAGTATCATACACGTGCACACGTGCACGTGGGAAAAATTGAAGGGATAATAAAAAGGGTAAAAAGAAAATAATTTCCAAACTGATCCACTTTCGAAAATATTTACCAAACTGGTCCACTTCCGAAAATATTTACCAAAGTTAGTCCATAACCCAACACGTGCACTGCACGGGTTGGGTTAAGGACTAAGGGGCTCTCCCATTATAGTAGTAGATATATATATATATATATATATATATATATATATATATATATATATATATATAGGAAAAGGCTCCGTTGCACACTACTTGTGGTGCTCACGGCGTGAACACTACGTCTTCGGGCGTTCAAATCGAAAATCCGAACCGTTCACATTGATCTACACATCTAAATTAGTCTAAATATGTAAAATCAAATCATTTGAAATTCATTTGCCCATTCATTGAAGTATTACAAAATTGTATGGCTGAAATTCATTGTTTTTATAGTCGCGTGATGGATGGGCAAATGAATTTCAAATGATTTGATTTTACATATTTAGACTAATTTAGATGTGTAGATCAATGTGAACGGTTCGGATTTTCGATTTGAACGCCCGAAGACGTAGTGTTCACGTCGTGAGCACCAAGGTAGTGTGCAACGGAGCCTTTCCCTATATATATATATATATATATATATATATATATATGGAAGGCTTCCGTTGTGCACCACCTATGGTGCACACGGCGTGTGCACTCGGCCTTCCCGCCTTCGTATCGACGATCCGAACCGTTCACATTGATCTACACATCTAAATTAGTCTAAATATGTAAAATCAAATTATTTGAAATTCATTTGTCCATGCATTGAAGTGTTACAAAATTGTATGGCTGAGAATCATTGTTTTTTTATAGTCATATGATGGATGGGCAAATGAATTTCAAATGATTTGATTTTACATATTTAGACTAATTTAGATGTGTAGAACAATGTGAACGGTTCGGATCGTCGATACGAAGGCGGGAAGTCAGAGTGCACATGAGTGCACACGGAGGGGTGGTGCACAATGAAAGATTTTCCTATATATAGAGAGAGAGAGAGTCCCCTTCGGTTGCACACTCTTTTTGGTGAGCACTCACGAAGTAGAGCACCTATGAAAAATCCGAACCGCTCATATTGTTCTATATGCCTAAGATAGCCTAAAAATAAAAAATCAAGTAATTTGAAGTTCATTTGCCCATCCATCATGCTGTTAGAATTTTCAGCCATACAATTTTGTAATGATGTAAATCATGGGGAAATGAACTTCGAATTACTTGATTTTTTATTTTTAGACTTAGGCATATAGAACAATATGAGCGGTTCGGATTTTTCATAGGTGCTCTATTTCGTGAGTGCTCACGAAGTGCTCACCAAAGTAGTGTGCAACCGAAGATTTCTCTCTCTCTCTATATATATAGGGAAAGCTTCGGTTGTGCACTACCTCTAGTGCACACGGCGTGTGCACTAGGCCTTTGGGCGTTCATATCGAAGATCCGAACCGTTCACATTGATCTACACATCTAAATTAGTCTAAATATGTAAAACAAAATCATTTGAAATTCATTTACCCATCCATTGAAGTGTTACAAAATTGTATGTCTGAAAATCATTGTTTTTTATAGTCACATGATGGATGGGCAAATGAATTTCAAATTATTTAATTTTACATATTTAGACTAATTTAGATGTGTAGATCAATGTGAACAGTTCGGATCTTCGATATGAACGCCCGAAGGCCTAGTGCACACGTCGTGTGCACTAGAGGAGTGCACAACCGAAGCTTTCCCTATATATATATCTTTAATAATTCCTATGTAAGCTTTTTTAAATTGTGTATTATACTATTTCGTCTTAATTAATGAGACAAATAATTTAAGATATCGATTAAGTCGTCGAGGTATTGGAACCTCACGTTCTAATTTTTTTTTGAAGTAAATAATAAGACGTAATCTAGCCTCGAACCTGAGACATTCCTTTTTTCATCACATACTCTTTACAAATTATCCCTAATGACACAAACTTTTATTTTATATGAGTGACACTTTTGTCAATAATTATGTCGTAAATAAATTTGAACTTTGAGGGTATTATGGTAACTAACAATAGTTGAGTAAATAAATGGTTAATATATACTTCTCCCACATAAAAATGAATGGTTGTGATTAGATGGTTGAATGTCTACAAATTAAAGGTTGTCTACAAATGACAACCCCAACTCTCTCATTATAATATTAGAGATGAAAGGTATTTTTAAATGAATTCATATAAAAAAAATTAATATAAAGAATGTATCCTACTCGTTTTTCAATTGAACGTATAATATATATAAATATATATAGATGATATCAAAATTAAAATAAAGTAAAATGAGTATTAAAATATTTAAAGAAGGTCCAATTTTTTCTTTCCGCACAAGCCCCTATAAACCTCAGGACCAGCCTTGATTGCACATACTAGAGAACACACATAAACTACACGTGCTAATAATCAAAGGGTAAAAAAACAACCAACCTTTAAGAATCCGATGATCAAAGACATAAACTGGAACCACAACCCGACTCTCCTTCACGGCATCCACAAACCCTAGGTGATCGTCAACCCTCAGATCGTTCTTCAGCCACACAACCGCCGCGCCTCCGTTGACCCCTCTGCTCGCCGCCGATGCTCTAACCGAGAAGCGCCGCCATTGGAGGGCTGTGGAGGGGATGCGAGGTGTAGAGAAGGGAGGACGGAGGCAGAGGAGGGAGGAAGCAGCAGACATTGAGATGGAGAGGGGGCAGGATCCATCAAGATTCTGAGGTTGGTTTAAAAGAGGGGTTGTCCATTGCTGGGGATTTCTGTGGTTCTTTGAGAAGAGGGAGAGAGAATGAGGGAATTTGTGGCCGTGTTGATTTGTTAACCGAGTGTGGGACAGACTGTTATACGATTTTTTTGCCGTCATAGGCCACTTTTTTAAAATATTTGCGTTTAAGGATCAGTTTCCAAACTTTTTAAAAATATTAGCGTTTGTGGGCTACTCTGTGCCACGTCAGCAGCAGCCGCTATTCTCAATAGCGGCATTTTCTGTTACGCCCTGCTTTCCTAAATACGGGAATACAAGCCCGTGACGAAGGGCTAGCGAACGATATTAACATCATTCATAAGCTGTACCAGTCTTAACTCAACAATACGCAAAAAGATTAATCACAACCACGCAGATAATACCTTCACATAAACAATAATTGAATTCAAAAATCCAATAATCCAATATAATAACCAATACTGAGAAAACAAATAGCAGTTACGGGTCAAAAGCCCGGGATACAAGTTTAATCAAATGAATTACAATAAGATGAAGAAAACATGAAAAGAAATAGTTTATTTTTATGCAGCTCCTGCTCCAACCTAGAAATACTGCTCGTCAATACCTTCTGGCAAATCCCATGGCTCACCTGTAGCTGGATTAACTAGAGGAGAAAAAGAAATGTCCTTAGAGCAAGTACGGACAGCAAGTAGTGAAAAACAGAGAGTAAAGGAGTAAGGTACATGTAAGAATATGAATCAAGATCAAATTACAAGGACAATAATGGTACTAGTAATAATGGTCATAATCAAGTATATACGTGTCAACTAGGTCTATTAGCATGTTGTTTCTCCTATCTAGTCCACGTACTACTGTGTCCCATACCACAGGTTCGGTGCACACAAAACAGTATTCGTTTTAGACTTCGTGGTGGGATCTACAGAGCGTGTACTCGGTGTATCACGATAACAAGATAAGTTCACGTCTTCACAAGTAATTCTCCACCTTCCATGTCAAGTTTTCATGTAACAAGAGGGCCCTACTGAGTACATTTTCTGAGACTATCCACTACTAAGTCAACCCTTATTAACCTCGGATTGTTTAGTATTTTATTATTAAGTCATACATGTACATGCAAGTGGTTATAAGAATGTCAATGGGATGATAATAATGCAGCAACATGATGCATTGCACAATAATAAATATGAAGTAGCAAATCTGAAACAGCCACACAATTACACTAAAATAGCAATAACTCATAGACTTCAATTCAAAATTCAAAGTTCCAGGATGCTATGGACAACTAGACACTTAGGGCTACAATTTATATTAAGTGACTTCCTGCTAATTTTGACTGTAGCTAGGTTAAACACTTTATTCTTTGCAGTTTAGCTGTTCTGGCAGAAACTAAATATCAACATCCAATGGGTGAAAACATGGTATAAATACACTGTAAAAATCTACGAAAATTAGAGATGAACCCTAAGCATGTCTATAAAGTTCCTGAAGATATTCATGGCATTCTAATATTGTTAACATGGTGTTTCACTAATAAATGTGTCGATGTTACATTAATTCTGCAGTCTGAAAAATGCAGATTAACAGAGACTAAAAATGTGATATCTCACTGCTCGTGACTCGGAATCAGGATCCGTCACTTTGGTTGGAAACTAGACTCAGTAGGCTAAAACTCTCTTTTTTATCAGTTGTGTTAATTCTCAAGTTAACAGGGTCGAAACCTCTGTGCAAAACAGAACAGGCAGCAGTAATTCATAAAAGCGATCACATATATATTCGTCAAAGTGGGTAATTAACATGCTATGGCATCATGAAATGTATCAAAGCTAATGTACAGCAAGTAGAGTGAATTTTCCAGTATGCAAGTTAAATTTATCATGTCAAGTTCAAGTCACGATATCTCAATTAATCCACATGTATTTGATCACGATGTATTTTCTCATATACAAGTTCTATTCATTTTATTCATTTCAAGTATGTGTGCTTGGGTTTGAGTCAATGAGTAGAAATAAGATGTCAAGAGTACGTCGGGTTAGCTCGTGTAAACCCTCGATACTCCCAACGGAAAGGACACAAGGCAACTTAATGATAATTGAAGTGGAACTACTTGCATAAGAGGTCAAAAATCCTGAACTAGAATAATTAATTGAGTTCAAGTGGACTTGCCTTTTTTGTCGATGATTCAATATAAGTAAGGAATAACGGGATCAGAATCCCGAGGAGCAATCCCAAAAGTATGTGCGAAGACCGTGCGAAGAAAACTCAAACAGTAACAGCAACTAGCAATTCAGCAAGATCCTCACACTGGATCCGCCCGAACAGAAAACGGCGAAGCTGGATCTGGTGCGGCCGAACATGAAACAGCAAATGCGGCCAATCAGATCATGACCTCAGACCGGATCCACGCCGAACAGGGGACAGCGGCTAGGATCGAGTGCCACAAAACACGGGATAGCGATTTCGACGAATCGTGGCTCGTCTTCCACCTCGCGACAGCGGAGGAGAAAGAGAGACAGCAGCGGCCTTGGCGACGGCGCGGCACTGCGGCAGGGTTGCGACAGCTACCAACGATGACGGAGGCACGCTACGATTGGGAAACAACGCAGCGACGAGGCTTCGACGAATGGTGAAGCGGACCCTGGTTCGTGCTCGAAACAGAGGAGACGAGCGACGGCGTCTTTGGGCTTAGGTGGCGGCGATGAGGGGCGAGGGGAGTTCGCCGCAAGGTGGAGGAGATGATCGAGGGGACTGGGAGAGGGCAACAGTGGTTCGAAGTGGGTTTCGTTAGCGAGGCGATGGATTTGAGCGAAAATGGGGATGATGGGTTCGAGGGTGATGGTCGGGGTGAGATGGTGGAGATGGTGGCGACGGTAAGGAGGTGGTGGTGTTAGCGATGGGGAAGGGAATGTAGCGATGGTTTCTTTGGGTTCCGTTTTGGGTGAAGGCGAGAACGGGGAGATAGAATGGGAACGGGAGGGAATGGGAACATGATAGAGAATGTAACAGGGTGGAGTTGTGCAGTAGTGGGGAGTTGGAGAAGAGGAGTTGGTTTCTGGGTAGTTCTGATTTGTGGGATAGTGGGGAGGATTTTAATATAATAAAATAAAAAGAAAATCATGGGGAGTTAGAGATACGGGGAGTTGGGTAGAGAAGATCTGGGTTATTAGTTAGGGAAATGTGGGTTTGGGTAGACTAGAATTTTTGGGTTCAATATCCAATAAAGAGATGGGTTTTGGGCTTGCATATGGATGGGCCAACAATAATAATACAAGAAACCAAATGGAAACAGAAAGCCCACAATAGGACAAAGACCCACAATACAATAAATTAGGAAGGAGAAATTCCATTAAAAATACAAGGGAAAATAATCCGTACAATCGGAAACAGGGGTTACATTTTCATTTTCGAAGTCACTAATGGGAATAGCAGCCTATGTTTTAAAAAATTTTGAATTTTTTGTTTGCTGTCGCTATTCCCACTGGCAACATTAGTATATGAGATCGTTGATGGGATTAACGACCTCAAATGAATGTAATGAGACACTTGACGATTTCTAGAGAGCTTTTACTCTCTTAGGAAAAAAATTAAAACTGAGGTCGCTATTGGTAATAATGACCTTAGTATACTAAGGTTGCTATTGGCAATAACGACCTTTGTACAACTAAGGTCGCTATTTAAAATAGCGACCTCAGTTTCAAAATTAAATTAATTGTTATTTTTTCAGAGAGCAAAAACTCTCTATATTTTGCGAAGTGTTAGAATACAGTTCATTAAAAGTCGCTAATCCTATTAGCGACCTCATATATACTAAGGTCGCTATTCCCAATAGCGACCTCAATTTTTTTTAAAAAAAGTATACAAAGAGAACAAAAACTATCTAGAAATCGCTATAAGTGTCTCAATACATTTATTTTAGGTTGCTAATTTCACCAGCGATCTCATGTATACTAAGGTCGCTAGTGGGATAGCGACAACAAACAAAAAATTCAAAAAAATTAAAACATAGGCCGTTATTCCTATTAGCGACTTCGAACATAAAGAGGCCGCTATTGGGAATAGTGGTCGCTACTGACGTGGCACAGAGTAGCCCACGAGCACTAATAGTTTGGAAACTGGCCCTTAAACGCAAATATTTTCAAAAGTGGCCTATGACGACAAAAAAACTCATGTTATAATACTGGACCTCGAGAAATGCGACTTTTTTGCAGTACTAGGCCACTTTTTGAAAATATTTATGATTATAGGCCAGTTTCGAAATTATTAGCACTCGTGGACTACCTGGTGCTACATCAACAGCGGCCGCTATTCTCATTAGCGACCTCTTCACTTTGAAAATAGCTAATGAAAATAGCGGCCTATGATTTAAAATATTTGGATTTTTTTGTTTGTTGTCGCTATTCCTACTAGCTGCCGAAGTCTATATATGAGGTCGCTAATAAGATTAGCGACCTCAAATGAATGTATTGAGACACTTAGCGATTCTTAGAGAACTTTTGCTCTCTTGGGGGAAAAAATTTAAAATTGAAGAAATGGCGACCTCAGTAGAAGACTCTCTAAAAATTCGAATAGCGACCTCAGTAGAAGACTAAATCTCCTTACTCTCTATAAGATTTGCAAAATAATCATCCAACTAAGATCGCTATTCGAAATAACGACCTTAGTATACTTTGGTCTCTATTCGCAATAGCGACCTCAGTAGGAAACTCAATCTCTTTGTTCTTTGTAAAATTTGTAAAATAGTCACACAACTAAGGCTTCTATTCAGAATAGCGATCTTAGTACAATAAATGTATCTATTACGAATAACGACTTTTGTACAACTAAGGCCGCTATTCGGAATAGTGACCTCAGTTTCAAAAATAAATTGATAGTAAAATCTAGAGAGCTTTTGCAAAAGCTCTCTAAATTTTACTAAGTGTTGGAATATAGTTCATTGAAGTCGCTAATCCCATTTGCGATTTCATATATGCTTTGGTCGCTAATAGGAATAGCGACAGCAAACCAAAAATTTCAATTTTTTTTAAATAGAGGCCGTTATTCCCATTAGCGACCTCTAAATGGAACAGACTGTTAATGAGAATAGCAACCACTGTTGACGTGGCACCAAGTAGCCCATGAGCGTTAATAGTTTAGAAATTGGCCCATAATCACAAATATTTTCAAAATGTGGCCTAGTACAGCAAAAATTCGAGAAATGCTACACATAGATTGGTTTCTACCCCAACCATGTATTGGGCTTGTATTTCAGTGATTATTGAGTCTTTTCCATTTGTCTTTTAGTGAGGAATAGACTCAATGATTATTTAAAAACAAGCCAAATATATGTTGGGGGTAGAAACCAATATATGTGTAGCATTCCGCCTGGACCTGATGATGTGTGACTTCTATCTTTACCATTTTTACATTTTATTTCGAGCAAGGTCATTGCTACATACTCTTTTTTCTTCTTTTTTTTTCTAAAAGGAAAAAAATAGGGCATAGCTACAGTTTTCTCAATAATAAGTTGGTAGAATAATCAAATAAACAAGCAGAAGCAAACAAAATAAAAATAGTATCCCTCAACATCCCTAGTTGGGATGCAACCGGATTGGGCAATACCATTTTCATGTCTGCATTCCAAAAACAAATACGAATACGAATACGAATATGGGTTGGAAGAAAAAAAATCATATCCATAGTTGAAAATTTCGGAAATAAATATGAATCAAATATTAGCACATCGGATACGGATACGAGTCGCATATAAAACGGATATTACATATTACGGATGTATGAGAAAATATATATATTATGATATGAATGAAAATATGAACCAAATTGAGATTTGTTCTAAAAAAAATTCATCCTTACAATTCACAAGACATTTAAAAGACAAACTGTCCCCATCAAAATATAAGATTCATCGAGTTAATCCATAAGAAACTAAAAATGAAAATCTACTTAATCCATCAAAATATAAATGAATAATGTGATAAAATTAAGATTTGTTCTAACATTTTTCTCCATTGTGATTAAAAGACATTTAAATGACGAATTGTGTCTATCAAAATATAACAACCATCAAGTTAATTCATCCAAACCGGGAGTGTAGGCACGATTTCCCATGAACCTCACAGCCGTCACTGATTACCTAGGGTTTGCAAATAAAAAAGTTTGGCCTAAAAATTCGAGTTATTAGTTTTAAATTTGTAGGGTTATATTAGTTTAATTAATAATTATTAATATAGATTAAAATATGGTTAAGATTCACTTCTAGTTTTTTTATATATATATATATATATATATATATATATATATATATATATATATATATAATTACCTAGGGTTTGCAAATAAAAAAGTTTGGCCTAAACAAAATATGGTTAAGTTTCACTTCTAGTTTAAAATTATATATATAGGAATCTACATTTTTTTTGTTAATACCAGATCCGTTAATCATATCCGTCTTTGAATCCACATCCGAACGAATATGGTATTTGGGGTATCTGTATTCGCATCTGATTCAGATACAGATCCGGATTCGACTGAATATATACGTTCCGGATAGCATCCCTAATTCCTACGAGGGTGGGATAAATCAAACGAGAAAATAAAAGCAACATCTAAAGTACAAGAAATAGAAATTCCTCCAACAATATCCCTGGAGGGTGGGAACATTAGTCAAGCGTCAACCAAATCTGTATTTCCTCATCACCGTAATCGTCAACTTGGAAAACTTTAGCGATCTGCCCCCTCGATCTTGTTGCTGCAGCTGTAGCAATTTTTTTTTAATAACATGCATTATCTCAGCCAGTTTACCAAATGCTATTACAAACCCCGTGAAAGTAAAAGTTATTTCTATCAATACATAAAACCTAGGTCATTGTGGCTGGTGGCGTTATACCATACTTCATCTCTTGGTTGTTTCTAGCAAACTTAGGATTGACCCACATGCCCCCATAGCTCAAGGGATAGTCATTTGTTCCATTGCTACACACTCTTACTTCTTGTTATGTTAATCGTGCAAACAGAATTCGAACTCTCTAATCTCTTAGTCATTATTAGATTCTAGAAACATTCTTTTTGTTAATACCAGATCCGTTAATCATACCCATCTTCGAATCCACATCCGAACGAATATAGTATTTGGGGTATATGTATTCGCATCCGATTCAGATACAGATCCGGATTCGACCAGATATATACGTTCCGGACAACATCCCTAATTCCTATGAGGGTGGGATAAATCAAATGAGAAAATAAAAGCAACATCTAAAGTACAAGAAATAGAAATTCCGCCAACAATATCCCTGGAGGGTGGGAACATTAGTCAACCAAATCTCTATTTCCTCATCATCGTAATTGTCAACTTGGAAAGGTTTAGCGATCCCCCCATCGATCTTGTTGCTGCAACTGTAGCAAAAAAAAAAAAATGCATTATCTCAGTCAGTTTACCATATACTATTACAAGCCCCGCGAAAATAAAAGTTATTTCTATCAATACATAAAACCTAGGTCGTTGTGGTTGGTGGCTTTACCTAGGTCGTTGTGGCTGGTGGAGTTATACCATATTTCATCTCTTGGTTGTTTCTAGCAAACTTAGGATTGACCCACATGCCCCCATAGCTCAAGGGATAGTCATTGGTTCCATTGCTACACAATCTTAGAGCATCCACAGTCGTTTGCTTGTTTGTCATTTTTTCCATTTTAAGTATACTGTAGCGCACACAGTCGTAAGGCATTTTGTCCTTTTTTTGCCATTCAGTTACAGTAGAAAGGGAAAAATAGCATTCGAAATAGAAAAATGCATATTATAGCTGACGAAACATCTGGATTATTTAATTATATTTTTAAATAATCAGACGAAACATGATGTTTGTCCGAAGTAAAAAAAAAAATTCAAAAAATAGGGAAAAAAGAAAGCAAAGAACAAAATATTTATAAAAAAAAGAAAGCAAAGAAACATAATGGATGGGAAGAAACATCCCATTCCATTTTTTTTTATAAAAAACTAATTTTTAAAATTAATTTTGCAAATTTTGACAGTGTTTTTGCAATTTTTTTTTAAAATTGCATTTTTTTTTGCAAAAAAAAAAACCTCCTTACAACGTCCGGTTATTTTGAATTTTTTTTCTTTTTGGGACCCGTATTTTTAATTAATATTGTCTACGTTTTGGCCTTTAAAAAAGAAACAGAAGTTTCGTGTGTTTCTTTTTTAACGAATTTATGAGTTTTTTTCACCATTTGACGACTGCAGCGTTTCGTCAAAATGGAATGACAAAATATGTATTTTTCCATTTTTTACATCCAACGAATGTGGATGCTCTTACTTCTTGTTATGTTAACCGTGCAAACAGAATTAAAACTCTCTGATGTATTAGTCATTATTAGATTCAAGAAACATTCACTAATGCCTGCTATTATAAGTAGAGGATTGGGATTGAGTGACCATGTGGATTATAGATAAATGCATATATTGAACATGCTAAACTAAAAAATTATTTATTAAGATTAATCTCTTTAATATTTATTGGTTAGTATTTCAACTTTGAGTTGTTTACTTATTCATGTCTTTTTTTCCAGCACTCTATTTTTTTACGGGTTGCATGTGTACAGCTGCAATCTCAACTCACCACTTATAATAGTAAAGATACATGACATAATCCATAATGTTTTGCATGCAAATTATGATAAAATGAAGTAAGAATAGATCATCAACTAAGGGGATCACCACTCTTACTTCAGTTTTTTTTTATGGATTTCTTTACAATATTCCTCAACTCAAACTCACATTCCATCCGAAGAAAAGGGAAGAAAAAAAAAGACTCATGATTATACTTGATAAAACAGTATGGAACTATAAGCCATGTACTCACTAAGTACGATTTTTCCCACCCTTAACACGGTAACACCCATTTATAGAAGCCTATATTTAGAATTTTACTCATGTAAGTATGCATAGTTTAAAGAAATTTTTAGAGTTTTCAGTTTTTTTTACTCATATAGATCATAGGCATAATTTGAGAGAAATATTTTCTTTTTATGATAACTGATAGCATAGATAACATAATGACAACCTTTATTAATCTATAACTATTATCTATAATCTATAATAACTATTATAATGAGAGTTGGAGTTGTAGTTTGTAAATCTAATAACTTACGTACATTGTCTCTACATAACTAATATAAAAGATGTCTCAGGTTCAAGGTCAGACTACGTCAGAATTTTTCATTCAAAATATATATTTATTAAGATGTGCATCGCACGTGTAAATTACTAGTTATATAATTTATCAGCAACTTGGATGATTCGTTGATTACAACACTTGATTTATTTGCACATTCATTAGCCGTGTTTTCTTTATCCAAATTTAGTTGTAAATAAGAGTGGCAATTGGCCCGAACCCGATCCGGGCCCACCTAGGTCCGACCCGATAATTAGCGGGCTTGGGCAAATAATTCTCATTTTGGGGCGGGCTCGGGCTCGGGCTCGGGCTCAAATTTTTAAGCCCGAGGAAAATTCGGGCCGGGCTTAGGCCCGATGGACCCGAATCAAATTTTTATATGTGCATGTATATATTTATGTATACATAATGTATATCTATGCATGATTTTTTTTTACAAAGAGAATATTCTTGTAAGTAGGTAATAATGGGTGTTAAAGTTTATAGATACAGAAATTATGTCTTATATATAAAATTAAATGAAAATAAACAAATTAGATGTGAATTACTCAAAAATTTGTAGTATTTCTATCATTGTTATTTTTTTCCCGTATATTATTCTTGATATAGTTTTATTTTATGCAAAAATTATATATTAGAACAAGCATAAGTAGTTCGGGCCTAATTCGGGTCCGGGCTAGGGCCTAATTTTTTAAGCCTAAAGAAAAGTCAGGTCGGGTTCGGGCCTATGTTTTAAACTTCAGGCTCGGGCCCAAGCCTATATGGGTCCGGACCTAATCCGCCCGTTGTCAGCCCTAGTTGTACATAAGTCTTGCGTGGGGCATTTAATGAATGAGTTTTTAACATGCATACCCCTAACAAATATGATAATATCATATATACCCCTCACAAATGTATATTTTCGGATATGCCCCTAACAATTTGGATTATATTTCGTATTTATCCCTATATTGTATATCACTAAGTTAACCATAATTTTACCTTTACAGGACAAATAGAAATCAAATTAAAAGATCAAATTAGACACTCAAACGAGAAAAGATTTAAGAGTTTTAAGAAGAAAAAAATGAGGAAGCTGATAATCTATCGTTAAAAAACAAGATTGATGACAAATTTGGAGAAGTCACGAGAGGAAGAATATGTAGTTCTCAAAGATGTACTGTTAGTTTGTCCATTTCTTAAAAAATAAGAAAATTTTGAGACGAGTTAATGAGTCTCGGTTGGAATAACAATTGTTTGGATTTACAATGATGAAGAAAATAAAGTTTGAGTGGTAAAGAAGATAATATTTCAGTCATTTTTCATCAAGTCCATTAAAAATATATATATATTCTTCATTGTTTTGAGTTTTTTCTAACTAGAGGGATAATTACGAAATGCAGTGCATATTGTTGGGGACAAATATGACAATACATATTTGTGAGGGACATATATGATATTCACTTATTTATTAGGGGCATACATGTTAAAAACCCTTAATGAATTTTCCATGTGTCCCCATAAAAGAAAAGGCAAAAAGCATGTGCAATGTACTACTCTCAAATAGGCTAGCTCACACACGTTAAGCCGGCTGCACGCTCCTTTTGGAGTATAAATAGTCAATGATAGATAGTTCTCAAGTTAGCAAACCAAAGGTTATCAACATACAGCTGATGTACTATATCCACGTAATCGTTAATCTTCTCTGCCTCCCACTCGCCAGTTTTGATTGGCGGGGGAGGTATTTCACGGTGAGAGGTGCAGGTCGGATCCGCAAGCTATTCTTTCTCCATGCCAGATGAGTGCCAGTCAGAACAATTGGAACAATAGGTAAGAGCGACTGCAGAGCTATGTGAATAAATCCCTGAGATAACAAATATAAAGACATGAGACAAAAGAGAAAAACCTAAGTATTTGAATCAATCTATAGTGTATAATGCATGCCTTCTTGAAGGGCAGGATCCTTCCAGTTTTTTATCTACTACCCTCAGGCAGGGCCGGCCCCCACCTTGGGGCGCAGGCCCCGATTTTTTTACAATTTTAGGAGCCTCAAATTTGTATTTTTCTTATAAATATAGGCATATATTTTGCGCGTAAAAAATATATATTGTAATTAGGGGCCCCAAAAATAATTATTTGGTCTTTTTACCTTGGCCCCCGGGAACTCAGGGCTGGCCCTACCCTCGCTAAATATGATCAGTGATAGATTGTTGTTGACAATTGCACCAGCCACCTAAAGAAAACATTTCAGATCACATCACAAGGTAAGGTTTCAATTACATATATATCTCTAAAAACTTGTTAGAACAAGAATTTCACAAAACAGAAATGCTAACAATAATTGTGAAGAGTTACAATTACAGGAAATAAAACAACAAACCATACAATACAATACAGAGTCGAGATTTGAATATCTTTGTCCTTAAAGCAATTTTCGCCCCGTAGTGTGACGGTAGTTAACGAAATGTCTCTCAGGATACAACTGTATTACCTTTTCCTGAAAAGCAACACCCTAACTTCAGAGATCTGATCGAACTGGAGCTGTGTTGTATTCTCAGTACTGACTCAGAGAGGAAGAAGAAGAAGATTCGGACTGGTTTTTTCATAACTGTACCATCTGGCAAACAAAATGGACCGATTTTATAGGAAATTGAGAGCAACTGAAGGGTCCATTACTCTGTAACAGCAGAGTTGTGGTTCAAAGACATAACTGATGAAGTTGAAAAGCCTAAACAGTATACTGGGGAAGAAAATTGACTAGGGCAAAAAAAAAAATTATAGGCCAGAGCCAGAGCAGACCAAACCAAGCCGAGCCGAAAAACTTTCCCCATTTCCGATATGGGACTATCTATTTTCTCCAAATATCCAAATTAGTACATTTCGAGTACCCAACTTTGGACCAACATTTCTCATTCATACGGAATTCGTTTTTGGCACATGAGTACATCACGGAATATTACTCGACGAGAGGAACATGATCCAATCAATTTTTGGCGCCGGCGGTGGCCGAAGCCCACCGGAATCCGGCCCGGGAAACCTGCAAAAACTTTTTCCAACAAAACTATCCATGGCGAAGATGCGAATAGTAGAAGTTAAAAAAGAATACGGATGGTACAAGATGTAGTTTGTTACCTCTTTTTGTTGGAATTAATTTTTGCAGTTTTTCGGGCCGGATTCTGGCAGGCTCCGGCCACCGGCGGCGCCGAAAAATGAGTGGATTGCGATCCTCTCGACGAGTACTATTCTGTAGTATACTCACTTGCCAAAAACGAATTCCGTATGAATGAGAAATGTTGATCCAAAGTTGGGTACTTGAAAGGTACTAACTTGGCAAATGGATAGTCCCATATCGGAAATTGGAAAGGAATTCTTCTAGTATATATACTAGAAAACTGGACTAAAGGGCGTGGCCCGGGGGTTACCACTAACGTATAGTGGAGAGAGGACTTAGCCAAAATGACAAACACACACGCGCGCGCGCGCGCCCGGCCCGGCCCGGCTCCGGCCCCCCGGCCCCGGTGTAACCCCTGTTTCCGATTATACGGATTTCCAGTTCATTTTCTCTCTCCATGTATTCTTATATTTCAATTTCCGTATAAATTCTTTTGGATGCATTTAAATCTTCTTGAATATGAACCCAAATTTATATTCAAACTTGAATCTTGTCCCACTTCTTTTTATTTATCTATTTTGAAGCCTAAATTAATCCATCCTATCATTTTTTAATTATTTTGAATTCAATTGAAGTCCAAAGAGTAGCCCATCCCTTGTTAGATTCTAGCCCATTGATTTTTGATATATGTTATATTATTTAATTAATTGATTTGAAGCCCAATACCCACCTCCTAATGGATCTCTCACCCAAACCCACTAACCCAAATCAACCCCAGATTCTTTATAACGGGCTAATCCTATCAATTCCCCTAATCACTCTCCTCACTCTCCACTATAGGCAACTCCCAAATTGAGTAACTAAATCCCTATTTTTATGCCCTCTAATCGTGCTATCTCTCTCTCCCCTTCCCTGTTTAAACCAACCAAAACGAAACAAAACCAGAACAAAAACAAAACCAATCAAAAACCCTCAAACCTAACATCTTCTTCCTCACGTTCTTCTTCTCCTTCAATCGATACCCAAGCTCTCCCAATCCCGTCACCACCATCACCTCACCATCGTCTCCCCTTCGCCTCCTCCATCCACTGCGAACTTCACCATCGCCGCCCTTCGTCATCCCCACCGAACCACCACCGCCATAGTCACCAACTCCCCAACTCCACCATTACCCAAACTCCATCACCGAACCAAACCAATCGCCAACACCACCACTCCATTGTCGTCACCATCGTCATCTCCATTACCACCCCATCCCCTTCCTCATCACAGTCGCCTCCCCATTAACCCATTCCTTCGAACCATCGAACCTCCGCCAAAACCCATCGACTAGCTCTCACCGATCGCCTCCTCCTCATCGCCGTGAGCCTCTCTCCCTCTACCGCTCTCTTCATCGTCATCTTAGCCCCGTCGAAGTCCCAGATCACTTCGCTCCGTCGTCCTCTGTTTCGAGCGCGAGAACAGAGCCTCGCCGATTCGTCGCCGCTGCTGTCGCTTCCCGACCGCAGCATCGTCATCGTCGTTGCCACGCCGCCGTCGCATCGCGTCTCTGTTGTCGCGCCAACCTCTTGCCACTTTCCCCTCATGCCGTTCTCGCTCTTCGATCGAAGGAAGAAGGCGAGCGGTGACTGGTTGCTGCCGCTGTTCCGTGTTCGCGCCGCACCGATCTCGACTTCGCTGTCCCCTGTTTTGTCGGATCCAGTGTGGGGCTGTCGTTCGATCGGCTGCTTCTTGCTATTTCGTGTTCGGCGCGCAGCGAATCCCAACCGCTACTCCGCTGTTTTGACTGATCAGGTGTGAGAGGAATAGCTACTGTTGCTGTTGTTGCTGTTGAGTTTCTTCGCACGGTCTTCGCACATATTCTTGGGATTGCTCCCCGGGATTCTGATCCTGTTATTCTACTAAATTATCGAACTGTCTACACAAAAAGGCAAGTCATTTCTATCGAATGTTTTTGTATCATATTCGATAATTATTATTGAATTCCGCAAGTGGATCCTATTTAAAATCGTAACATATTATTGTATCTATCGTTGAGATGTCATGAATTTACACGAGCGAATCCAAGTGGTAGTCTCGACATCGTGCCATCTTTTTGCCTCTAATATATAGGGATTTTCATACACCATGTAGTTATAGTTATTGATTATAAAAATAGGGAATTATTGACACATTTCATATCATGGCATTAAATGACAATTAGCTATAGTAGATTGTATAAATTAGTTGATTGTTAATGTGATTGCTATTGATAAATTAGTTGGATTGTAATTATTAGAAAGTTGGACATCATCTACATTAATATCATGTTCATATAAGGTTGGTTCGCTGTGATTACGATTATTAAACTCCAATTTATTACCCTTAATTTTTAACCATTTTATTTAAAATGAACATGTTGGCTATTCTGGTATTTACGCCAACCTGAACCTTAATGTACTGTTTCGACCTAGATCACTTCATTAAAATCAGAAACTCCCTGAAAGTAAATCGTAACCCTATCTGTCTAGATGTCGATAGACACTAGAACTTTCGAATTCGGACTTATACTGCCCCAGTTATGAATCTTTTGCTACAGCTGCGCTGTAATTTCAGATTCACATACATAACAAGTTAGGCTAATGAATTAAGTGAACTATTAATAATATATGACCAAGATAAATTCCATATTTGTAAATAACATATTTAGGGTGTTAAAAATTATTTTTACTGATTTTTATAATATTTATTTATAGCCTTTGTAATTAAAATTAGTCAACATCTACACCCAGCCAGAAACTTAAGCCTATAAAGATTATTAAATTTCGCCTAGCTATCGTTGTCAGAACGTAGCTTTTAAGTATGCGTTGGAACCGGGCAGAAGTCTAGTTTCTAGACCACCTGACGGATCCACATTTGCTGTCCTGTAGCAACGGGAATACTGATTTTGGTACAACAACCTACTTCTGTCCAGAATTGGGATTCTATATTTTATAATGTACAATTGTGTTTATAATGTTATATTGGTGCATTAAATTTTATAGAGTATATCGCATGATCCTAGGGTTGTGTTGTCACATTTTCTAGCATCCCTTACTAATTGCATTATTGTGAGTTTATTGAATTAAGGAAGTAAATCAAGCCGGGGTTAAGGGTTGGTTAAGGTAGTTGATGACATAGTGACTGTACTCGGAAGAGGGGCCCGTGTTTCCCTAATTATCGGTTTATCGGTCTATCGGCCTATTGGTTATATCGGTCGTCGGTTAATTGCAGATTACTGACTTCAGTATCTCGATTGATTCGATCATCGGTCATTATTGAATAATGTTCCCGAGTACATGAACAATAGAATCTACCACCTTAGTCTAAGCAAAATTGATTGTATGCATCGAACCTGTGGTACGGCACACATGGGACACAGTAGTACGTGCATTAGCTAGGATTTGAAAATAAATAATAGACCTAAGGCTCTTCTCACATTATCATTGCATATTGTTATCTTAATGAACAATGTTATCATTATTATTGCCATTATTGGTATTGTTTATCGTTATCGTGGTAAATCATATTTAATGCATATTATACTGTTATCTCTTTTACACTGTTCAATACTATCGACTTCATCGTTTATTTGAATCCATTGCTATACCACTATTTCCATTGTTTCACTGTTTCTCCACTTGCATGTCCACGACTTGCTCTAAGGACCTTCTTTTTCCTCTTTTTAAATGAACAAGTACAGGTGATCAAGGAGAATTTTCAGAAGGCATTGGCGAGCAGTTCTTCTACGATTGGAGCAGGAGTTCCTCAAGCTATTTGGTAAGTTCTTATATTTCAGATTTGATTATTGAATTTCATTCTCGTTTATGTGATCATATTTCCTGCGTGGTTGTGATTAATTTTTCTTATATTGTTGAGTTAAGACTGGTACAGCTTATGGATGATATGAGTTGGCATACTTATATCATTCGCTGGGCCTCAGTTACGTGCCTGTATTCCCGTATTCCGGGAAGCGGGGCGTGACACCCGGCCTCGGCTTCGGCTTCGGTTCGGTTCGGCTCGGTTCGGCTCGGCTCGGCTCGACTTGGCTTGACTCTTCAGATTCATAACTGGTGAGCCATTACTCTGCTGTTACAGAGTAATGACATCTGATCAGTCTCCAATTTCCTCTATAAATCCAGACAGAGTCTTCTATACAGATATATAATTTTTTTCACTTTCGTTTTCTTCTTCTTCTCCTCTGCGTCAGTGTCAACTGAGAGTACACCACAGACAACAGTTCGTTGTCTCTGAAGCAAGGGTGCTGCATTTTTCAGAGAAGGTACAGTTGTATCCTGGGAAGCAATTCGCCGGTAACCGTCACACTACGGGGCAAACTCTGCTTTAAGGACAGAGATTATCAATCTCGACTCTGTGCAAATTATTTTACTTACTGTTTTCTTCCCTGTATTTGATTTCTTCGCAATTTCTGTTGGGATTTACTATTATTATATATTCAGGTTCTAACATTTTTATCAATTCTATTGCAGCAGCAGGGTTAGAGCGGTCTATTCGGAGATGGTTCGCCAGCACATAGAGTTGTCCGAAGAGTGGATACCGAACAATCTAACACAGAAAAAATACTCACTATGGTGTGTGTGTGTGTATATATATATATATATATATATATATATATATATATATATATATATATATGTATATAAAATATACAAATCGCCCTTCTCTAGAGTTAGTGTATCCTACCAGACTTAATTTCACAACAACAACCCAAGACCCCACTGGTCTAAATCCACAAAATCTCATCTGCCGATTCACAGGACTCCCACTCAACTCCTAGAGATTCACAACTCAACCATCAATACCAAAACTTTCAATAAAACTTACAAATCCATCATCTAAACGATTATACGAAGAAAACTTCTTAAATCAACAAAAATCCAAATCTATATAATGTACTCATAAAATTCCAGAATTCAAATTAAATATTAAATCCATTAAATAACAGAAAATCATATTTTGAAGTCATAGAATATCACCAAAACATTAATTCATTTGAAAACACATATAACTCACTTAATAAGGCCATAAGAATACAACAAAAATATAACTTTCTGTAAAAACTGTAATCTGTAGCAAAACGTCTTTTAAAAAGGTAGATTAATAACCCACAATATCGAAGAACCAATCGTTTAAAGAAAACATCAAAAACTCGAGAAACCAATCAGTCAGGACAGTGACAGTCGACTGTCGAAAATGGACGGTCGACTGTCCTGCGAAATTCAAGAAAAACATCAGCCAGGATAGTGACAGTCGATTGTCAAAAATGGCTAGTCGACTGTCCTACGAAAATCCAAAACTCAAGAAAACGACAGTCAACTGTCGACTTCAGTTCAAAGACAAAGCAGTCGACTGTTATTGCAAACAAAATTCGGAATTCAATAACTGACAGTCGACTGTCGACATTAGTTCGGTCGACTGTCAATCATAACCGGTTGCAGTTTTGAACTTATGTGCATGTTTTAAACTGATACGTCGATAAATTTTTTGTAAAACTAAAATTAAACTTCCTGAGATGATCAAATATAACTTGTATGACATATTAAAGTTTATAAAACAAATCAAACCACATTAAATCCATAAAAGAGCAAGTTTCATTGAAATATTCAAAACAGTGAATATAGATACTTATATGTGTATATGTTTGTGTTTTGCATCAGTTAAAGCATCAAAACTCTTCAAATAGGATTAGTATACTATTTAGATTATTCCTAGTATCAAAATGAATCAAATCCAATCGAAAACTCTCAAAACATCAACTCTTGACAATTCTTCAAATAGTATATGTGAAAGTGTGTATATATATGTGTATATAGTTGTGGGTGTGTAAACATCAGTTTTAAACATCAAGAGGACTGTGATTATAAGTAGTATTTTGTTTAAAACGATCTCAGTATCAAAACAACTCAAGATCCAACTGAAAACATCACAAAATCACAAAAAAATCAACTTCTGCTGAACACTTATCAGACCCGAAAATCAATTACTCAACCCAACTCTGAAAATTGATTCTTTTTAATCCAAAACTCTTCTTGTAATTTATTAAACTCATACACAATCTCTTACAATGATTCACTCGTGAATATATGCAATCCTAATCATGTTATAGTCAAACTATACTCAGCAAAATTATCAAAACATAGTGTATGTATATGCACATAGTGAAGAACCATACTTTATTCACTTTTGTGTAATCTACATCATACAACTTGTTATAAGCAATCAAATGAGCAAGAATATAATACAAAGTAACATACCCATGATTTCTATTAGGTTCTTAACAATCTCAATTCACCAATTAGGGTTTTTAGTTATCAAGAGCATAGTTTCATGAAAAGGTTCAATTTTTAGTTCATCCATAAATCAAAATTCATTATATCTACACACCATCATCTAACATGTTTTCTAATAGAAAAATCATCACATATACCATGCTTAGAACAATAAGAAAATAAACATATGTCACTCACCTTATTGAAGAATCAACCGAAGAAAAATAAAGAGAATAAGAAAATCTTTCCTTTCGCAAGAAAACCAAGATCCTCACTTTGAAACTCCAAGAAAATAATAATAAGGAAATTCTTTGTGTTGCGCAGCAAAGAGACGGCTGCACCTCACCTTAAATAGGTCGGAAATCCAAGTAATTAGGGTTTTGAATAGATTTGTAAAATACCTCTTTTAAATATATCTTTACATGTATAGATCCTTATACTTGGAAGTTAAATAAAATCAACTTAATTGAGATTTAAAAACAAAAACAACCACCCTAATATTGGCCGACACTATTTTAGAAACCCATAAAATGAAATTGTACTTTTTGCCCTCTAAGTGACAATTTTTCAAAAAGATCCTTCTTTATCGAAACTTGCAAAATAAACCAAATTTATTAAAACAAAAAGTAAACTCTTTACGATTGAGTTGACTAGGCATCATGCCCAGCCCAAAAATCCAAAAATCTTGAGTTTTCACTTCAAGTGGTAATTTTGCACAAAAATCTCTTTTTGTAATATTTGCAAATAGGTCAAATAATTATCAGAAAAATCCAGAAAGTTCACAAATAATATCTAATTAATAATTAATGGGTTTCCCCAAAATAACTTTTGACTTTGAACTCCCCAAGAAAATATTTGCACCTGTTTTGCACGTGTAAAAAGGTAAATTTCAGAAAAATATTTATTAAATCACCAAAAATCATTTTAATCCATTTATTAATCTTAAAAGCATTATTTTAAAAACTGGGATATTACACCATCTCAAGACTACTATGCTCTTCAAGAGAGCTTCATCTAAGAGATACGTCTGAAACAACTACAAGCACTTTGGTATAGGCAACTACAACCTAACTCGTTTCCTGCTACTAGGTGTACGACTTAACTATAGAAGGTTGTAAATGGTTCTTTTTGCAAGATCCTTCAGGTAGAGCCTTACAAAACTCTCCCTGAGAAAAAGAGATTAGTTAATCATACCTTATATTGTATTAGCACTGATAGATACTAGAACTGATAGAAAGATAATCTTTTATTCTCTTCAAACTTCTTACAGACCAAACTTTCCTTACAAGATTATATGGAATTTCCCCCTCTTAGATCATCTGGCCTCTTTCTTCCCAAGCCTCCCATTTTATAGAGGTAGAATGACTTTACATTATTGGGTTCTTACGTCATCCATTACATCAGTTACAATTATTGTTTTGATTACTTCATTGCTTACATCATAGGCCGATAATTGAGGTGAATACGTCACTGCTTACATCATTGTAGATTACTTTAGAAAAAGCGATTCATCCTGGTCGACATCTTCACATTCTCCATATTTATGTTGATGCTTTGTCTCAGACTACAATAGTATTTAATTGTCTGTTCTGTCATTGTCATTGCTCATGCAGATATTATCTGGTACCAGCTGTCAAACAGTGCACGTTTATCTTGTGGTTGTTTTATTTTTGCTATACTATACATTATTATTTTCTCTGGGTCTAAACTGTCATAGATCTATATGTTGTTATCTCTTGATTTTATGTCTTTTAATTCACAATACATGTTTTTGAATCTCATTGCCCTTCTTTCTGTGATTAATTTCTCAAATTCCTCAGCTTTGTATGGTACAATGTTAGATGCTCCATAAATCACTTGGATAGTCATTCCTATTTTTATAACATGTTCAGCTGGAAGTTCTTCATTTTCTTCAAGATACCCAAGAATTACTGAATACATTCTGACATGTATTTTTTAGGCCTTTGTGAGGCAAAAATAACTCGTCTGCTTTATAAATTTCTTTTGGCAAGTGAATAAGTTCTTCACATTCTCCAGATGAATAGATGCAATGTATTAGTCATCTTTCAAATAGTGCTCATGTTGTTCTTGGATTAGCTCCTAGTAGGATGATGGTAATTTTCATATGTTGCTGTGATATGGTTTTGATGTACTGATTCACCTCGGTTACTTCTCATAATTTCTCAATATATTGTAAAAATAATATTTCTTTGAGACTTTGGTATGAGATTTCTCAGTGAGGAGTGTCTCCTTGTATGTAGTTTTATTTGAAGATGTATTTGCATCTTGTTTTAAGGAATGAGTATGTTCCCCCATCTCACTCATTTTTCGCTAGCATTGTCCACCATATTTTCTGTAGATACATGCTGACTTATGCGCTGGTTGAACAAACTTTGGAGTCCGCATATTTGTAACTGTAATTTATTAAATGCTGCATTTATTTGCTCCATGGTTCCCTTGATGAGAACTATATCATGTTCTATTTGTTGGATTATGGTTTCCATTCTGCAACAAATGAAACGGTTAACTCCTTGATAGAAAATCAACTAAAACGTTATCATTTTCTTTTATATTTTCTAATGTAAAATCATAATGTGCTAATTCAGTTTGTCATCTTATCAATCTTTTATTTGTTATAGTTAGATCTATTATTTTGTTTATCTATGATTTTTCTTGGGTATTATCTGTTCTTACTATGAATTTTGTATGTATTATGAATAATTCAAACCTTTTTATTGCATTTAAAATCACTAATAATTCTTTTTCATTTATGTGGTAATTTTGATGTGTCTGTGTAAATGATCCGCTACTGTATCTGGCTAGTCTTTCTTCCTTTTCACCTATTTCGATAAATTTTAATATTGCTCCTCAATTATCTTCGCTTACATGCATCTGTATCTATTATCCATGTATTCCACCCTACTTAGATGACTAGTAATATACTTTGATCGTGGGCTATAGCCATCCGTTAAACGACCACGTTAGCCACCTCTGGATAGTATTAAGGAGAATCACCTCTATGTAAAGACAGAGAAATGCTCCTTTGGACAGGCCGATATCCTATTCCTATGGCAATGGATGGGCATCAGAGCCATCGATGAGTGGCAAGCAGTTCCTAAAAATTCTATCTCTGTTTTGAATAGTTACATTTTCTTTTTTGATAGTATAATTCTTGCATTTTTCACTATTTCTATGAACTTTATTGAATATTCTTTATGTTGCTTATCGTTTTCGGATCCTATTTGAATATCATCTACATATACTGGTATAAAATAATTATATTTTTCAAATATCTTATCCATATATTCTTGAAATACTCATTGACTGTTTTTATATCCGAAGGGTAATACGTTCTATTCATAAAAAAATTTGTGGTGTAGTGAATGTTGTTAATTGTTTTGATTCTTCTGTTAGTTTTACGTGGTAAAATCCTGATTTACAATCGAAATTTGAATATATTTTTCTTATTCTTACTGTGTTTAGTAGTATCTGCATATCTGATAGTGGATATCCAAATCTTTTAGTATATTTTATTTAATTCCTTATAATTTACTATCATTCGAGATTTACCTCTTCTTTCTTATAAATGTTTTCTTACTATAAATGCTGGTGATGAATTTTAGTTCTTTTATATGTATGTTGAACTATTCTAAATCAGTTGGAGTATGTCTTATATGTTTAATTTTATTATTTTGTTCTTATCTATTAACTTTATAAGTGAAGTGGTTTACTTAAGTGCCATTTTGCTTAAGGGTTCTCTCCGCACAAGTCCCTAATTGTTTTTTATAGAATTTCTTGTGTAATTGTTACTTGAACTTGTTGTATTTTAGTTTTATTTGGTAAATATTAGTATTCACCACGCTAGGCTGAAGAAACTCCAATATGTGGTAAGTCTGTCCTAAGATAAGGTTGTGTTATTCTAATTGCTATTACTTTGTGTTTACAAGGTGTTGTAAATATAACCGATTTGTGTGATATAGTTATAGGAAAGTATTGTTGGAGAATTTCGTTTTCTAATAGTACATCATTATTCATATCATCAAATTGGTTTTTTAGAATGTAATTTTCTATTTGTATGGTAACATTTTGTTGGTACCTGTCAATCAAGTTTTTGCTTTTTTATTATTTCCATCTTGTTTCCATTTGGTAGTATATTTTCACGGCATAAGCTAGTGCTTGCTCCTGTGTCTATTAGACTATGATAGTTTCTTGATTTGCATCCTTCGTAGATAAATTATGTTAGTATGTATAATTTATTTTTTGTTGATCTTAATGGATTCATTTACACAATATTCTGTTTATTTCTATACTCTCATTATTTACTGTTATTGTTATTTTTTCTTCTTGTATTGAGTATGGTTCTACTGATGTTAGGAAGTCAGTTTCTAATAACAGTTCATTAACACTGTGCTCTGGGTCTACATGTAAATATAATAGCATTTCAATTCTGTTATTTATCCTCAGTGGTAAAATTATTTTTTGGACAATTGAATGTCTATTGTTATAATAGTCTATATAGTAATATGGGTTCTCTAATTGTATTAATTCTGTTCTTTTTATATTTGTTTGTTTAATATGTGAATTAGTAGCTCCTCTATCGACAAGAGCTATTTGCTTGTTCCAATAATATTCAATTTCTATCTTAAATTGGTTATTAATTTGGTTATCTAGTGTATTTATTATTGGTATTACTTTTAATGCTTGTTTTTTGTTTCTTATTGATAATGATCTTTTTCCAACCATTATTTGTGGTGCTTTTCCTTGTGTAATATTTTTTGTTTTGTTAAAGTCAAATTCTATATAATTTTGTATGGTCATTTCAGGATTTTCTCTAGCTGGTTTGTATCTTATTATTTCTCAAAATAATGGTTCTATTTTAAAGTTATCAGGGTTTCTATTTTTACTTCATGCTTACTTGTAAATGTATAAATATTTCTTATTTGTAGACTCATAACCTTTCTCTTTTCTATCATTCCTATTCATGATAATCTTTGGTACAGACTAAACTTTTGTCTTTATTTTTTCTGTCATGCTTAAAGAGAAATTAGGTTTTATTGTAAATTGTCTTTTTTTGTACATTAAGTTTCCTTGAACTATTCATGTTAGGGCAGCTTGTGCACTTGATATTATTCAATCATCAATTAAGTATATTTCTAAGGGGGTACTTATTCATTCCCTAAAATAAGCTTTTATTATGATTTGTATTGCTCCTAAATGTATATGTGTTAATATCTTTCTGGTTTTCTCACTTGTTTTCCATTTTTTTCTTATTATTATTTCTGTTATCAATGTGATTATAGTTTTTCCTTGAGCTTTTTTTATGTCTATAGGTTGTTCATTATTTCTGGTTAGTATTACATGTTTTTTTTTCTTTCAAATATTGAAAGTTTAAATATCTCTTTTGGGTTTATATCTATTTTGGTTGCTCTTATTTTATCATATTTTTGTATGTAAAACTCAATTTTTTCCTTACTTCTTCATAATTTTCTTCTCTTTTTAATTGTTCTCTTATTTCTGTTATTTCTGTTATCATATTTATTTAGTACTCATCTATTTCATCTTCACTACTTCCGCTATCTTCATCCTGTTGACCCTAAATTTGGTGTGCACAAAATGTATTATTAAAACTAATATTTTCAGTTGAGATCTACAGGATCTACAGAGAAGGTAATTCAAAACAAAGAGCCAAAAAAGATTAGCAATCAAGCAAAAGATGAATGTATCCAAGAAGGTTGCAAAAATCAAGAAGATTTCAACTCAAGAAACATGTACTTCAAATCCTCAAGAAAGCTTGTAACCCCCGTTCTCATTTATACGGATTTGTATTTTCTTTTCATGTATTCTTGTATTCAAATTTTTCCATATAAATTTTTCTACTCTTTTGAACCCAATTTTTTGCATTCATTTAAATACCCGAATATTTTGTTTGAACCCAGAATTTCAACCTACACTATTTATCACTATTTGATTATTTAATTCTTGATTATTATTTTACTACTACTATTATTATTTTTATTATAGTTATTATTTTGGAAAACCCAAAGATCCTAATTCATTATAAAATTTCTAGTTAATTATTTAATTTATGTTAAAGTCAACCCTGTGATATAATTATTGGATTTCCTTGTTATGAAGCTCAATTTTATATTCATTATAATTATATTTTATTAATGTATAATTTTAGAGCCCAATCTCATAATTTTTCTATAAATATTATTTTATTTTGTGAAGCCCAAATATAAAGCCCAAGTCTACAAACCCAAACCTAGATTTACATACCCAACCTGTTAACCCATCATCCTACCCTACCCAAATTCAACTATCCGTATACAAAACCCCTCACATTCCCCCACTCTTCACATCCCGTAACCCCATAACCCCCACTCTCTCATAACTACCCATTATTATATTATAATTAATATATTATATTATTATCTATTTTATATAAACCCCCTTCCCCTGTTCTCTCTCTCCCACTCTCTCTCCATGCCTCCCTCTCTCTCTCCTTCATCTCCTTCTTTCTCTGTTTCGAAACGAAACAGAGAAGCTCCCCCCTCCTTCGTTTCCCTCCTCCGCTGAGCCCCGTCCTCCTCCGTCAACTAAAACCCCGACGCTGCCCATCGCCATCATCGACTTCTTCACCTTCTTCGCCCTCGACTCGACGCTCCGCCTCATCACCATCTCCCGCCATTACTGCAACCTCCGAGAACATTTCGAGATTCGTCGCCTTGTCCCCCATCGTCCTCTCCGCTCGAGCCTACCGCTTGCCTCCCGCTCCTCCCCATCCCCCATCGATGCGCTGCACCGGAGCTCCACCATCGCCTTCACCCTTCAACATCCTCGCCATCGCCGCTGCACCGGAGCTCCACCATTGAACCCAACATCATCCCCTCCGAGCGTCACCCTCGACTGACGATAGCCCCCGCCACTCCTCATCGCCCACAGAACCTCCTTCATCCCTGCCGACCAGTCGAAGTCGCAGCCACCGACTGCGCTCACCGTTGCTGTGCTCCATGACCTACCTCCTGCTGCCCTGAGTCCCTGCGAATACACCCCGAGCCCCGCCGCTCTCCGTCCAATTGCCTCTTCGCCTGAGCCTAGCTGCCCCCGTCCCAGTACACACCCAAGCTCCTCTATTCTGGGGTTCAAGCTCGGCCATCCGATCTCATATCATCATCAAGTCTTGATCTGGTCGTCCGATCACATCTCATCATCATCATTATCAGGCTTGAATCTGGACCCTTGATCACCTTGATCGTGACCGTTGGATCTCCCTTGATCATCATGATTGTGATCTTGATCTTCGATCTCAACCGTCTGATTATTCGTTCTTGATCTTTATCAAGATCCATGCCCGACTGTGATCATCTCATCAAGATTCGCTTGGTTCGCGATCGTCACCGTGTCACCGGGATTCCGATCTCGTTATTCTTAATATTTCGGATCTAACGCCATTGTTAAAGGCAAGTCATTTCCTCTCGAATAGTTATTGTATCATATTCAAGATTGTTTATTGAATCCCGCAAGTAGATCTATATTGATTATCGTATATCTGCTACTGTTATCTATTGTTGGGATACTGCGGATTTACACGAGCGAATCCAAGTAGTAGTCTTGACTTCGTGCCGTTTTTTGCCTCCAATTTATAAAGATATTGCATGCATTCATGTAGTTAATTATTGAATACAGGAATAGGGTTTGTTATTGTAATTCATATCATGGCATTACACAACTATGGTAGATTGTATGCTAGTATTGATTGTTCACATGATTGATGTTGGGGAATTAGTTGACTGTGATTAGTAAGAGTATGGACACTATACATCTTAATACCATGTTCACATAGACGTATTAGCTATGATTAATGTTGTCAACAACCATTACTTATTGATTGAATAAAGAATTGTTAACAAGCCAGGGTTTAAGGGTTGACTATAGTAGTGGACAATATAGGGACTGTACTCGGAGGAGAGGCTCGTGTTTCCCTAAATATTGTTAACGGCTATTGTTTTATCGATGGATTGTGGATTACGGCAGTAACCCAATCTATCGTGTATTGTATCCGGGCCAGTTATCGTATCGTGCAGTAATTATTGAATTGCAATTATCGTTGCCGAGTAAATGAACTATAAAATCCACCAGTAAAGTCTAAGCGTAACTTAATTGCATGTAGCAACCATGTGGTAAATACATGGGACGCATGAAGTGCTGCGTTAGTTAGGATTAAAATGAATAGTGGACTTAAGATTTTCATCGCATCGTCATTCCATATTGTCATTATTATTGAACTGTGTTATCGTAATTGCTACCATTATTGACATCGTTTATTGTTATTGTTATTGATCATTGTCACTGCACATTGCATCGTTATCATTTTGCCATTGCTCATTGCCATCGACTCCATTGTTTATTCAATTCATTGTTATATCGTAAATGTCATTGTTTCATTGCTTTCTCTACTTGATGTCCACGACTTACTCTAAGGACATATTATTCTCTCTTTTTAGATGAACAACTTACAGGTAATCAAGGAGAATTTCCTGATGGATTAGGAGAACTACAATGATGAAGAATGGATTGCATCGCCGCTTAATTGATTATTGTTTTGTTATGAAGACTTAAACAATTGAACATTATTACTTCTTTGTATTGTAGTCTTTTTGACCCGAATATTGTTATTTTTGTTTCCAGTGTTGGTTTATTATTATATTTGGTTATTTCATGCTCAAATTTCAAGTATTGTTATTCATGTGATTATCCTTTCATTGCATGTGTGGTTGTATTGCTCCTCGTTACATTGTTGAGTTGAATCGATAACAACTTATGAATGACGCAAGTCATTCGCTGGGCCAATGTTACGTGCTTGCATTTTGTATTTTGGGAAGCAGGGCATGACAAAGCTAGCAATAATCAATTATTTATTTCTATTTTTTGTGAGAAAATACAATGTAAAGAGTCGTTGATTAATTGATTAGTATTTCGAAAGAATATAAAGTGGATTCACCAAATAAATGTCGAATCTGTACGATACCAGTCGACCGTACAATATGTTGGTCGATCGTATAAACTGTCGACCACTCATCACAGTTAAAAGGTGAGTCAGTCGACCGATCATCGCTCGACTTTCGAGTCAAAAAATGAACGGTCGACTGCTCAACAAAGTGGTCGACCGTCCACGTGCAGTTTTGACTATTTCATAAATATCTTTTCGTTTTTGGAAAGATGCATTTCCTCATGCTATAAATAGAGGCGAATTCACTGAGTATTCTTTATTCATTGCAATCATAATTCTTCTGAACTAATCATTCAATCCAGGATCTAAGTGTGAGAGCCTTTATTGTTTTTCGTTATATATCTTGAGAGTTTTTTCTTTTCTTCCACTTCGGTGAGTTTTGCGGGACTTGTTTGTAGAAGCCTTGCAGGTGTAATAGGTCTCTCGGCCTGAATTCTGAGAATCACTATACAAGGCTTTAAAGTATCGTGGAATGCTTGTGGTGGAGAATTGCTACAATTATGTGGTATGGACGTAGACCTGAGGGTTGAACCACGTTATATTGTTGTGTCTTGCGTGCTTTCTCTGTTCGCTTTCTTTAACTTTATCTCTTTACTTTATGCATTTTATTTAAGTTATAAATTTTGCACAATCACCCTATTCACCCCCCCCCCTCGTGTCGGGTGATTTACAGTGGTATCAGAGCGAGATGCTCATTAATATCTTAAAAGCTTGAGCAAAAGATCCAATGGCCGAAATCCCTCCTCCTGAAAACTTTTACACAACGGAGTCATTCATTTTCAATGGAACAAGTCTTACACGTTCACCTTATTTTGATGGAAAGTGCTATGATGCTTGGAAAGTTTGTATGTCTCATTTCTTGCAGATGCTTGGAAAAGAAGCGTGGAATGTTTGCATGAACAAGCTTGATATTCCTGTCAGTGATGGAAAGAAAACATTCACAAAAGCTGAAGTAGCATTGAAAACTGCAAATTTCAAGGCTGTGACGGCACTTTATGCATGTCTGGATAATGAAGAGTTGATGCGATGTTGGCGAAATTGCAAAATGGCTCATGAAATCTGAAACAACATGCTAAAACGGCATGAATAAACCGCATCTGAGGTAAAGGCAAAAGTTAATTTATGTTTTTATAAGTTTTATATTTTTCTTATGTTTCTAGGAGAGACCGTAGATCAGATGCTAGCCCGCTTTGATATTATCGCACATGAACTTGAGAGCTTAGGTAAGGGGTCAGATGATGACCGAAAGGAATACTATCTTTGTTTGGATAAAGAAGAATACCAGTGCAGGAACGGTACCTACTTGGATACCTACTAATCTTAATGTGGGTACATCAATGCATTTCACCTAAAGATCGGTGACACCTTGACAGTGAATGTCTAATGCTCATGACGGATGAAAACAACATTTTGCATCATTATCAAGAAAAAGAAAAGGGAATGACATATTTTTTAAAACTTTTGAAGGTAAACCAATTTCAGTTTAATTTTTATATAGACTTTTGGTAAGAAAATTAAAACACAATTCATTTTTCTCAGCTATACGATATAAGTTACATAGTTACATTTAATAAATATGCATACTAGCCAAACTGTTAAAGGTAAATAAATTTTGGTTCAATTTTTTCAGCAATAATATAATTTTGGTAAAGTAACTATAAAAAAAAGTACTAATGTTTACTGCCTGCTAATAAACTTAAACTCTATTGAATTAGTACAAGAACAAATATGAGTCATTTCTGTTATACCCTGTTCTACTAATGAAAGTATGTGCAAGAAGCTTTCTAAGCAAAAGCAAGTTGAGTTTGAGATAAATATGATGAGAAAAATTCATTCACTTCATTGGACTACAAGTACAACAATGCAAAGTATTATGAACGAAAAATATACTGCAAGACTATGAGGTATTTTTTTCTCATTTATACACAAAGCACATTGATATTTGCTACTACTTCATCAAAAACATATAGCCATTCTCTAGGATTTTATTAAAGATCATTTTCAAAAAGGTGATATTGTCCTTGATTATGTTTCAACGGATTTACAATTGGCTCATATTCTTAAAAAACCTTCTCTACATTGTGTCTTTTGTCCCCTCTTGATATGTTCCAAAAAGGGGGAGAGAATCTTAGAGCTTAGAATTTAATTTATCTATCTTCTCCTTTAAATTTGTGTGTTCTTGATCTTTAACTCACATTTATGTGTGCATGTTTTCAAAAATGTTTTGGTTTATGCATATAGAATGTATCATGAACACATACTCATTTAAATTCATGCATGCATGAATTTAGGAAAAGTATTGGATTAAGGGGGAGAAGTTGTATTTGATTTAAACTTAAATTCTAAGGTATGTTTTGTTCACACAAAATGAGAGAGATTGTTGACCCTAAGTTTGGTGTGCATAAAATGTATTATTAAGACTAATATTTTCAGTTGAGATATACATAATTTACAGAGAAGGTAATTCAAAATAAAGAGCCAAAAAAATTAGCAATCAAGCAAAAGAGGAATGTATCAAAGAAGATTGCAAAAATCAAGAAGATTTCAACTCAAGAAACATGTGCTTCAAATCCACAATAAAGCTAATCAATTATTTATTTCTATTTTTGTGAGAAAATACTATGTAAAGAGTCGTTGATTGATTGATTAGTATTTCGAAAGAATATAAAATGGATTCGCTAAATAAATGTTGAATTTGCACGATAGCGGTCGACTGTACAATATGGCGGCCGACCGTATAATATGTCAGTCGACCGTTTCAACAGTCGACCGCTCATCACAGTGGAAAGGTGAGTCATTCGACTGGTCATCGCTCGACTTTCGAGTTAAAAGATGAACGGTCGACTTCTCAACAAAGTGGTCGATGGTCGACCGTCCACATGCAGTTTTGACTATTTCGGAAATATCATTTCGTTTTTGGAAAGATACATTTCCTTGCTCTATACATAGAGGAGAATTCACTGAGTATTCTTTATCCCTTGCAATCATAATTCTTCTGAACTAATCATTCAATCAGCGATCCGAGTGTGAGAGCCTTTATTGTATTCTTCAGTCAATATCGTTATAGATCTTGAGAGTTTTTCTTTTCTGCCACTACGGTGGGTTTTGTGGGACTTGTTTGTAGAAGCCCTGCGGGTGTACGAGATCTCTCGGTCTGAATTCTGAGAATCACTGTACAAGGGTTTAAAGTATGGTAGAACGTTTGTGGCGGAGAATTACTGCAAGTAGGTAGTGTAGACGTAGATCTGGGGGTTGAACCACGTTATATCGTTGTTTCTTGCGTGCTTGCTCTTTTTGCTTTCTCTAACTCTATCTCTTTACTTTACACATTTTATTTAAGTTTATAATTCCCGCAAAATCACACTATCCCCCCCCCCCCCCCCCGGCAGGTGATTTACACTTCCATTACCATTATTTCTTCATCTTCAACTATTTCTAACCAGTCTTCCTCATATTCTATGTGTTCATAGTTTATATTATTCATTCCTTCAATTTCTTCTACATATTTAACATTTTCTTTTTTTTCATTGGAAAATTTGGTGATATATGTCCTACATCTCCTCATATATAACAATTACATTTCTTTCGGTTTTTTGGATATTGTTTGTTTTTATTTATTCTTTTGAAGTAGCTTTTAAAGGGTTTTTTTATATCTCTTAAAGGTTTTTCTGTATTTTGGTTTATATTTTTGGAATTTATGTTTATGTCTTTTTATATAATTATTGTTATCATTACATCCCTAATGATTTGGTCTTGCTTCTTCACAACAAATTCTTTGTTTATATGTTCTATAATATTTAATAGCTGATCTAATGTTTTGATATACTTTATCTATATAATCTTTTACAAATTGTGTTCTTTATCCTAAAGTATCTATTTTTTGTTTTACTTTCTCATTTACGTATGCACTATATATGTTTATACTCCATGAATCCGGTAGTTTTAGGGGGGAAATGAGTCTAAGATTGGACTCTTTTTTTTTTGTATAATAACTATCTTGAAAATATTCTCTGAATTCACAAGCATAGTTCCCAAAATAACACATGTCGCATATTTCTAAATTGTTTAGTCGCCATCTTGCTTGGTTCTTTTTATATGTATTGCGACCTTCTGTTTTTTTTTGTAGACACTGAATTTTGTTCATATTGTTTTCTCGTAATTTGTAATTATTTCTTTTAGTCCTAAGGTTCGTTGTGCAAAAAAAAATTTCGTTCCTTTGTCATCAATTGGTCTTGATTTTCTGATATTACTTCTTTTTCTTATGCTAGTCCATTCCGCCATTTTGCTACTACTCCTATAAAGGTAGCTTCTATAAATTTCTCAAGTGTATTTCTTAGAGGTTATGTCTAAATCCTACTATTAGAGATGCTTTTACTCATTCTTCTATTGTTCTATCTACATCTTTTACATAGTCTAGGTCTACCCATTCTTCATTTCATGCTATTCCTTTTTCGTAGTGATCCGTAGGTTTATATTTTGGGGTTTCTTTTTCTTTTTCTTTTCTTAACTTACTTCTTTCTCTTCTTTGCAATTTCCATGGTAGGTGAGGTCTGTTATTAGGTGGTGATTTTAAATATTCGTACATATTAGTTGAATTTTCTGTATGTTTTGTTATAATCTTGTCTTTTTCTTGATCCATTTTATTTTTTGAGTTGTTATATCCAGATTTCTTAAGTCTTCAGCTGAATTGTGATTTTCCATTAAATATTCTATTTCCAAAATATTTATATTAAGTTTTATTATAACTTCGAACTCGTTCATTCCTTCTTCTGTTATTCCTAATTCTTCTTCTGTATCTTTTGTTATATACCTACTTAACTTTTTAATGTTCTTATTTATGTTTTTTGAAATCTTTTCTTATAGTTCCTACAAATTCTGGGCCATTGTATTCTTCTTCCAACTCTTGAACGTTTATCATATAAATTTTTAAGTGTATTGTTTTTTTGTTTTTTGTTTTTTTTTGTAATATTATCCATACTAACTTCATTCTTATAGTTTAATATTTTTTGTGATAGTAGGTGTTGGTAATACTAACTTGCTTTTTCGTTTCTATAGCCTAATACCTTGTGTGCTATTTTTTTTGTATTCTTTAGGTAACTTTTGGATTACTCTACTTGTTTGGTAAATATTCTGTTATTTTTTTTATCAGTTATATGCTTTCTTTCTATCAATCATTTGTCAACTTATCTTATTTTAAATTTTGAAAGGTTTTTTAATTTTAGTTTCATTATTTTCTATGGAACGTCCAATTTTTAAATTGGGTAGTCACTAATGTAAATTTTAGTTTTGTTGTTGTGTAATTAGCTTCAAATGTAGGGTGCTTCTTAAAAATTATCTCCAAGTGTTCTATTATTGCAATTATTTATTTTGGGAGGTGTCCTATATTTGTAAATAGTTTTCAAAAAAGTTTTATTTTTGCAAATGACTCCGGGACGGCTAGCATTGGTATCAGGTCGGGTCGGATCATTCACTATCTGTACCCGGTCCCCTACAGGTCCAAAAATTGGACCCAAATTCAGACCTATGAGGATCGGGTCCGGTTCCGATTTCGGGTCCTATTAAAATATTCCTCCCCGTTCAGGTAGGAGCAGGAGTGTGAGCGACGAGTGAAGGATTTAGAATAGAGGAGAGAAGAAAAATGCATGAGTTTTGAGTTTGGAAGAGGAAGATTTAGAATTGAGGAGGAATGAGAGGAGGACAAAATATTTATTTTTATGTTGTTTTTTTTGGGATTTTTTAACGGGTCCGGATCTCTCTTTTGAGCGGACCCGGACCCAAAAGAACAACGGATCCCATTTTAGGACCCGGACCCGGATAGGCCGGGTCGGTTCCGGTCCAATGCCGGGTCCGAATTTCGGATATTTATACCAATGCTAGGGACGACAATGGCTAAGTTAAGGAGTAAGATCATATGCTAAATCTTGATTGTTTGTGTTATGTACAAGTGTAAGAAAGGCCATTTAATGTCTAGTTCTTCGAACACGTGCTTACCACAAACAAGATCATCCAAGGACAATATAAGTTCAACGTTCAGACACGCCACTAATCAAGTTCATGATAGTGAAGTAAAAAACCAGACTGAATTCATAGTAGCTTGCAAGCGCCTAAAAATAAGTTTGTGGTAGCTTTACTGGCACCAAACTTCTGTATACATGCTTGAGCTCCAAATAAGGATAATTCAAGCACCCCTTTCCTTTCATACAGTGGACAAGAGAGACCTATTATTTACAATCTTTTGAAACTTGGCATTAGCTAGTTTTGCATCATCTGAAGGCGAACCCACAACCACAAATATCCAGACGCGAGTTCAGAAAGAGCTGTTATTTACGATCTTTACACACTTGACATCAGCTAGTTTTGCATTCTCTGAAGCTGTATCAAGAATCATGAATCTCAACTCAAGTTCCAAAGAAATAGTCTTCATACATATGGAAGCGGCTCAGAATCAACCCCCATTACAAAACACAATCACTCATTTTGGTTTACAACCTTACACTTCAACACCTCCCTCACATTGGAATGCAAAATTAAAAAGCTAAAAAAAGAATAAGCTGTAGCCAGTAGTATGAAATAAACAGGACCTAAGACCTCACTCTCCAATTAGTATACATATATATTATATCTTGAAAACTATCATAACCCAAAAAATAGTGTGACTGCAGCAAAATCAAGAAAAACTCCCCAAACAATCCAATCAGTCTGTTTGCATGTTATCTGGTGTTTTTGGGTGGTCAGAACCTCGGTTATCCTCTGTTCTTGATTGAGGTCCCTTGCGTCGTCTCATAATATTTCTACATGTTCTGAAACAAGCAGAATGAAATCCATGAAAATCCATGAGAACCGGATGGAAAAATTTATGAAAAACAATACAAATTTTGGAATAAATAGTATAAGATAACATTTAACAATTAACAAGCAGAAAGAAGGAAACATACGCTTCCAAAGCCTCTGCCTTATTCCTTATATCATGGGACCATATTACAGGATCGGTATTCTTGGGCATTGAATCCTGCAGTTGAGACTTTTCCCTCAGCCATTGCTCAGCTTTAATGCATTCATTAAAGATCTGCAGAAACAGAAAAAGGACAAAATAACTTTTTTTTATTAAAAGAAGGAAAGGGTTTTGAATGCTTAGACTGAGAATGAATCTACTAGAGAGGCATACTGGAAGAAATGAAACTTACAGCATCTCTTTCATATGTAGCCAATGACTCTACAGCCATTTTGTGATCAGCAATACATTTCAAAAGATCCCTTGTGGCTTGAACTCTAGCTTCTTCATCTTTGAATCTATTTTCAATAGGATCCACAATCTACTTTTAAAAAACCAGAATATTAGAGCATGCAAAAAATCATGGTCAAGTACACCTTAAAGAGGTATCTTACATGTTAAATTTATCTTAAAACAAAGTTTCCAGCGAAATTCACATAGAAAATCATAGCAGCAACAGAAATGTGGTTTAGTTAACCCAAGATAATACACCAGCACCAACGCAATTAACCCTTAAAACTAAAAAGTATGAAACAGTAATTTCATATAAAGGTTCAGCTAACATATGCCAGTCAAATTACCAGTAAGAAAAGCTACTCAGATTCCTTTATCCCAGTCAAATTACAAAGAAACATAGAACGATCTAGAGGATTACAAGATTTTGGCTTGTGGAGATACTCAACCAAAAGAGAAAATCAAGCAAGAAACAGTCTAATCAATAAAATGTGGTTTAGTTAACCCAAGATAATACACCAGCACCAACGCAATTAACCCTTAAAAAAGTATGAAACAGTTATTTCGTATAAAGGTTCAGCTAACATATGCCAGTAAAATTACCAGTAAGAAAAGCTACTCAGATTCCTTTATCCCAGTCAAATTACAAAGAAACATAGAACGATCTAGAGGATTACAAGATTTTGGCTTGTGGAGATACTCAACCAAAAGAGAAAATCAAGCAAGAAACAGTCTAATCAATAAATGAAAGCCCAGGTGGCTACTGTAAAGTTACTTTAAGCCCAAAATCAAGATGGAATAAAAGATAAATGTACAATGACACAACTGTCTAAACAATACGGCAAGTGGCAACCAGACTGTGAATTCGTATTTAAAAGCTTGAAGTCAGATCTAGCAACACAAAGAATGTATTACTATATATCTATATGATCCACATAATTTGATCTTTATTTAACATAGTGAGTTCTTAGTCAATTAGTTAAGCAGATTTAGATAGGTCCATCAAATCTTTTAAGCACATATATGATTAACTGTCACCCATCCGATTAGTGTACGTAATATAAATAGAGGTCCCAAACCTGTGTTTTAAACAGCAGAGAAATAACTGTAGAACACTCTTCCTCTTTTAATGAAACAATACTTGGCGGATCAACTTATGCCTTGGAATGAATTAATGTATAACTCCATCTTGTTCTAATAATGATGTTAAGAGTAATTACAACTGATACTCGTACTATATGAACTAATACATCAAAATGAACATTAACAACAGTAGGTCCATAAATACAACTTTAGAGCATCTGTAGTCGTTTGAACCCAAAATTTGGGTATTTGGCATTTAGAAATAGAAAATTTGGGTTAGAGTTGTAGTCGTTTCAACCCAAAATTTGGGTTGTGATTTTGAAAAATAGACGGACGGTAAATGAAGTCCCGTCCCGTAAATTTTTATTTTTAATTAAAAAAGTATCGGACGAGAAATCATTACACGTCCGATTATTTTTTTTTTTAATTTTGAAAAAAGCATCGGATGATTTCCCGTTCGAGAGTTTTTTTATTAAAAAATCCGAATTAAATCCAAATTAAATCATAATTCTTAATTAAATCCTAATGTGTATGCATAACAATTCTATAGGCAAAATTCCATAGAATTTTGAAACTACATTTGGAAAGAATTGATCACGGACGAGAAATGATTTCCCGTCCGATTGATTTTTAATTTTAAAAAAAACAGTAGAGACGAAAGATCATCTTCCGTCCGATACTTTTTTGTTGAACGAACGAAAGATGATCTTTCATTAGCTATATTTTGCAAATTGTCATTTCTCCTCCCAAATATAGCCGACTGGCAACTGTTGTTCCTCTCAAACCCAAAATTTGGGTATTTGGCCAACAGCTGCGAGACTTTTTTTCCCAAATTCTGCAAATTTTGGCAAAATAGCCAACAACAGATGCTCTTAGTTGGAAAAAAAAATCTATTACATACCAAACAAATGAAACTTATTTGGAACAGTTGTGTTGCAACCAATAGATAATAGCAGAAGAAAGAAGCAACTTAGCTAATAACTGAGAAGAGGTGCTTATTACCTTCTTCAAGTCCTCAAGTTTACTAGTATAGACCTTTTCGGTTTCATCATCCCCTTCCTCATAAAGCCAGTCTTCAGTCTGTTGTAGACTAGTAGATATGTCTTCTCTCTCAGATTCAGATGCAAAGCTCCGATACCTCTCGAAAAGCTGTAGGTGTAGGATCATTTTTTAAAAAGCATCTCTAAACAAAAGAACTAATATATATATATATAACATTTCAGCTTACCTTGTTGCGAACCTCATAAACAAAAGCTTCAAGTGCATTCCTTTTCTCTTTAGTTTGCTCCATAACTTTGTCTTGATAAGCCAGTTGGAGTTCTTGTTCTTGAGCTTGTGACAAATCATCCTTGGACATGCCACCATATATGGTCTCACTAACAGGTATCTCATTCCTTACAGATGATCTGTTAGTTCTTGCTCTATTACCCTGCATATGGTTTTCAATACATGCTAATAGCTTTAATATTAGCAGGAAAAATGGACTGTATTACATATCTACGTATAGTGCAAGCATAGAAGGCACAGTGGAGAACCGTGGTTCTCCTGTTATTAATTGTAAACAGCTAAACATGAGAATCGTTGTTCTTCCATTCTCAAATTAAAGATCTGAGAATATGATATAAAAGAAGGGAATCAGGTATGTCTTTTCCTACTTAATTTTTCTTCGAAGAGAATCAACAACCCGATAGAATGGGAATTAATGTAAAACATGGGACAATCACTAGAGGAAGACAAACTAGACTACAAATTTGGGCAAATTTACAGTACAGAGGAGCATTGTCATAATGGAACGAAAACTACATAAGCATGGATACCAGTCAAAAAATGCAATGTGGTGGGTGTAGACTTCTCTGGATCAGCTAATTAAGTTAACAGATCTATCTCAAACAATGTATGATTTAAGACAGAAGCTAAGGAATTGTAAACAAGTAGAAAAGACACAAACACAAAAAAGTGCGCGCAGAGTCACATGCAAGCACATAATCAAATATATACACAAATAATAGTTAGATTATATCAAGCATGATCAAGATGTTTCACTCCTTGTGAACATTTTATAATGTTTGTATACATTATTATTCCATTGCACCATCTTATTGTTGTTAAATAATCATAATACTTGCAACATTATATTGGGACCGCTTTTGATTTCTTCTTTTTTACTTTTCTTTTCTTTTGAGAATATATTGGATCAGGTGTGGATCCTAGAAATAAATCATGCTCTCATTAGATTAACTACGGATCCTTAAGCAGGATCTAATCCCAATAACCTAAGCATATAAACATATATTGGCTAGTTGGCTAAATTGTATTCTCATAAACTCATCTACAACAACGACGACGACAACAACAAAAAGGCCATATCCCAAATTTTGGGGCCAACTACATGAATCCTTCCCCACTCAACTGTATTGAGGGCTATCTGCCCCACCTCTCCATCAAATAAAGGCATTTCAAATCCTTGTTAATAGCTTCAAACCTAAGTTCGCTTGTGTCTACCCTTTGTCTTTTTTGCTCCCCTAACTGCCATCCTATCAATTCTCATTACTGACACGGATATCAATCTTCGTTGTATGTGTCTAGAGCCAACTGAATTGGTTTTTTCGCACTTATCTTCAATTGGAAACTTCTAATTTCTTCCATAAGCATTTGTTTGACGGTGTTTCCACTGATCCAAATTAGCATCTTCTTTTAGGCTACACTCATTATTTTGCGCATGTTGCTTCTTATCAGCTCAACACTTACTGATCCATTGTCCTGTAATTTTTTCGACAATTTTAGAGCTATCTTCTGAGCACAGAGTTCCCCCAGTGCATTTCGCCATGTTAACCAACCCGCTCGAATTCTATGCGCATACTCAATTTTTTCTGTTCTGATAAATGATCAATCCTAAATAACAGAAGTATTTAAACCCTAGCAATTCTTGGTCCTCATACAAACTACACTCATCATCTCTCCTGGTTTCACCAAATTTATAATACATGTACACTATTTTAGTCCTACTAATCTAAATCCTGTAATTCTAAGGCTACTCTCCATTTCTCTAATTTGAAGCAGCTCTGCCTACTTCAGATTCTGATGATATAATTCTGATTTTATTTATTAATTTATTTATTTATTTTCAGTTATAAAAAAAATGAATACTATTTCGTTTCGAAAACATGTACCAAGGGACCTCATCTTTATGCTTAGTAAGTTCATCCAAAACTGATACAAATAAATTACGACTAAAGGTTATCCTAGTGCAAGCCACATGAATAAGAAATGACTTTTGTCCCCCGTCCGCTCAATCTAACGCTAGTTACTACATTATCATATATCTACACAGGATAAGGGATATGAGCTAGTAGCACATTTACTAGATGAGTTATTATTAAAGTGGGCACCTATTGATTTGTTGACTTATTGTTTATGTGGCACCCAAGCGGCAAGTTTAGTTAATGAGTAAGGACTGCAGAATAAACCTTTATAGTTCCAAGAATGCAATAATAGCTCCATGAAAGAATACAGAACACCACTAGCTCCTAACTCTTCTCTCTCTCCCTCAATACATGGCAGCCAACCACTGCCACCGTCTACTACTATACTTCTTTCTCAATCCTCCCCAACTGCAACCAAAACTCCACCCACCGATCCCCACCTCCCCCGTGATGATGGTTATTTCCTTCACGTGACTGTCAAGTGCCTCCTTCAAGAACAAATCTTAGTCAAGGTCGTGGAAGACATGGAGTATGTCGGGTAATGGATGCTAAGGGCCTAAGACCCATTCGATCATCACAACCCTTCTTCCTCGTCATCGGCACTGACGAGTTCACCATAATAAAGATCTAGTCAAGTGAGATCTCAACCAAGATGAAGGCTTTTAGGTTTAAATATGTTGCAAATCCTAGAGTAAATTTCACTAAATCATACCCAGGTTGTTCATTGTACCAAGATCTAGTCAAGTGACATCCTTAGTCGTTCATTGTACCAGTAAATTTCACTAAATCATACCTAGGTTTCACCAATTTGCAGATAACCATACACATTTTTTTTTTGCAGATGGGTATACTATACCGTCAAAGTTGCTGCAATTCACTGTCTAATGGCGTCAATCTATTATACCCCTCCTTTTATTTAGCCCCCCCCCAAATCTCTCTTACAGCTTACCTTTTGCTTACTTTCAGTTATAAAAATAAACCTCTCCAAAACACCTCTTCATTGTCTATTTATTTTATTTTCGCTTTCTACATTTCAAAATTTGTTGTGCAAATTTAATTAGGGAAACGAAGCACATTTAATTCGAAAAAATAAGCTTATTAAACACTAAAAGCAGCCAAGGTATATTAAGAAGAAAACAACCCAAATAGCCATAACCTAAGCCGTTGTTGGGAACAACGCCTTCAGTGGTTTGCAATGGAGCATTCCTCATATATATATATATATATATATATATATATATATATATATATATATATATATATATATATATATATATATATATATATATATATATATATATATATATATATATGGGAGTGATCCCTTAAGATTTGATCTTATATTTCTTAGTGCAAGATCCAACACCCACTAAGCTACGAGAGTCATCAGATCTGAGATTTATCAGATTCTTCAGACACTTAACTTAAATATAGGGTGGAAAAAAAAACCAGAAAAAATCCGGTCCAGATCACTCCCCTGAGAACCAAAAAACCCTCATCCTCTTCATCATCTCCTCTCTCTCAATCCCAATCCCAAACCCACCCTTTCCATCGCCACCAAACCCTCCTCCACCACCACCACCCCTGCTGCTCCTCATCCCCCTCCCCCTCCCCCTTCCCATCTCCGCCATTGCCACCGCCACCGCCATCACCATCACCTTCATCGCCATCACCATCTCCGCCACCACCACCACCGCCTCGCCGTCGCCATCACCACTACCATCGCCATCACCGTCACCGCACCACCGCCACCGACATCGCCTCCACCTCCACCTATCGCCGCTGCCGCCTCTAGATTCTCCCTCTCCAACTCAATTTGGAAAAATGTTGGTTTTTTTTGTTTTCCTTTTAGAGTTTTTTGTCCTTTTTCCCTACCTCCCGATGCGTGCCAATTCAATCGACGGTCTTCAGATCTGGATCTTGAACTAAAAAATAAGATTGGATCATAGGGGATCACTCCCCTTAAAAAATATATATATCTATATAGAGTCCCCTTCCGTTGTGCACTCGCCTCCATGTGCATTTCATGTCTACTCGGCATTTTGGCCTTCGTACCGACGATCTGAACCGTTCGGATTGATCTACACGTCTAAATTAGTCTAAATATGTAAAAAGTCATTTGAAATTCATTTCCCTATCCATTGAAGTGTTACAAAATTGTATGGCTGAATATCATTTATTATAATGACATGATGGATGTACAAATGAATTTCAAATGACTTAATTTTACATATTTAGACTAATTTAGATGTGTAGATCAATGTGAACGGTTCAGATCGCCGATACGAAGACCCAACCGAGTGCACACGAAGGCTAGTGCACAATAGAAGGGGAATCTATATATATATGTGTGTGTGTTGTGTGTGTGTGCATATAAATGATAAAGTGATCTTGGATCTCGCATCAACGAAATGGAGATGACAAGTGGATCTTATCATACCTCGAATCTCGCAGTGATAAATGAGACAAAGTGACTTCGAATCTCGCCGTTGACGAGGAGATGACGAAAAGACGTCTAAACTCAACATTGATAAGTGGAGATTCATTCAAGAATTTCATCGAACACATTGATTGCAGCCAAAAGGGATAAAAGTGATAGTTGGGTCAATAATTTTATCAAACACCTGATGTGCGGAGAAATTGAATTTTGATTTCGATTTCGAACTCATATGTTAAAGCTTTTTGAGTTCAGGTCTCATGGTGTTTCAAAGAAGACGAAGAACGGGGATGAAGGCTTGTAGGTTGAAGTGAAATTGAGGATATGATTTCAAGTCAATCATGAAGCCTATCAAGAAGGATGCCGAAGATGACCAGAGGAAGGAGAAGAACTTGTGACCCACTCAAGTGGCTAATGTCGACGACTCAAAAAGTTGGGATGCTGGATTTGGTTAGAAGAAACATAGAACCCTTAGCTCATATAGAAGTTGAATAAGAATGTAGCATTAGATAAGGAAGAAGAAAGAGAACAAACCCACTCACGCGGTTGACACCAAGGAATTGAAATGTGGAAGACACAACGAAAGAGAGGTAAGACTAGGGTTGAACTTTAGAAACCTTGGGCTCTAATACCATGTCACATTTTATAGAGTATATGAAATGGTTATTGATCCAGAGGAATTAAAATGAGGCAAAAGGCAAAGCCTATGTACAACTTGAACAAATATACCATATATACACCTATACATACACCTAATGCATGGCTCAACAGTGAGAAAAGACTAGTATAATGAAGAACTAAGAAACAAATGCATGTTCTAATGGAAAAGTATCAAGGAAGAAAAAAAAAGATCTTCATGTTTGAGGAAAATGTACATGTTTTGCTCATCCATCATGTGGTTGAAAAACGGTTTTTTTTGCAATAGAACAATTCAGACCACACAATGCATGGGAAAAACATGTTCACCACTTTATGATTTTTCATTCCCTTAAGTTATGTGACATGTCAAACGTTTTCAATAGCATCGATCATATTTGTTATTTTCATTTTTTTTTCCAAAAATGGTTGTGCACAATTCTTAGGTAAGGTAGTACCCTACCTTCATTAATCTTATATATATATATCATAGCTGACCTCCTTGGCATACATCCAAATTGGTTTTCCAACACTATTGCTTCCTTAATCTTTGCTTGATTATTTTCTTCCCAAGTTTCATCATAGAGCTCATAAGTTCATAGTTTTAAAAAGCTCAAAAAAGATTGCTTACGCATTAAGCAGCAAAACAACACTTAATTTACATAAACATATTAGAAAGCAGTACGAGCAAACTTAGCAGAAAGTGGCTCAAATAGCACTAAAAAGTGCACTTAGCAGCTCAAAGATGATTTGGCGTCATTTTGGGTTTTGATAAAGGGATTAATTTTATTACCCGTTCCACCCGACTTTCAAAGGATCCTTAAATAAACCTACTCCAAATGCCTTAATCCTCTTTTTATTTAAAAAACAGCTTAACGCTTTTTTGCTTGAGTTACACTAAAGCACCCTTATGCAAAAGTGGCGGTCCACCGCATTTTTCTTCTAAGCGCTTTTTGAAACCTTGCATAAGTTTTATCCACGATCGTTCGGATGGTACAACTTTGAATTTGCCCTTTATTTTAATAGGTACTGAAATGCATTTCCTCTATTCTTTGGGCATCTTCTCTGATCTATAATATTTTATTGAAAAGCCTAGTTAACCACTATAGGCCTTAACTCCTGAATATTTTAAGCGTCAAATAGGAATACCATTGAGTCCAATCGCCTTTCCATTTTGCATTTCTTCAAAGCATTGTTTACTCCACTAAGGGCCTCTTTGGCTACAAGGATCCTAAGGTGAAACTGTGAAACTCAATTAAACTCGAGTTTCATATGATGAGTTTTTGTATTTGGCTAATGAAAAACTATGAAACTTAGGATTCATCAAGTTCTATAAATGGTGGGCCCCATATGTTCACATAGGTTAGTTTCATAGGTCGAGTTTCAAAAAAAAAAAAATGAAACACATTGAAACCCTTTGAACCACTATTTAGATATTATTTAAATAATATTGAAATCCTCAACTCTATTTATTAAATTATAAACGCAATATTTTATTTATTTTTTGATGGGTTTCACCTACCTTAGTTGTGGAGATCCAAACAAAATTTACAACCGCAAAACAAGGGTTTCAAAAGGTTTTATGAAACCATATAAAACCTAAGTTTTATAGTTACAAGCAGTTTCAACAGATTTTGTGGCCAAAGGGACCCTAAACAATATCTATAATTCCTCTTATGTATTATTTCACTTGAATCAATCTTACCATCTTTGGTGTGACTATCAATAAACAACTTATAGAAACAACTCCTTTATTCCATCGGTCATTAATATAATCATCCTTTACAACCTCGATCCTCTCCCGCTATAAGTACACTTCACTAACTCCGTCACGGTTGTGCTTAAAGTCTCAATCTTTTTTCACTACCTATCCCAAGCCAATATAAAGGAGGTGGTGTTAGATAGTCGTAACCAGCAAAAAAGTATAGTAAGATGTATACAAGCAATAAATTGTGAAGATAATTCTCATAAACTCAGAGTCGCTAATATCAAGTAATCTTTTTTTTCGCAAACCGAATGGAGGATTTTCTATGAATTTGACAATGTGAACATTGAGATCAATATACTATTAGTTCACGTTATAGGTAAAGAAGGTTTCAATTTCTGCTTCTTACAAAGGTGAACAGAAAATGTGATTGTGTATTTTTATTTGCATGTTCAATTTCATGTGATTGACATAGCATTTGATGAATCGGTGGTTGCTTTAGTTTGAAAGGTACCCTTACTACCTAAAATCGTATAAAAATTAATGCACAAGAAAACAATACTAGAGTTGGTAATATGAAAGCCGAATCCAAATCGGTCAAGTTGATCAATTTGGATGCCCCAATGAATCTTTTATTACTTTGGATCCTCAGAGTGTGTCCTACAAATATCTTAGTAGAACTGCAGAAGGGATGTGGGGGATTGAAAAGAATTGGACTTCCTGGCACCTGTAGTTTTACTCTTAGCCTCATTATATATATATTTAGAAAAACTAAAATTTTCCAATCCCAAAGAGTAAGGGTAACAAATTTCTATACTAGTGAAGTTATAGGGTCAAATGTGTTTAAAAATTCTTGAAAAATATAATCAACTAAGTAGAGTTGATGATAGGGTCAAATGTGCAGAAGTGGAAATTGTTAATGAACCTATCAGAATATCCATGGAAAAATGCACAGCATATGTACACTAGGGATTATGCATCTAGGATTGCTATGTCAAAACAACACATAAACGTACACTCCCAAAATGATACATGAACTATATAACATGCACATATTTAATAGTTTATTGTAAGGAACAAATGGTAAGATCATACGTAGACTTATACCGGTATACACGTACGCATAAACCTCTTAACTAGTTTTAAACAGGTAAGAAAACTCTACCCTAACGCTACCTTTTCTCCAAATTGGTTACTGGATTTCTCCCATGATCCTACCAGACATGGCAAAAAGGTTTGCTCTTACCTATTCACGTCGCTATCTTGGAGAATTTTCCTTATTAAAAATAGAGTCCGTATTAGAGACATCAAAGTCAGGATAATGAAGGACCCACAGTGGCCAACTCTCCTTAATTGTTAACTTGAAGCAGCAAAGGAATTTTAATCAAGAAAAAGTATTAGGAATGCATAGAGCCCCGGAGTTCAATAAATCATAAAAAGAATAACACAATTGGTTATGTAGCTAAAAAGCATGCTAATAACGCACAACACCGACAACATTTGCCTAGGCATAACGCACAACACCGACAACATTCGCCTAGGCTTATGGCAGTCTAAGAGTCTAAATGATAGATAAGAGATTTGATCTTATGAATTATTTTTAAGTCAGACGCGAACATAAGACATACTACCAAATCCATAGATGTAATGATAAGAAGGTTCCTGAATTTCAGACATATTAACACTTTAATATAGGACCTCATCCAAGATACTCGAGCAACGTAACATTCTATACGTGCAATGAACCATGGAGCAAAGGAAAAATAATTTCAGTAGATTATTACATAGGTGGAATGGACAAGCAACAACATTAGATCAAAGTGTAATATAATCGGTAATTGAAAAATCAATGCACTTACAGATTCTGAATGTGCAGTATTGGATAGAATATTCGAAGCTGACTCAGGCTCACAGTCCATATCTGCATGACTAGTATCCCTCGAAACTGGATCATTTATTTCATCTTCAATCAACTGAAGCAGTTGAATTTAGAAATGAAAGTTATAAAGATGCAACATGATGTCAGATGTGTACTGAAATATATCAACAACCACCTGCATTTTATACTTACTGATGCTGATTCAACAGAAACAATTCCATGAAGATTCAACCTAAGTTTGACTTTGACCCTATGCTTGTCACTTTGAGAAACTTGGAAAGGACCAACCTGCAGAAAAGTTGCAACTTTTCATTAATGGCTAAGAGAGATATAGAAATATGCAATCCAAAGTCAACCAGATAATTAAGAAAACAGAAATACACTAAGGGGGAAATTCATCTCATAAATGATAACAATGCAATGTTGTAGAACTTATCAATCCTTAAGAAACACAACCCTGTACATTATGTGCAATTTCTTTGTCACTACATTTAAGAAAAGCTTAGCTTTATATAATATCATATGTAAATTAAAGTTGATTTATTCTGTAAAAAGTTGGGGAAATGCAGAAAAGAAACTAGTTTCTCAATCAAAACAATTGTGAAGTATACTATAATAATCAAATTTGAAATGCTAGCAGCAAGGAACACCAGGCCCCACAAAACTTTCCAATGCTAGGATCTGAGGTCATGCTAAGTTTGAAGTACAGTAATTTTTAATAAACCCGAAAATGAGACAAGAAAACTATAAATTGTGCCTTCAAAGTCACAGGACATAAGTAACACAATTTTTCAAGGCAAGGACAACCAAGAAGCAGCCCCTTGCTACCTCCAGGGCCGGCCCTATTGAGAGTTGAGAGAGGCGGCCGCCTCGGGCCCCCGATTTTTGGCCATTCCTAGGGGCTCCCAAAAAAATTTACATATATATGTCGGATTTTTCACTTCTGTTTTTCAGTTCTGTTTTTTCAGAACTGTAGCAGCACATTAAATATGTCAACAGGAAAACTGACATAAAAAAGTAGAAAAAACCGGCCCAGCCCATGCCCACGGGCCCTAGGAGCTCAGAACATGGTCAAAATAAACACAATTAAAATATGTTAAAATGTGGGGCCCCTTCCTTTCCCTCTCTCGCTCACGCCTCAATTGAGAATCAAGCATATGATTTTTTTCAATTTTTTCTCACATTATGTATGGGGCCCCCTTATCGGGAGTTCACCTCGGACCCCCATGGGCTCACGGCCGACCTGGCTACCTCCGCTGTTACCCAACCAGATTTCAGGAAAACAATGAATATTATAACCCTTAAACTTATCCAAAAAGCAAACTCATATTACAGAGGAATGAAGGTAATACACTAAAACTAGTTAAAGTCAAACTTAACAAAGATTTCCATTGGGAACTACTATTGGCAGTTCTATGCAGCATATAACGTAGTCCTTACAAAATGACTAATTTCTGAGTAAGACCATTATTCGGTGCGCCCAATATGAGCAATAGCAAATAAAATAATAAAATTTAACATCATGATCAATAAAAATGTGAGTAACACGCTAGATATCAAAGCATTAAGATACTAAGAGGTGTGTGGGTGGGATGGGGGGGGGGGGGGGGGGGGGGGGGGGCAAGTAGACAACGGTAAAGCGCAAAATTATAGAAAATCTGTCCAAAGAGGAGCATGTTCCACAAGGTCATATAAAATATCAATAGTACACTTTTAGAAGATGGGTTATGCCCACTTGCAAATACAAAATTTGCAGATCCAAAGGATGTACCCCAATTCACACTTCTCAACCAACAAAACTGTCTTAAACATTCTTGCACATGATGAAAGAACAATTATGTTAGAAAGCAAAAAATGCACTCCGTAACTAATGCTGGCAAAACAAATGCTCCCATCATATACCAGATGATATCCTTCATCCTTGCCATGCGCAATACACCTAAAGCATAAATCTGCTATCAAACAGCCTACTTGCCTTTCTTGTACAAACAAACAACCATGTAGAAGAAAGCGTACCATGAAAGAACTAATTTTTGCAGGTGTACCAGGTGGTAGTTCATTTTCATCAACATAAAATGCTTCCAAATGAATAGTATGAGTTCTGTGAAATGTGAGGATTTTAACACTTGGGAATGGTTGGCCCTTCCGAAACAGTATATTACTGGACATTGTGGAAATAGGACCTTCATCGGAGGAAAACCCTATGGAGTAAGGAAATGAGTCTTGTACCTGCAAACACCATGCAGTTACTGTCATTAAAACCCAAAATGATAAACCAACACTTCAACTAGATTATGATGAAAAATAATAATTATAATGGATAGCACTTCTGAATTATGCAAATAATGACAGTGTTTTATGTGGGATATGAAAGTGGAAGTGTGGAACATGATTGGTGCCGCAAGCACAGGAAATCCACTATGAAAATATTGAAAAGTGTGTGACCATGCGTGTCTGTATGCTCTAGCTATCATACTTCATCAAAAAAATAGTCCTATAAATCTCTACATGACATTATGATTACATTTCAAACCAAAAATACATATTTTAATAAATTCAATTTCTGAAATCAACACAGACAACTTCCACGCAAAAACAAAAAAAAAATCATATCTAAGCAGTTCTTTTTACGAAAAATTCTTTTATGAATTATAACTAATCTCTCTATATATTACTAAAATTTTCTTAAAAATCAAATAGCAATGTCAGGCGAGTCTCTCATGTCTGTATAGTAGATATCACATGGTCGAAGGAAGACATGCTAAAATGTAAATACAGTATCCTTTGACAGTGGGAAATGTGTTCCTTCTTCATTCAGATATGATATGGTATTGATCTTGGAATCTCCTTCTTCCTCGTTTATCTGATGTCAAGTGACCATGTACATAGTGGAAAAGATTCTTCACAACCCAACCATAATCAATATTCTGATCATTTAAACAAATTACAAACCCACCAGATCTCACCTCATAATCTTTAACCTTAAACACAGGACAAAGCATTGCCGACTGCAATGCACACCCCCTCGCCACACACTCGCTCGCATTCAACGTCCTTCCCGGCTCCCTCCCAAAAAAACCCGACAAAATCCTCATCACCGCCGGAATCCTTGACCCCGACCCCACCAACTCCACTGAATGCACACCCTCCACACACCCCCATCCCGCATCCCCCACCACCTTCTTCACCGGCACCAAAATCCTCTCTAACAACTCCGCACTCAACCTCTCAAACTCCTCCCTCTTAATAAATCCCTTCACATCCTTCTCCTCCATCAAACACTCAATATTCAACGGCGCCTCCGCATTCGCACTCAACACCTTCTTCAGCTTCTCGCATGCCACTCTCAACCTCATACACGCCCTCACATTACTCCTCACATCAATCCCATACTTCCCCCTAAACTCCTCTGCAAAATACTTAAACAGAACCTCATCAAAATCCCTCCCACCCAAACTCGCATCAGCGCCGTGCGCCACCACCCTCAGTCCCCCGTTTTCAAACACCACCGCCGAAACTTGCGTGTCACAATGCCCGATATCAATAAAAACCACGTGCATCGGAGAACTCAGCTCCGTCTTGTAAATCCCGTACCCCAGCGCGATCGCCGTCGTATCGTGTAGCAACCTCAACGGCTTCAACCCCGCAATCGCCGCCGCATCGAGATAAAGCCGTCGTTGTAAATCGGTGAAGTAATTAGGGATTCCGATCACGCAATCGGAAACTTTCGACTCTAAGTTGTTTTCGGCGATCTGCTTCAAATGGGAGAGGAGCATGGCGAGGATTTGGACGGGGGTGAAGGACCGGGGTTCGTCGAGGAAGGTGACGTGGACGAGGATCTGACCGTCGGGGGAGGGGGAGGTGAGGAAGGGGAGGGATTGGAGGACGGATTGGACGGCGGGATCGTGGTAGTGGCGGCCGATGAGGCGCTTGAGGTTGGAGATGAGGGATTTGGGGTTGGAGGAAGAGGAGGCGGAGCAGCCGTGGAGGCGTTGCTTTTCGGCGAAGGAGACGAGGGAGGGGGTCTCGCGGTTGGACTCGTGGTTGAGCAGGACGTCGATGCCGCGCTGCTTGACGGCGGCGATGACGGACGTGTCGTTGCCGATGTCGAAGCCGACGACGCTCATTGTCGGAGTTGCTCAAACCCTGATTTCGAATATTAGGGGATTTGGAGAATGGGGAAGATGAAGAGGAAGGGGAAGTGCTTGTGGTGGTGGAGGGTGGGTGTGCGTGTGGAATTTTTGACCAAACTATTCCACTTTTGGTAAGTATGTACGAAACTCTCCCTATTTGAAAATTTAATACCAAAATATCCATATCGTTAACTGGGTTAACGGCCTTAGTCTATATTTAGTGATTTTTTATGTACAAAACATTCCTGCCTGTTTGTTTGTGAAGATAGGCATAACGTGCCTTGGTAAAACAAGGCACGTTAACTGAGTTAATGTGTGTGAGTATCTCAAATTTTCAGAAAGTTTCAACTTTCTGAAAACTTAAAATCTTCACACTCGTTAACTTTGTTAACGGCCTTGGTAAGAATAGGCACGACGTGTGTGAGCATTTCCACTTGAAATCTTCATAGTTGTTAACTCAGTTAACAGCCTTAGTAATAATAGCACGTTAACTGAGTTAATGTGTCTATACTTAGTAATTTTTTACCCAAACCTCTCTTTGAGGTAGTGCACAATACTGTCCCATCTACGAATGCTAACCCCGTTAGCGCGAGTCGTTTAAACATGCACGCTAACGGAGTTTATATTGGGTGAGGTTTTGCCACACCCAAACAAGAGATAAAAAGTTGTATCCCCATCTGCACGCTAACGGGGTTAACGCTAGGGAAACTACTAGACTCGTTAACCCCGTTAGCGACAAAGATGTTTTGGTATTAAAGTTTTATACGGGGATAGTTTCGTACATACTTACAAAAAGTTGGGTAGTTTGGTAAAAAATTCTCTGTGTGTGTGTGTGTGTGTGTGTGGGGGGGGGGGGGGGGGGGGGGGGTTGGAGGAGGGGGTTGCCGTAATAGGTCAATTTTTAAAAATAATTGCGATTGTGGATCAGTTTCAAAACTATGAGCATCCACAGTCATTTGTTATTTTTGTCATTTTTCCATTTTATGAGAAATGAGCGTCTGCAGTAGTTTGCTATTTTACCATATTTTGGCAAAAACGCTACAGTTGCTTCTCATATTTTTTTGAGAAACAAAATTGACGATTTTCAAATTATAGGGGGCAGACCATATTGTTCCATCCCTATTTTTTAATTATTTTTTAATGGGATCAAACGAAACATGTTGTTTCGTCTGACCTTTTTTTATAAAAAAAATTATCAGACGGTACAACACAAACAAAAAAAAACGTAAATCGTCAAACAGGACATGTTGTTCCGTTTGAAGCCAATTTTGGCTTGGATGGGACACAGCCCAAATGGTGATGTTTAGCCCATTAATTATAGGTTAATCTTTAGGTTAGTGTATTAATTAGGTAGGTTAGTATATATGTAGCGCCCCGAATTTCTAAATAATATCTTAGAAAATACGTGGCACAATTCCCAGCATCAACTTCAAATGGAATATTAAACAAAGTCAACACCAATAAAATTTTCAACTTTCATTTCAATAATCATTTTCATAGCACAGCGGAATACAATACACCTTAATCACAATTCTCTTTTCTTTACAACACTTTCTTTTACAACTACATAAATCATTAGAGCATCCACAGTGGTGTTTCTCATTTTCTATAATATGGCATCTACAGTAATAGCAAATAGGGAGCGATCGTGCAGTGGTCATTTGCTATATCTTTCTCATTTACACGAGAGACGGGATATGATATCCCGTCTCACTTTTTTTATTTAAAAAAAAGCGTGAGACGGTATATGATGTACCGTTTGTCAACTTTTAGAAATTAATTAAAAAATTAATTACTTATTAAATATTAAACCTAATTAATTAACTAAATTAAATAATATAATAATAACTAAACTTAATTAAACAAATAACTAAACCTAATTATTATACCTAACCCACCTAATTAAGAGCATCCACCGTTGACTATTTGACTTTTTGGGCACAGACGGGGAATCATTCCCCGTCTGACCCTTTTCATTTTTTTTTTTTTTGGACCAATCAGGGACGTTCATTTAAAAAAAATTAAATAAATAAATAAAATGGCACAGACGGGATATCATTCCCCGTCTGACCCTTTTCTTAAAAAAAAAAAAATATTACAGACGGGATATCATTCCCCGTCTGACCCTTTTCTAAAAAATAAAATAAAATAAAATATTACAGACGGGATATCATTCCCCGTCTGTATACAATAAACTATATTAAAATTTGTGAGACGGGGAATCATTCCCCGTCCTCTATAATTTGAGAATTCTCAAATCGTTTCTCATATTTGAGAAACAGAATTGATACGTTTGCTAAAAAAATGGCAAATATGAGAAATTTAGCAAACCATTACAGCGCTCGTTTTCTAAAAAAATGGCAAAATGAGAAATTTAGCAAACCATTGTGGATGCTCTTACATCACTTGAACTCAAGCATCCAAATCCGAGCCTTAAGAAATCACCTGTAAAATATGAGGCTGGAGATAACCCTAACCCCCAAAACTAAAGGGGTCAGCCATAAAGGTGTGAGTGACATAAAAACAAACAACATAAGTTAAGCATAGATTCATAAACAACATGTAATAAACAGAAATACATAAAATGTGACGTAGCAAGGAAACATGAAAACATCAAGTGAAGCTAACCAAGTGTCAAGTGTCGAACACAGGAAACCACATGCATAAAACCAAGTCAAGAAAACACAAGTCTATATGCTGACTCTCTAATGCGTACTTGTCGGAGTCTATGCATCCCACTCCACATAGGTCCGGTGCAAGCCCTTAACATCTCCACATTATAGGGTTTAATCCTCCGCTATGCAACTAATCCTAACACGATGACTACTACGAGATAAAGATAAACTGTGAGTATTAGCCCATGCCCCGATAATTCTGGAGGTCAATCTCTATCCACAGATAATTCCGGAGACTATTTCACTCACACCTGGAAATCTTCGAGAATACCCCACACCGCAAGCAATGGAACCTCATCACACGAATACCACATGTGCGTTGCCTCGACCCCGATAATTCCGGAGATCAATCCCACACCACAGGTAATTCCGGAGACTATTCCACTCACACCTGGATAATTCCGGGGATTATCTCACACCGCAAGTCATACTGAGGTCCATAACCCATGTTCTCGTTCATCATATCACTACTAGTGCCTGTCCTTATTATTTAGGTTATCTAATTACATTACGAATCTCCCAGAGTTGGTGTACCCTACCGGACTTAACTCAAACAACTGATCAACTAAATGCCTCAACAGGCCCAAACATAAATATCTCAACTGCTGGTATACTAAGGTCACACGCACCCTCTAGAGACTCACACTCAAATATCCAAACCAATCTTCCAATATGAATTGCTCAGTCAAAACAACTTGAAAACATATGTTCAGTAGGAGATAAAGTATAGAATAGTAAGTTATAGATTAAAACACTTAGAGAATAAATCATTTTAAAGAACCTTAAAAAATATAAAGATACATCAGTACCAGTCGACTAGTAATAAGCGTAAGTCGACTATCCCGAAAGAGAATTCCATGGTTTTAAGAAAATAATTCTAAGTATAGCAGTCGACTGTAAAGGGTATAGGTCGACTGTCCAGAGAGAAAAATTACAATAACTTCGAGAAAATAATTCTAAGTGGTACCAGTCGACTGTAAAGGGTATAGGTCGACTGTTCAGAGTGAAAAAATACAATAACTTCGAGAAAATAATTCTAAGTGGTACCAGTCGGCTGTAAAAGTCATCAGTCGACTGTCCAGAACGAGGTTTTCAAGAAAACTAGAGAACATTGCAGCTGGGTCGTGTAGGTCGACTGAGAAGTCATACTAGTCGACTGTCGACCTACAGACTGCATACTTTTGGTTATGCACATTTCAACCGATACGTAGTTTTACTTTATGAAAACGATTTCTACGAAAAGCTTATTTCTTATATGATCTAATACAACTTGTACTCTATCAAATTTGTGTTCAACCAATACTCAAAAGTAATAAAGGTCTCATTTTTATTAGGTTTATACATAAAATCCACCATATTCAATCAATCCAGCATTAATCCAAAAGAAATAGTCTACCCATGATTTCTAATGGGACACTCATCAATCTCGAATTACTCGCATACAATTTTATTCACAAACAACTAGGGTTTCACAAGATACAATTTTCATCCATCCATCCAATTCATCATGTACACATTCATACTCAAACCCTAAACATGCTTTCTAGTAGATGAAATTTAACATCCAAGAACAATCAAGATATTCATATCATTTGCATACAACATACACAAAATAAAATAAAACACAATAAATCACTCACATACAACATGCACAAAAGAAAATAAAACACAACAAATCACTCACCTTGAATGAAGAAAATCTGGTAAGAAAACCTTTCTTTTGCGAAATCCAAGATCCCCTCCTTAAATCTCCCAAAAATAATAAAACCCTTGTGTTGTGCAGCGAAAGACGGCTGCACTTTTTTTAAATAAGCCGGAATTGAAGATTTAGGGTTTTCAAACACATTTGCAAAATAACCCCTTGAAAATATAACTTTACATAAATAGATCCCTATACTTGGAAACTTACTAAAACCAATTAAATTGAGACTTAAAAGTAAAATAGACACCTTATTTCCAGCCGGCACTGTTTGAAAAGTCCAGAAAATAGTTTTGCACTTTCACCCCTCAAAATGACAATTTTGCAAAAAGATCATTCTTTTTCTTAATATTTGCAAATAGATCCAATAAATATCAGAAAAATCAAGAAAAATTAAAATTAAATCCCAAATAATAAATGATGATTTTCCATTAAGAAATTTTGGCTTTTGAACTTCTCAAGAAAATATTTGCACATATTTTGCACGTGTAAAAAGATAGATTTCCAGAAAAATATTTATTAAATCTCCAAAAATCATTTTAATTCATTTATGAACTTTTTAAAAATAATATTAAAAAATACGGGGTACTACAATATATTATAATGTTTAATTTATTTAATTAACCTATTTTTATATCTAATCATTACTTAATTAACTGTAAAAAAAGGACGAAACAAGATGTTCCGTCTTTTTCAAATTATAGCAAATGACGACTGCAGCAAATTGCGATTTTTGCTATATGCTATTTTACCATTTTCTCAAACTAGTTGAAAGTTGCCGTGCACCAAGTGCACGTAACTTGGGGACAGCTAATTGATTGACACACAAACATAAAAAAAGAAAGTATAGAAATAAAAATAATTTAATGTAAGATTGTGAAAAGAAAAACTATAAATGTATAAACATTATAGTTATGTGCATGGTATGTATGAAAGTTTGGGATGTTCTCTAAATATTATATCTAGTGCGGAGTATACAAAATAACATGTAAATAATTGTATAGTCTAAAACATAGAAGTATTTATAAAAAAAAAGGATATTAAAAAAAAGAATAAATTAGTAAATCCTAAACTGATATCATCATATTTTTCATAAGATCCATCATCATTTTCAACTTTAACTTTCTCTAACTTAAAACTGCTCGTAACTTCTTGTTCATTCTTTTCTATTTTGCATCCAGCCAATGTTCTTGTAGTTTCCTATACAAAAAAAGAAAATAATGCATGAAAAAAAGATAACATTAAAAAAAATTGTTTGCAAGAGAGTAGCAAATAGATAGCTCATGTATACATAGAGGATATGCATTTAGAATATGACATTAGCTATTTCATTCTTTATTGGCTTCTTTAGGTACAACATTATCAGCTCAAATTATGTCGATCATAGGTTACCTCTTTGTGCATTTGCTGTGCGAATAAGACAACATTTTTGAACAAATGAACAAACAAGAAAATTTCCGACCAAATTATCAAAATTAATGAATAGTTAATTGATTATAAGAAAGTTTACTATTAATAATGACATAAGTAATTAGTTCCCTATATGCTGCTTATTAAGTGAGCATTCGGAAAGATAAACATTATAGATCAAAATGTATTATAATCTAAATAAGTGTATACTGTGACAAATGGTATCAGAGCCTAATTATGATTTCTAAAGCAAAGCAAGAGTGCAAGTTCTCACATGATATTCTACATGAAAACAAGATACACCACGTGACCAAGCTTTGAGTACTGTATAACTGGAAAAACATCGGGTTCTTGCAAGAAAAGTTCGAGAGTTTGGAAGTTCAATATAATATGACATTCAGTAATATGAAACAAAAAAAAACCCATAGAATTCCTTTTAAAGTAGCATGTTGCTCATGCATAACCCTATATTTTTACCAATCATATCTGGAACCACAATGATAATCACAGATAAAGGTTAGGTCACATCAACCTGAACTCTCTTCTACCATTTCTGGATAATGCATAACCCACACATCCGAACAAGCCCACACAAGTAAATCTATCTAGGGTTCCAAACAGAAGTAAAAGAGAGTCGACACAACATCAGCAAAATACATTGATTTTTCCATTTTTGTCCTAAGCTGTCAAAAGAAATGTCAAAGTTCCATAATACACTACCAAGATCCTGACGTAAAACACTATTAAAATTTCATTACATCACTATGAAATAGGATTATAGTCGGTCACTTTTTATAGATCAAATTAACACTTTAAATGACAATACAAAGTTATATGATTAAAATTTATTACTTGCAACTCTCCTAAGCCTTACCAATATTAGGAAAAAGACTAACTCAAATAGTTTCTGACATAAGAAATTTTCACTCATAATATCAAATTAAAACTCAAGACTTGAGAAACAGAAGAAACAAAAAAGAACATAGTAAATAAAGTGAGATCAAATATTGAACATTCAAGCAGCACTCTCAATGCACATGTGCTCTACATCTTGCTTTGTGTCTCATCCTTTTTGTGTTCAAATACAAAAAAAAATCACAAGATCATAACGAGTATCAACATTGTGGACATAAACTATCTGGTAAAACATATTGTATACAAGAACATTAAATACTGAATATCTGTAGGTTGTAATCTGGCCCAGTTCGCTGGATTTGTATCATTAAATACATGAACTATCTACAATGATTCATAAATATACAGAACATGAATGAATGATTGAATACAGAAAATGATTCATTCATTGTGGACATAAACTATCCGGTAAAACATATTGTACACATATTGTTCCAATACCAAGACCGATAAGAAGGATAACATCATACTTGACATGGTCCTGAGAGGCTGCGCCGTAGGGCCCATCAATGTGTATCTTCGGGAATTCAAGCTTGTTCATCGCTAATGCCTGCAGTTATGCATAATATCATATCCGTTGGATAATTGATTTGAATTTTATTTGTTCTTTGATATTTTAATATCTACCTCTTGGAAAATGCAGTAAATTTGGTGGCTCCAGTCACCAAGAGTTCAGATGTGAATACTCAGATGGTCATCGTCGGTGCTGAGGTAAGTGAAAATGGATGCCTGAAAAGTTTAAACAATAAATTCTCATGTATACATAGAAAAGTAGTCAAATTTCCTGATTTAAATAGTTCAGATCATTTTTTCTTCTTCTTCTGTACCATTCAAATTCCGAAATCTGAGGGCATTAAACAAACATGTACATTCCACTTTGATATTGGAATCCTGCAGGCTTCTGTAGCTACAGTGAAAGAACTTTCCCAGGATATAGATTTGCCTATTGAAATGAGCAGAACAATGTACATAGTGCTATACATATGATTCAAGGTTATAAGGTAATAAATCAAAAGGGGCTTACCGAAGATACATACCTTTAGTATTTTAACATCGTATTTTCCTGCACGAATTATTCTGATCAATCGCTCTGCAGAGTACAGTAGGACTGGGATAGCAAGGGACATCCATGTCTTTGCATAAATGATCCAAGTTGGAATTAAAATAGCCACAGGTAGAAGGTATGATATTAATTGTAAATACTCAAAGCAAGGGTAGAAAACCTACTGTTTTTTCAGTTACATTCTGAGTGAGGAAGAGGAACATTGAATGAACAACCAACAACACATAGAACACAATGAACAGGTGGTGTGAGTACCAAAATGCATTAAACCCCACAAACTTTCGGACAGGCCATGGCAATGATGATGGCCCTCGTCGTGGCAACCTAGTCGCAAGCATGAACGCAAGTGTCATGAGCACCACCATTGCTATCCCAGTCGCTCCCTCAGTGGTGGCAAGCATCTCCATGTAGGATGGCTGGTGGAGTTGGAAGTCTGCACCAATTGTTCGTCGAAACAATGATCTCTTAGCCCCAACAATTCCTGGGAAGTTGCAGGTGAGGTGTGTTCCGCCATGGAGGATCATGCCGGTCACTATTCTGCCTGCTATCAGCTATGCTACACAGAAGGAAAATCATGATGAGCTTCAGTCTCAATATAAAAAAAATATTTTATTTAAAAAAAAATTACAGGAAGAACTACTGTCATTAATTAATTTTGTATACCTTATGAAAATTAATGTTGTCATTGAAGGGAACGATGGAGGTGAACCTACGGTTCTTACGTAGCCATGTCACAGTGTTTCGGCACACAGGGAGAAGCACCAGTGCCATGTTCAGCTTTAGCGTCTCTGCTGCTCCCTTCGCTGTACACAAGCAATATCCCATTATCTCAAATGTTGATCGCCTTTTATACTGCAAAAATTTCCAAGCAAATAGACCGAAACAAGCACTTAACCAGAGCAAGACCACCCACACTCATCTCCACTGTGATCTGAACTTGACACAGGCTGAAGATTGCATCCAGTCATCCACATTGCTAGCAGGTAATAAAATCTATGCTTATACAAGAATATGAATGAATCATTTTCTGTATATTAATTTCAGAAATGGTCTATAATTTTTTTTACCTTGAAAATCTTGTTTAATTCTGTACCTCTGCATCTGCTTGGTTAAACTCTCTGATTACAACTTTCGTGCAGTCTCTTACATCCTCTCTTGAGATTGAGAGTTCTCTTATCAATGGATTCATAAAAATAGCCTGAGACAACAATGATGCACTTAGTATATATAACAAACCAACGTACGGTGAATTTTCATACACTTGCACATATACATAAATGATAAACAAACAAAAAAATAACAATTCTATAATCTGAAGATGAAATTTGATTTTCTTTTTTTACTTAATAAAAACATCCAAAATTATATAAACAAATTCCTAGAAACATCCATTTTAAAATTACCTGCTCGATCTCCTTCTCTATAATGCCTCCATTTTGATTCTTTCTGCACATAAATATTCAGTATCAGCTGTGGGTTATGTTTAAGTAATTCATTTCATATAACTGGAGTATTTAATTTTATCTGTAAATTGAAAATTCTTTTTTTTTAAAAAGGTGGACACAAATCATGAGAATCTTCTGAGAAATTACTGAATCTGGGAGATTTCATTAGCTGAATCAACACTGGGATCAGTTATCAGAGAGTTCATGTTGTTAGCCATTTGAATGTGACGATCAACTCTGTTCTTTCATTGCGCTATAGCTTCTCCAAGAGTGTTATAGTTTTCTCCACTAAACCTTCAAAAAGAACGAAAAATGATTATTACAAACCAAGAATTAGAAGGGGAAAAAATATATCAATATTTAGGTTCTCACATTCTATTAAGAAATTACTATAAAACCTGCCATTATATTACTCATACCAAAACATTATATTGTTAAACAATTAAGTTAATCAAGAAAAATGATCTTCTCGGGATAACATTCATACACAACATTCATCATCGACGGATCATTACAGTTGAGTCTGAAAATGTAGTTGCTATCTTTAGCATGAAGCTTGCTACAAACAGTAAATAATGTTCTAATCAGATAATCTAGACTGATAATATGTACCCCACAAAAAAAATGTCTCAAAGTAATGAGTACATCAAAGTCAAACAACCATCGAACGATAAAATGAGAATTAAAAACAAAAATTGAAAAAAGACATACAACTTCAATTGTTTTGAACAAACAGGCCAAACCTTAGTTACAACCGGATATAGATTCAAAGTTCAAACTGTTTGAGTAACTATCCAACTAAAAGATTCACATCAGTTAAGATAAGCATCCAAATCGACTTTATAACAGCATAGGTAAAGGCAAACAAGCACCGTAGGGAGGACCATCCAGTAATCGTAAGAGCCTGACAACATCAAGCCAGAGACTGCATGAGGCAGCATTACACTCAACATGACATCAGGGTACTCAAAATTGAAACATTTGACAGATACATCCAAGAGAATGAATGCCGAGCAAATGATTGTAGCTAAGAAACCATAGAATGAGAGAAGACCGTCGTTCTGCCCAGAGAAGTGCTGAAGATGTTAGTATTAAAAGAAGTAAGCTAAAAAGTACATTTAGATATATGGCATGAACTCAATGAAAATATTTAATGAAATTTACCCTGCAAAGCGAGATGGAGGTAGAAAACTGACAATGAAACCAGCAAGAACAGAGAACGGAATTGGATCCTTTGCCCTCTTCTTTCTATATGGAAAGTGTATAGAGTAAGTCCAATAAGAACCGCCGTCATGACAAACGCAGCTTCAATCAGCAATCACTATGTTTTGGATGAGAGAAAGAAATATCTTTTAGCTTAGAATCTTAAGAGCATTTTGTTTCCTTGTATCAAATCTATTGATTATTCCAATGCCCCACTCGATCTCTCTAAATAATTATTCCAGTGTCCTACCTTTCAGAATTGCAGACAGCCATCCAAAATAATAGCTCATCAAGAGTATGTATGAAATCAACATTGTGTAATTAACTAGATGCCACTTTTCGAACGTCAACATGGAGTGCCAACTTGTTACCAAATCACAAAAGATTCCGAGTAAGTTGAAAGAGGGTACAAGAATCCAAATTTATAGTACAATTTTGTAAACATTAAGCTGGAGAATTACAGAAAAAGCGAACAAATAAACATTATATTACCTCTTTTAAGTGCAACAATCCATCCCATAAAATAGCCCATGAAGAGGAAGTAGGCAACCATGAATGTCATATTGATTGGATTGTCTCGATACCACTCCTGGAAGGTCGACACGGGGAGTGAACCTGTTACAGAATCACAAAACTTCAGACTTACAGAGCAGAAGGGACAATCATTTCACATGCAGGGGCAGGAAAAAATGAAATATATCAATCACATTCCAATGAATTAATTGGATAAACTTATTCATTGTGAACACTAAACATACAAAGACCAAAAAAAACAGTAAACATAGTTACATCTTTAGATGATTTTGCAGTAGGAAACTACATTCAATTCAACACTAAACATATAAACCAAGAAAAACACAACATTCCAATTTCATAAAAACTACCAAACATTAAAGAAGCAAATTCAACTAATGAAAAGACAAGGAAAATACAATTTTAAAGAAACATATCCATACAGAAATGAAGAGGCTATCCTCAGAAGAACCACTTTTCTCTCTCAATTAAAATAATAATAAAATTTTGAACAATTATATCTAGTACCAGCTCTATTGAGCCAAACATAGTAAGTAACCAGTATTACGATTGTATCAACATAACAAGAGCATCACCATATGTTAGTGCTCTTCTTGTACCTAAAAATAAGGAAAGTCTCATAATTCCATCATAAGTTATTCTCTGAATTCTTCTAGACTCAAGTAAAACATCCACAAGAAGTGTGTCAAACAATCAAATGCGAATTGTCAACGAGAAGTAAACAATGTCGTAAAATTTAAATATAAAAAAAAGGGAATGAAGTACATACGTCTGAAATCGAGATGATGCCAAGCCCATTAGGCCCGAAGCCTCTTCGATCTTGAGAGACTAAGTCTCTGCTCCTATCCTGTTTCCAACCAAAACCAATTGATGAAAGAATCCATGCGGCGAAATGACTGACAGAGATAGGGACGTTGAGATCAGAGTGGGGGATGGAGACAATCCTGACAGTCCGTAGGGAGGCTACGGAAGAGGATCAAAGAGAAAGGAAAGGCGATTGGATTGAGATTGACGAAGAAGAAGATGAAGCCATCATCCTCTTCTTCCTCCTCCTCCTCTTCTTCTTATTCTTATTCGAATTTCTAGGTTTCTTTTGGGTTTTTTGTTGCTCTGATTTTGAACTTGCGTGGTTTGGAATGTGGCAGGATATGATAGCTATTAAGATGGAACAAAGTTTGATAAAAAGAGATCAAATTGAAACTTTAAATTTATCTTATTCTGAATTAAAAAACCCTAAATAGATTATAACTCAAAAACCCAAAAAAGGGGTTCTTTTCAACAATTAGAAGAACAAGGGATAGAGGGAGAGATCCAAACCTTAGCGCTTTGAGATTCATGCTCATTTTGTAATGTCGCAATTACTCCCGCGATACAAGGTGGAGGCCGCAATGGTTTGTGAGAGGGGGGGACTCGAAAGAGGTCGGGATTTTAGGGATAAATCGGGAGAGAAGATAATGGAGGGTTAGGGTTTGGGATTTGAGAGAGAATTTTTCTTTAAGTTTCATGTTTTGCAAATTGCAATATTTTTTTTTTCGCATTTCGATTGATTTGTCAAGGTAATTTAGTATAAACTAACATTTTTAAACACACTGGATAAGATATGTTTCTTAGGAAGGTGATATGTTTAAACAAATATATTAATTGAGAATCTGCAAAAAACATACATCTGAATGCTTAGAACTATGGCAATTAGTATAGAAAAAAGAGAGGAGTTGTTAAGTGCATGCAGCATGACAACAACAGTTTTGCCTGTAATTTTATATAGTGATCACAAAACAATATGTATATTTTCTGTTGATGCCCTTTAATCTGATTATGTTTGCATTTATTTATGTACATAGCCACTTTTGCCAAGAGCATTTTTCACAATAATAATCCTGATAATATTCAACATCAAACTTTTACTCTGTATCTTACAATGATGGGTTTGGAGGAAATTGTATGAATGGAGGCGACGGTTAGAGGAGACAAGAGTAAGGATCTGGGGATTGAGGTTGTCGTAAGCCTAGGCTAGACATTTCTTTTCCTATAAATTATTTGTCATCAGAGATTATTTTATTCTTTGATTACTATAAGAAAATGAAGGAAAATCAAAAGGCTGTAGTGATTCATAACCAACTATTTTCTACATGTTCAAAATTTAATATTTAATTTTAATTTGGTAAATAAACATATGAATAACAACAAAACATTTTAAATATATTTAAATATCTATCTGCACCTTATAGAAAATGCATTTCAACTTAAGGTAACTAATTTTGCAGTTTTTGCAGCCCAAAAAATCAAAGTCATTATTGTGCTTGCATTGATCTTAAGAAACCAGATGATGTACTTGAGTTCGTTGAGTCTTTTGTGATATATGTTTCTTGTATCTGTACATATACATACATTAATTAAGTAATCATAGCAATTTATTTATGAACACACTATTTATGCATCACTGATTCAAATCTTGAGGGTATCACTGATTGAATTTTGTGGGTTCACCGTATTACACAGCAAAATCTCTGTATCCATGCAATTCAGATGGAAAGTAGAATGGCAACCATCACAGCAGATCAAATCACCGCCATCGCCACAGATACCACAAGTGTCATCATACTTTTTGCCATTTTTGCCATAAATAACTGTGGATGCTCTAAAGTAATACAAATTTCGATATGGGGCTCATTAAATACTACTTCAACATCCATTAAGCATCCAACTTGTGTACAAGAGATTTGCTATTAGTTATATTATATTGTTAATGTCTGGATGGATGACATTAGTTATATTATATGGGATGTTTCGTCCGAGATGGGTCTCATTAAAGGGGGCCATTAGTTTCGGAAATAATTAGTTTATATGCCAATTTTTATTTTTCCATTTTTGCCACAAACAACTGTGGATGCTCTAAAGTAATACAAATTTCGATATGGGACTCAACTAAATGCTACTTCAACATCCATAAACATCCAACTTGTGTACAATAGATTTGCTATTAGTTATATTATATTGTTAATGCCTGGATGGATGAAAATTTTTTCCTTGAACTTTTTGCATGTACAGATTTGACGATGATAAGGATATTAGTACCTTATATGAAGAGTTGTGGGAAGAGAACTCAAGCAGTGAAAGGGTCACACTTCAATTGTATTTAATGGAAATCGTTAGTCTATCGTGTGACTGTTTTTCATCATCTTCATGGTCAAGTAAAAGAAAGGTACATATTTAGTGTCTACTTCACTCTCACTATTTCAAGTACATGGTTTTTATGATTTGTGCTGTTTTATATCTGCAGTCAGCGAAGGCAATAAAAAAGCTTAGCGATATCCTGGGTGAATCTCTTTCTTCCTCCTATCACATTCTTCTCAACTGTCTTTTGAAAGAACTTCCTGGTCGTTTGTGGGAGGTATGAGATGTAATATCTTACCAGTTGATTTTGTATTTCCCATCCATAGAAACTGAGTCAATTGTAGGAGGTAAAATAATTTTTATTTGAAAGTGTGAAAGGACATTGTGAAAACATTTAGGCTATGTACTAATAGATCAATAAGTCAAGGAAAATATTCACTTAAATACAGGAGAATTAGTTTATATCAATATATCTCCCATATTTCGAATGTGATATTATGAAATAATGCCCGTGTTGGTCCTAGGCTCCTGGCAGAATCTTCTTCTCAAACAATACTAATTTTTATTTGTGTACCTCCTTTTATTTTATATTAATGTTTTCCATTAGGTATGGTTATTTGTAACCTTCTCCTCAAATATTATGGTTTTGCTAACCAGGGTTACAGTCCTGATGAGATTTTATACATGCTAACCATTTTATGCTCTTTATCCTTGCATGGCAAAGATGTTATTTTATATGCAATCGCCTCAATCTGTTCATCTTGCCATAATTCAATATCTGCTGAATATGCCACTAATCCAGGTGTAATTCTGAGTGCTATGTCTTCTGCTTGCACGAAGAAATCAAAATCTTACAGAGAAGCAGCGTTTGCATGCCTACAATAGGTTACATCTTCATTTCTTTTGAGAGCCGGTTCTATGAGACTATATTTTAGCATGTGCATGAACCTGTTTTTAATTAATAAAAGCCATAAAAACATTCATGTAGTGTCTGAATTCATGCATAATTATGATTATCAGTTTCAATGAATACATGAAGTATGAATAAATTGATACGGATAGACACATACAGTATAGGTAGCACGGTACTGCACAAGTCCACACAAGCACCAATTGGAGTTGTAATTGGAGAAATCGATGGGCTTTTATAATTAAATAGGTGTGTGTTTGTGTGTAATGTCATAGTTATGTTGATAAAAATTCAAAGTCACCATACATGTGCAGCCTTTTACTTTATGCAGGTTGTTCATGTATGATTAGGCATATGATGTCCAGAATGCACTGTAACAAAGGGTATAATTGTCCTACATGTGTGTAAGTAATGCCGTGGTTATGTTGATAAATTTTCAAAATCATTGTATATGTACAGTTATTTACTTATACATGTAGTTCATGTATGAATAGCCATGTGATGTCTGACAAAGTACTGTAACTTGGTTGTAACTATCCTACATGTTGTGATGCCTGTAGAAGCGACTATGAACATAAGCGACAGTGTCACTGCTCTCCATTTTCCTTGTTTTGAACCAAAATTTAACAGTTATATGACTGCAATAAAATGGAAGGGGCTGCAATAAAACTCTTTTCTTTAATATTAAATGATTTTACCTGATCTATGATATGGTTGGTTATAAGAATTCTCCTTATTTTTAGGAATGTATCTGGTAAACAAGCAACATTGCTGCAGCTCTGTAGGTTAAATGGCAGCTCTGGCTCCATCTCTGCCTACATCTATTTTTTGAGGGAATAGTTTTGGACATAATACGACCCTCTTCCATTCTGATAAATAGCCATCACATATTCAAGTACCATTTAGTTCTCAACAACTTCTTTCAGATAGTGTTGAAGTCTAAACTGAACTAGAGAAGTCTCTTTCTACTGGTACCATCCAAAATGAACTCCAAAATGAACTCTGTCAACCTGGTTGGCTGGATTTTTTTTTTCATCCTTCTGAAATATCAATTTATATAAAGTTTAGTTTCTTTATTATGGTCTATGTTGTTAGAGTTAATGTCTTGCATTCTAAGTTCTATGTAAAGAAATTGGTGTAGCTTGAAGAGGTTTCGAAGTGAAGAAAGGAGGCGAAAGGAGGTGCTGGATTGGCTGCCCAGGAGATATACTCAACTCATATCTTATGGCCTCTTCAGGATTTATCGGATGGTGAAGGATCAAAACTACAACCTAGGATTTTCTAGATCTCTATAGATAATTGTAATGGCCTCCATGAGAGATGAGTCCTTTATCTGAGAGTTTTTCAGTGTAAACAGCAGAATATCTTTTAGTAAAGCTTGAGTGATAGATAAATTCTTGGTAAGAGTATTGTATCTCCTTATTTATTAGCTTGAGTGATACATGAAAAGATTGCATGGGTATTCAGGTATGCAGATATATAGTTTCTGTACTGAAGTAATTCTTAGGTTATGTAGATTCATCTTTTCTATTTGTTAATTATTATTTTTAACCTTCCCTTTTAGTTTCTGCATATTCTTTATGTTCTCCATCATTTTGTTACCAATCTGGTCTTTACAGTAGCTCGGTGTAAACCACACTAAAGATTTATAATACCTACAGTTACTTACATATGCTTCCTCCTGATGATTGGCACTGCACAAACTGTTCATGTATATATTGTGGGTCAGTCTCTAATGCTATTCTGAAAGAAAGTGCTTCAACCATTCCTAAGTTGCTCACATGTTCTCAGTGCGATAAAAATGTATGGAGTTCGTGATAAACTTACTGGGTTGATCGTTGCTGTGTTTTTATTCATCATTTCTGCCTTGTAGGCCACTCAAATACATGCATAATTTCTTACGTTCTTTTTGTTGGCAAATTCGTGAAGATCATCAGGAGTGCACCCCAGAAGTGGATGCTATTTCTGTCTGTTCCAATAAATCAAACAATTCTTTTGCCGGCAGAGTTGCAAGAAGGTAATACCTGAAAAAATCTGCTACTATTTTCTCCATTTTTTTAAAGAATGAAGAAAGCATTGATACATTGCCATTATATATACTGTTTATTTCAGCCCTTATGACATAAAATTCCAGATTCCTTGCTTGTTTCGTAAAATTTATTTATTTAAATAAATCTGTGAAATTAAATTTTACTGTATCAGAATCTTTAGAAACCTTTAATTTCAAGCATCAATAAATAAAATAAAGTTGATAACATTGTTGTTTTTCTTTGGTATAATTTCGAAGTTGGGATTCTATCTGCGATACTGGAGTCTAGATTCTCCTTGTTTCCATTCCATTTCTGATTATTTCTTATGGTGTCTCATGGGAAATATATTAATATATTTCTTACATAATCGAAGCGAGGTAGTTATTGGGTTTGTCCTAGAACTGTTTTTGTTCATTTACAAAGTCTGTATTTGTACTCAAATGTGGATATGTTGATATCTTTTATAATTAATTTAGGAGTGTATTGTTTAGGATGCCTATCATGTCTGTTGTATCATTTTGAGATACGATGATTAGGTTTGATCAGAGGTTTTAGCCTACTTTTGGGTAGAAGCTCCTTACACACACACCATTTAGATATATCTAATCATTCATTGTCATAATTGTGAACCGAACTATTTACTTATGTGACACAGGAGAAACACTTCACTGAAATGTTACTCATTTGCATAGATCCATTTCAGCTCCACATTTCAAGAAGAAAAGTGTTTGTAATTCTTTCATTTTATTTAACTAAGCAAATTTATATTTTGTGACTATTTACCTATAGTAAGGTAGGTTCTGTCTTGCTGCTATTTAGCAATGAGCATGATATATTTTTGGCTACCGATACATATTATATTTAATTTCTTTATGTGGATAAGTGATTGTTCATTTCGAAGATGCATGTGTTGGTTTTATTTGGAATCAACATGCATTTGTGTTATTTATTTCATTTCATTTTAAATATATATATATATATATATATATATATATATATATATATATATATATATATATATATATATATCTTTTATTGTTTGTTTGTTGTGTTAATTCAGATGTCAAGAAACAGATCCAATAGTTCGTGGCTCAAACTATTGCTTCGCATTTCTTGTCAGCATTACGGTCTGCATTCAATGTTATCTCAGGCCTTCACGAGTAGAGAAGAGAAGAAATAGAAATATCTGTGATTATGTATATACACACACACACACAAAAAAAAAACACTTTTTTATTGAAACACTTTTATCTTTGGGGTTTTTTTTTTCTTCTCCTTCTTGCTGTCCTTTTTTATTTGTAGTGCTATAGGCACTAACAGACTTTTAAGTGAAATTGTGTATTAAAGTTTGAATAGTTGCAATCTTGTTGAATTTGGATTTTAGTGTTTAAACTTTTTACTCAGTACATAGATATTATGTCTCAGATTGCTTTGGTAGTTTGCACGTGAGTATCAACAAGCAATTAATTTCTTGTTCACATAGATATCAAGTTCCAGTTTTTGATGTAAAAATTCACAACTAAAGAATCAATGGATCATTTCCATTCCATTGTGGGAGAATGAGTTGCGGTGAAGAAATTGTTTTTTTCCCTCAGATTTTGCATTTCTTATTCAATAACCTTTTAAGGATTCTTGTGGCTAAATTTTTGTTTATCATTCTTTCATGCAAGTTATTGATATGAACCTTCTATATCTTACACTGCAAGGGAAAGTGTTATTATTATACCTATATAATTATTATAACTATATGTTTTAAAATATTTGGAATTTTTTATTTCACGTCGCTATTCCAACTAGCGGCTTTATTATATATGAGGTCGGTAATGGGAAAAGCGAATCAAATGAATGTATTGAGACACTTAGTGATTTCTAGAGAGCTTTTGCTCTTTTAAGAGAATTTTTTTTTTAAAACTGAGGTCGCTATTGGGAATAGCGATATCAGTATACTTCGGTCATTATTTGCAATGGCGATCTCAGCAGGAAACTCAATCTCCTTGTTATTTGCAAAATTTGCAAAATAGTCACTCAACTAAGGTCTCTATTCGGAATAACAATCTTAGTACAATAAAGACATATATTCCGAATAACGACCTTTGTACAACTAAAGTCGATATTCCGAATAGCGACCTCAGTTTCAAAAATAAAATGATTGTTATTTTTTCAAAGAGCAAAAGCTCTCTAGATTTTGCTAAGTGTTAGAATACAGTTCATTAAAGATCGTTAATCTCATTAGCGACTTCATATATGCTTTGGTCACTAAAAAAAATAGCACAACAAACAAAAAAATTCCAAATATTTTAAAACAGAGGTCGCTATTCCCATTAGCGACTTTCAAAATGAAGATGTCGCCAATGAGAGCATCCACAGCCATTTGAAATTTATGCATAATATGCATATTTTAGCTTAAAAAAATGCTGCAGTCGTTTGCTATTTATGCTTATTTTGACAATTTTGCGACAGTAGATTGCTATATATGAGAGTGGATATAAGAAAAATGCATATTATACAGAACAGATCTTGAAGATCCGTCCCACTAAAAAAAAAAATTTTTATTCGTTATACGGAACTAGACAGTCCGTCCAACCTTTATTTTAATTTTTTAAAAAAATGTTTTAGACTGAATCCCCTTGGACGGATCTTCAAGTGAAGGGGGCCCTTTTTTTCAACTAAAAAAATCGTTTTAATTATTAAAAATTTCGAAAAAAAATTATTTTAAAATCGTGGGACGGATTTTCAAAGTCCGTCTGTCGTTTTTTTAGTTTTTTCTTTTCTCCTTTCGACGGATCTTCAAGATTCGTCTAACGAACAAAAATTATTAAATAATTCATTCTATATACATTTCACCTTACAACGGATCTACAAAGTCCGTCTGATATTTTTTTATATTAAATTGCTATAAAATAGCATTGGACGACTGCAGCAAACGCTCAATATGCTATATGTAAATATGCATTAAGCCATTTTTTGACAATCACGACTGTGGATGCTCTGAAAATAGCGGTCGTTGCTGACGTGGCTTAAAATGACCTATGAGCGTTAATAATTTTGAAATGTCCCATAATTGCAAATATTTACAAAAAGTGGCCTATTACGGCAAAAAATTGGGGGCCAAACAAGTGATTTTTTGAAACTAATTCCCAAAATAAGATACTTTCGAAACTAATTCCCAAAGTAGATCAATACAGTCCCCAAGTGCGAACTCTTCGATTTTGTGGCCGCAATTCACAACTGCGGACTATATATATATATATAGGCTAAATTAAAAAAAAAAACAACTGAAGTATTTGTCATTTTATTAAAAGACCCACTATTTTTTAAAAAAACAAACCTCACCAAATTATGTTTTTAACACATTTTTAATAAAAAAAACCTCACTCAACCATACTTGGAAAACGTAGTTCAGTGATATTTTTTTAAAAAAAAATTTAGTGGTTTTTTTAAATGACCAATACTTCAGTGGGATTTTTTTAAATTTAGCTATATATATATTATACATATTTGGCTAATATGGTCGAAGACTTAGAAAAAAATGCCCAAGTGTAAAATGTGAAAAATAGGAGGCCGCAGTTTGGTACTGCGGCCTCAAAACTAGATAGGCCGCAATACCGAACTGTGGCCTCTTCGATTTCGTGGCCGCAGTTCATAACTTCGGCCCAAGTATATATCATACATATGTGGCTGACAGGCTCGGAGATTTGGGGAAAAAATTGTCCAAGTGTAAAATGTGAAAAATAGGAGATTGCAGTTGGAAACTGCGACTTCAAAACTACATAGGCCGCAGTACCGAGTTGTGGGATCTTCGATTTCGTGGCCACAATTCACAATTGCGGCCCAAGCATATATTATACATACTTGAAAAAATAGGAGGTCGTAGTTGGGCACTGCGATCTCGATAAATACATAGGCCGCAGTTGAATTGTGGCCTCAATTATATGGTCGATGGGGTCTAGTTCTTAAAACCTTATAATACTAATTCGACCATATAATTGTACCCTAGTACCCAACTGCGACATTCTATTTTTCACACGGACAATTTTTTTCCAAGTCTTCGAGCCTATTAGCCAAATATGTATGGTATACTTAGGCCGCAGTTGTGAACTGCGGCTTCAAAATCAAAGAGGCCACAGTGGGGTACTGTGTTTGTCTATTTTGAGATTTTTTTCGAAAGTGGCATATTTTGGAAATTAGTTTTAAAAAGTGGCATATTTCAGGAAAAAATCGACCGGGGGGGGGGGGGGGGGGGGATTGGGTAAGTGTTGACAGGGGAGCAGCAGAACGCGAGGCGTGGGGAGCGTCACGTGGAATGCAGTTTGGTTCAGACTTGGCAGTGCAACTGGAAGGTTCTAGGATGTTCAACTTGTTTTTGTTTTTGGTGGCTTATCTAAATCTCTAATATTGTAATGGGAGAGTTGGGATTGTCATTTGTAGACATTTAACCATCTAATCTCAACCATTCACTTTTAAGTGAGAGTTATATTAACAATTCATTTACTCAACTATTGTTAGTTACCATAATATCCTGAAAGTTCAAATTTATTTACAACATAATTATTTACAAAATACCAATTATATAAAATAAAAGTTTGTGTCACTAGGGATAATTTGTAAAGAGTATGTACGAGTAAAGGGAGGTCTCAGATTGGAGGTCAGATTACGTCTTATTATTACTTTATAAAACAAATAAAAAATTTGATTAGAATGTGCATCGCATGTGCAGGTTACTAGAGTGATTAATTATACACTGACATATGGACATGTTTATTTGTAGATAATGACAGTGGCTAATTACCAGATTATGCAACTACGATTTTTTAGGATTATGATGGTTTTTATCAATATTGTTTTACTAGATTTGCCCGTGGGCACGTGCCTACGGCACGTCTTCATAACGATACAACATATGAAAAGCCTTGTAAACAGTAAATCAACAATTGTGCAGCTCAAATTTGAATAGTATGACAATAATTAGTTGTAAATAAAAATTTTATATATATATATATATATATAGAGAGAGAGAGAGAGAGAGAGAGAGAGAGAGAGAGAGATAGAGAGAGAGAGAGAATTAAATAAATAAATGAGTTGTTTTGGGGGGAATTTGAATTTGAGTTTTGGGGGGAAACTTTTGGGAGGAAAAATGTGTTTTGTGAGGTTAGATCTGGGTCTTTGATTTTTGGGGGGACTGAAGGAGAGCCACTTGATTGCTTTCTTTGTATTTTATTATATATATATAGAGAGAGAGAGAGACGTTTTCAGTTGCGCACCCTTCTCTTGCGCACCCTCGTGTGCACCCTACCCAAGCCACAGGATCTTCATCATGATCAACTTTAAGATCTGATGGCTCTCCTTCTTCCGCTCTCTCCCTTATTGAAGTTGGGGGTAAACTAGGAAATTCACCCCCATCTGATGCATACCTCCTCCCGTTCTCTTCCCCCGTTGTCTCTCACACTCTCTCCTTATCTCCTTTCCCAAATCGATTAAGTGAAAAAAAAACCTAGCTAAAAATCCGACCTGATCTCTTTCCCAAAGCTAATAACTCAAGCTAATTATGTTGTTATTGAGAATAACGACATCAGTTATAAGCGATTTTCGCTTACAATTTTTTCTAAACAATTTCGACATTGCTAAGTAATCTGGGTTTAACTTTATCATCCGAACTCCAATCGAGATGATTTAAAATGCTATCGAACACCAAGAAAAAGATGTACAACTTTCATATTTTGAGTTTTGAGAGATACTTGTTGTATCGAGGTCGAAATCAGACTTGAAATTTATGCACATGCACGAAATTTGAGGTACATTGTGCATTATACTGATGCTGTTAATGGCAATTGCGGCATAAGGCTAATTATGTTGTTATTGGGAATAACGACATCAGTTGTAAGTAATTTTCACTTACAAATTTTTTCCTCAAGTTAGAGAACTACTAAGTGAATATGAAATATACTAATGTCGTTATTCCCAATAGCGGCAACATAATTTATTTTACAGGTGCCGCTACTGGTAACAACATCATTAAAATAACATATGTCGTTATTATCAATAGTATTTTATGCTGACATGTTCAAAACTAAGACAGTTGGGTAAATATTTTCGAAAGTGGGTCAGTTTAGTGAATATTTTCAAAAAGTGGGTCAGTATGGGAAAAAATTCATATCTATACCACGTTTAGAAAAATCTATATCTGCAGTTAAATTTCAGATTGATAATGTTTAGTTTTAGTATCAAACAAATTGTCAGCCCTCTATCAGAATGTTTGAGACATGATTCAATATCCCAATACAACAATAAGCATAACAACAGATTAACCAATATATTAAAGATACCATCATAATTAACTTTGGGAAAAAATATCAAATTAACACCTCCATAAGACTGGTATAAGTTAATAAATGGTAGTAACAAATAATAATAATGTACAGCAAAACTCAATCATCATCTCCTAATCTCCTTCCAACACTTCTCAATCCCCTTCCTCACTTCCCTACTGTAAAAAAAAATCCCCTTTTAGCAACATATCCCAGGTACACACCTCAGGCACCAAAAACTTCCCGATCATAACACCTGAAATCTCACAAGCTCCCTCCTCTTTCCCTTTCTTACAAAGCCTAACTATCAGACCATCCAAAAGCTCCCTCCCTTTTCCCTCATCTTCCTCCAGCACCTTAAGAAAAATGTTGCAAGAAACTAAATCCGAGATGCACATGCTATCCAACATCCTATTTACCATGGCTTTCGCAAGCTTACCGCTCTTCAACATCCCATCAAACAGTACATTATATGTAACCACACAAATAGTACATTATATGTAACCACACCAGGTGATACGTCCTTTCCAGCAAGCATTTCGTTAAACATTCTCATTCCGTCATCCACCGTTCCAGCCCTTGAATCACTGAAGTGTAGGCAATGACATCGGGAGTACATCCTTTAGTTACCATATCTTTCCAAACCATCATCGCCTCTTTGAGATAACCCTCATCACATAATCCATTTATTAGCATACTGTAACTAATCTCATTAGGTTTGCACCCACTATCAACCATCCTTTATCCACATTTAGAGTGCTGATTGGGTTTTACCGAGCTTGAAATAACCCGATATAAGACAGCTGTCTATTAGTACGCTTGGAGTACAGTTACCTGATATCATTTTACGTAAAGAATCTTCAGTCTCATCGACCCTTCCATGTCGACATAGGCCATCTATGAGGGAAGTGTAGAGATCCAACCGTGTTAGGTTTCACACCTACGCTTATCACCATCTCCCATACTCTCAAAGCCTCGTTTGGATCTCCTGGTCGATAAAGGCCGTTGATTATGGTGGAGAATATATACTCATTTGGGCGCACCTTTCCTTCCCGCCCCCATCAGACTAATCATTTGAGTTGCATCAGAAGATCAACCGAGCTTGAAGAGTCCATCAACAATTGTGCCATATGTAATCTCAGTGGGAGTGCAGCCTTGGCGGACCACTTGGTCGAAAAGGCTGCGGGCAGATTCGAGCTTGCCCTTGAGGCACAGTCCATGAATGATGGTGTTGTAGGTGGCTAAGTTAGGTGGGCAGCCCTTTAAAATTATGCAGCCCTTGAGTTTACCAGCGCGTGTCAAGTCACCAGCCTGGCACAGGGCGTGTAATAGAGCGTTAAAAGTCACTGTAGTTGGGAACACTCCTTCAACCTGCATCCATAATCATAAGCGAGAACTTGGGAATAACCAAAGGTTGGGAGGAGAAATTTTAAACGAAAACAAAAGAAATTATTGCAATCCTTCTATGGCTGACACAAAAAGATATAACAACTAAACCTTGCATGAAATGACAATTATCCAAAATCCAAAAGACGAGGTGACTATATATATTATGTTTAATAAGTTTTTAGATATGAAATTATGTTCAATATATATAAAAATATAATAACATGGTAAAGTAATCTACCGATCAATTATTTACGCTAAACAGAGGCAGGGCATAGCTTCCATTATCATCTTATATTTTTTTTGGAGGTGATTAAAGATTAACGAAGTCACAGGTATAAGGGACGGTCTCATGGAAATGCAAGCATGTTGTATGGAACCATGTCGGGCACCATCAGGTTTTGCTCATACAACAGCAAAGAAAATCACTCAGAAGTAATAAATCTATATAACTCACGCCAAGTCAACTCTATAATGGAGTAGCCTATGAGAATTACACAACATAAGAGATAAAACCAGAGAAACTTTACCACGTGCAATTCCAAATGTGGGTTTAATCCAACAAACCTGGAGACCATCCATAGTAGGCATGCATGACACGACCAAAGAAATGTTAATATCTCAGACAGCTATCAATTTCTTTTCCGAGCAAGAAAGGCAAGTTGGCACCTAATTGGGAAGGACCGTATAGGATCTCCAAAGTTATCCGCCCTAGCGCTTATCAACTTGAAGACCTGGGAGGCAAAAGAGTGCCGAGGACATGGAATGCAGAGCACTTGTTGAAGTACTAAGAGGGTGTTTGAACACCGCTCCAAGCAACTTCTCCTAAAACATTCTTCTTAAAGCATTTTAAGAGCTTGTTTCTTTTCTTTATTAAGTGTAATAGAGGCTCGCAACTTAGAAGCAACCGTTTAGTTATTTTCAATAAAAGTGATTTACCTCATGAAAATTCTCTATTCTAAGTATTCTGGTTGTCCTACCTTGGGGCTTACAAGAAACTCATTAAACAACAAGTTCGGAGTCCAACACTTGGTTCGATGCTGCTTTTGCTACTCGCGAACAAGCGAGTACAAAGTAGCTCACCATTCGGAATTACTCCTACATCTGTTGATACTCATTAAACGACAAGTTCGGAGTCCAACACTTGGTTCGATGCCGCTTTTGCTACTCGCGAACGAGCAAGTACAAAGTAGCTCACCATTCGGAATTGCTCCTACAACTGTTGGTACTCTCTAAACGACAAATTCGGAGTCCAACACTTGGTTCGATGCTGCTTTTGATACTCACGAACGAGCAAGTACAAAGTAGCTCACCATTCAGAATTGCTCCTACAACTGTTGATACTCTCTAAACGACAAGTTCGGAGTTCAACACTTAGTTCAATGCCGCTTTTTCTACTCGCGAACGAGCAAGTACAAAGTAGCTCACCATTCGGAATTGATCCTACAACTGTTGATACTCTCTAAACGACAAGTTCGGAGTTCAACACTTAATTCGATGCCACTTTTTGCTACTCGTGAACGAGCGAATACAAAATAGCTCACCATTCGGAATTGCTCCTACAACTGTTGATACTCTTGCGAACATTGGCGAAACACAAATTCTCACAATAAGCTCGAAAAATGGGAATATTATTTCATCAAAATTTGAGATACAAGTCTAATTCTAGACTAAAAATTCATACAAGAGACTACAAAATTTCACCCTAGCCCCTTCTGGGGAGTGGGATGCTCCTATTAAGTGACACTCGGGGACGGAGAGCGCCGTGGTGCTCTCGCCTCGCTTCCGCAGAGGTCTCCAAACCAGCTAGCTAAGTCGCGTCACCAGAGCCCAAGAGTCTGACCATCGCTCCAACAGACTCCCCACTCGAGGAGCTGGCCACACCGCTCTGTGCATCCCCGGGGTTCCGCAAAAAAAAGGGGGGGGGGGGGGGGGAGGGCAAACGAAGTGCTAACTTATGAAACGATTTTCCTTAGGCGTACTCACCCGAAGGGCACGAAGTGTTTCTAACATTGCTCCCCTCAGAAAGTCATCGCAGAAGAAGGGTCTCTGCTTCTAGCTCGACGATCCGCTCTTTCAGTGATTCGTCTATTATTCTGATCTTTAAGCGAGGCAATCGGCTCGAATTACCTGTGCGAGAAACTTTAGAAAGAGTCTGTCGAAGATGTGCCGCCTCTAGACTTTTTTCAAGCACTACGTTCCTTAACTCCTCCCTCTCGGACCTCGCCTTGAATAGAGAGTGAAGAATTAACTTAAGCCTCAGACCCTGGTTGGCAGCCATCGAAGGGCAAGACTCCTCGCCGTTAGGGGGCACCTCGCAAAATCTCTCTTTGAGCCACCTCATCTTAACTTCTCGGCGAGCCAAGGTCAGCCTCACATGGCCTAACTCTCGCTCCTCTTTATAAAGCATCTCCCGAGATCGGTTGAGGCCTAACTCCGTAACACCTAGCTTATGGCGGAGAGCTGATACTTCACTACCTGGGGAAACCAATTAGAAGAAAAAAATTTGCAAAGTCAAACACTCAGGTTTCGAACAGAGCTACAAGATAATTCTAATCTTCTTTAAGCCTCGCAGTGCAACATTGAGTCCAAAATACTTCATATCATTGACAAAAAGAGAAGATACAAGAGCGGTGGCCAGTCCGCTATAAGGCAGTACAAAAACAGAAAAAAAACGAGTGAGTACAAACAGAGTCAAACAGCCACCTTGGGGGGCTGCTCCGCAATCGTCCTCGGCACCTCCACGATCGCCGACTCGGGGTTTGCTACGCCATCCTCCTCCTCCTTCTCTTCTTCTTCTCCTTCCTCTCCTTCCTCTTCCCTCTCAGCAACTCCACCGTCGGGAGGGACATACTCGCCTTCGAAAGGGGTATACAGGCTATACCCCGTGCTGTCGAAACCAGGGAGGCGAGCTTCCATGTGCTTGAGGGCTCGGAAGTAAGATTGGTCCATGTTCTGGCGCATGTATGCCTTCGCCTCAGCCCTGATCGCTTCCGCAGCTGCTGCCACTGCCGCTTCCCTCTCCCTCGCCTCGTCCTCGGCCACCTTCGGAGCCTTCTCCTTCTCTTGATTATCCTTCTGCCTCTCCTTGTCGGTCCTCGCCGCTTCGGCTGCAATCCGCTCATTCTCCTTCGCCAAGGTCGACTCAAGAAGGCTGATCTGAGCAACCTGAGACTCCAACAGACACCGCTCTGCCTCATACATCTTAACAGCCTTGGCCCTCTTCGATCGATCCTTATCACACGTCGCCTTGAGCTCCTTCTCCTGCTTGGCGATCTGCTCCAACAGGTGGCTGAAGTGGCACATAATCTGAAGACAAAAAAAATAAAAAAGGTTTGACGCAAAACACTTGAAGATTTTGAGGACCCAACAAAGTTACCCACCGATATCGTCGCACTGGCAACCTCGAAGGCGTCGTCTCCCACCATCCCCACCTTCAACGACGCTCGGTCTTTCGGGGTCGGCAAGTGGCGGAGTGCCTGCATGCTCATGACGGAATCACCAAGGAAGCCGTCATGTTTCATCACCCACCAGTCGAGGACGAAGAGCCCCTTATGCTCCTCGGTGAGAATCGTCTCGACCTCGGTGGTAAGAGGGGGCACCTCGAGCGCTAGTGCAACCCCAACAGAGAGGGCCTCGGCAGAGGGGTCGGAAGGGGCAGACGGGGGAAGAGAGGCAGAGGGAGCAGATGGAGATGGGGATGCCAAGTTCACCATCGGGGCTGCCGCGAAGGGTCCCTTAGAGGCTCGGCCAGCCGAGGGTCCCGCTATCGTCCGTTTCCTTTTCTTGCTATCAACGCCTTTCCCGCTGCTTACGCCTTAGTCAAGCAGCATTGCTCGGAAGTCCATGTTCAGGGCCTATGGGAGAACAAAAGCCAAAAAGAGTTAGCGACAGAAGAAAACTATATCAAAAATAAATACTACAAGAAAATAATTTGAAGCATACTGGGGTCGATTGGACTGAGACCCCCACCGAAGAGAACTTCCTCGGTCATACCCTTCCAACTCAAGGTCGAACGACTGAGGAGCTTCGACACGACCTCATCCTCCTCCGGAGTCAACACTAGTTCGGCCTTCGCCCACCTCGGAACATCCTCTCTCCACCTCATCGGGAAGTTCCACGGTTTGGTACCTTGGATCAGAAAGTACTTCTCCTTCAAATTTTTAATGGAGTCCGGATTCTCGATCAGTTTGACGCCTCGCCGTGGCGATAAGTAATACCGGTACTCCATCTTGCTCATACGGTTGATCTAATACATGCTTCGGAGCACAACGAGTTGAGGTTCGATCCCCACTGCCTAGCATTAGAGAATAAAGCCGATGACATGCCACCACATGTTCGGCATGGATCAGACTCAATCTGTACCACTGCAGTATCTCGGTCACAAAGGGCGGTAGGGGAAAGCGGAGACCGGCATTGAGCGCGTCGTATGGAAAGACGCATGTGTCGGACGAAGTCGCCGAACACGCTCAAAACCCTGGACCGGGGAGGAGGAGGGTGAACTCCGACGGAATCAGGAAGCTCCTCCTAATATGCAGCAGGTCCCTCTCCGTAAGAACCGAGGGAGTGTCATCGACTTCGGACTGCTCCCTCGGCTTATTCTCCTCGTATGAAGTCGACCTCCCGTATACCTCCTTGGACAGAAGGTCGACAGAGTAATCCCTAACTTTCCCGAGGCTGGACAACGTAGATGGTAGCCCACCTAGCTCACCCGCTCTCTTCACATTCTCCACTATTGTCTCCACGATCACCGACCCAGTGACCTCCTTCCCCTTATCCACTGTAGATGAAACTGCCAACGGCCGATCACTCCCTTGACCCGAGGTGGAGGTCTCACTCCCGGACGACACTCTAGACATCTTGAAAAATATATAAAATAAAATATATATTTACATTGATGTGACAGCTACGGTCAGAATAGTTCGCCGGAGAATTGAGCGCTTGGCCGCGACCGCTGGTAGAGCCACCCAAGAGTAAAATCTAATTCTCAGAGTAAAAAGTGAAGAATAAGAGAATAGTGAAGGGGGAGAGACTTATAGTAAAAAGGGGAGCGTTGCTTGGGCTTCCGAGTGTTTTGGGCCCCCACGACCCCCAATGAGACCCATCAGAAGGCTAAACGATAAAATTCGTAAAGGCGAAAAACTACTGCTTCACGATTCACGCCTGATCTTGATCAACCATTCAGATCATGCCACGTAGCTCGGAATTACAATCCGATCTACCGAGGTACCGAGCTGCGAATTGGCAAAAACCACCGCTTCATGATTCGTGCCTGATCTTGATTAACCGTTCAGATCATGCCACGTAGCTCGGAATTACAATTCGAGCTACCGAGGTACCGAGCTGCGAATTGGCAAAAACTACTGCCTCACAATTCGCACCTGATCTTGATCAACCGTCCAGATCGCGCCACGTAGCTCAGAATCACAATCCGAGCTACCGAGGTACCGAGCTGCGAATTGGCAAAAACTAACTCCTTACAATTCACGCTTGATCTTGATCAAGGGCCCAGATCGCGCCACGTAGCTCGGAATTACAATTCGAGCTACCGAGGTATCTACCTGCGAATTGGCAAAAACTAACGCCTCACAATTTGTGCCAGATCCTGATCAACTGTCCAAATCATGCCACGTAGCTCGGAATTACAATCCGAGCTACCGAGGTACTTAGCTACGAATTGGCGAAAACTACAGCCTCACAATTCGCGCCTGATCTTGATCAACCATCCAGATCATCCTACGTAGCTCAGAATTACAATCCGAGGTACCGAGATGCGAATTGGCGAAAACTAACGCCTTACAATTCACGCTTGATCTTGATCAAGGGTCCAAATCGCGCCACGTAGCTCAGAATTACAATCCAAGCTACCGAGCTGCGAATTGGCGAAAACTACCACCTTACAATTCGCGCCTGATCTTGATCAACCGTCCAGATCGCGCCACGTAGCTCGAAATCACAATCCGAGCTACCGAGCTGCGAATTGGCGAAAACTAACGCCTTAATTCGCGCTTGATCTTGATCAAGGGTCCGAATCACGCCACATAGCTCGGAATCACAATCCGAGCTATCGAGCTGCGAATTGGCGAAAACTAACACTTTACAATTCGCGCTTGATCTTGATCAAAGGTCCAGATTGCGCCACGTAGCTCAGAATCACAATCCGAGCTACCTTGCCACCGAGCTGCGTATTGGCGAAAGCACCTGCCTCCCGATGCGCATTCGAGATCCGAGCGTCCAGATTGCGCCACATCTCCGAGCTGCTGATCCACCATCGGATCACTTGGAAATTTGCGCTGACGACATGATCGACGCTCCAGATCGCGCCATGTCGATATTCGCGTGATTAATTCTTTTATTTTAATTATAATTTGGATTAACTATTTAAAAGTTGTGAAAAATGATTAAAAATTCTTTAAAATAATTATAAATTTGGGGAAATATTTTTGATCTTGTAGGTAAATAATTATTAATTAGAATGATTAATTAATACTTTTTGAAAATAGATCACCATTTCGCAAAATTGAATAAAAATTCAAAAAATAATCAAAAAATTAGAAAAAATCCAGAGAATTCCGAGAATCATCTTTGGCACTTTGCAAACTCAGAGTGACACCGTTACACCTCGAGCAAGATCAAAACCCCTTTACGCCATTGGAACAATAAAACTACTCCTCAAAGGTGTTAAACTCAGTCTTCAGGAGTGGGGGGCTCGTGATATGGCTAAAAATAGGATTAAATTGGAATCATCCAAATCGGGCACGAATCTTAAAGCTCTCAGTGGTAAAATGGTAATTTCGCCTACAAACGAGTCCGAATGGGGGACTGGGTCTTTCTTCAGAGCCCAAAAAGCCCAAAAACGGATCTGTCCTACTGGGTATGGGTAGAAACCCGTTCTAAACCAACCCAAATGGATAAAGATGGATTCAAATTCGTGATTATCTCTAAGAGGCGATTAAATCGGAATCGTCCAAATCGGGCACGAATCTTAAAGCTCTCAGGGGTAAAATGGTAATTTTACCTACAAACGGGTCCGAATGAGAGACTGGATCTTTCTTCGGAGCCTAAAAGCCCAAAACGGATCTGTCCTACTAGGTATGGGTAGCAACCCGTTGCAAACTAACCCATATGGATAAAGAGGGATTCAAATTTGTGATTATCTCTAAGAGGCAGTTTAAACCACCTCTTATCATGAAATGAGTCTAACCTCTCCATTTTATCTATAAACATCCGGAAGTAGAGATTTATCCTTATCTCGAAACTAGTTCCTAAGGCGACTATAAATACCCCTCTCCCCCCACTGTGACAAGGTAATCAATCTTTTTCTACCTAAAGCTCTTTCCATAATCTTTGAGATTACTGACAAGAGCGTCGGAGGGTTCGTCGCCGGGATCCATCCCGGTGTATCAAACTTTGTGCAGGTTCGTGGCTACGGTGAGAAACCAGTCAACCGGCCGGTGAAAGTCAACATATTTGCTTACTTGTTTTCTTCAAGAATCCACAAATTCATCTGTTTCCTCCCACACCAGAAATCAGCAACAACATTAATATATAACAAACACATTATATGATATGCAAAATTTAAACAGTTTATTGTTAATTGCAATTATTATGCAAATTTAGTACTAACCAATGAACTACAATGTCTCAAACATTATCAAGGTACCCGACTTATCATTATTTTTTCTTAAGCGATCCCCCCTTGCAACTGATAATTGTATGTTTTTCAAATGGTTCTGACCTACAAAAGCCAACTCTTGAGACCGATGAGAATCCGACACTATACATGGCGATGAAAATTTAGGTGGTATGAAAACGGAAAATTGCTAAATGTATGATTCCTAAATTCGAATAAAAATCATTAGAGAAAATATGACCAACTTTCACATATATATACATCATATGCATACAAATGGCAATAGTATGCTAAAACTGCTATACGTCAACAAAGATACATCAAAGAAATGGAAACCCCAACTGTTATAATTAAGAAAATATACTAGTTATAATTAAGTATATCTAATCAAGTATAGGTGCAATCAAACACCAACTAAACCAACAAAAAGAATATATAAATTCAATATAGCAATCAACAACAAAAAAACATAAAATTCAACATAATCTAACTGAAAAAGAAAGGAGCTAGAGTATGACAAACATACATATCCCATCACCACAAAATGTTGTTAGAACGCTTGCCTACAAAGCAGGCAAGCATTTCATCCAACTTGTAAGACCGCATAAATTTTCCATCGTTCTTAAAGTAGCCAGAAACGATAATGAAAACAACCATTATTACAAACTAGACGAATCAGACAACCTAAATCAACCAACCATACCATAGCAAACTATTCAGAATGAGCAGCAAACATCTCAACATTGTCATCGTTCAAATTAATTCCCACCATCACAATTATCACTAACAATTCATATCAATTATCACTAACAATTCATAATATTCACTAACAATTCTCTAAAAATTCATAATAATCACTAAAAGTTCAATAACAATACATAATATTCACTAACAATTCATAAAACTTCACAAACCCAATATACAATATCTATATTACTCACTAACAATTCATAATATTCACTAACATTTCATAGCAATTATCAAGAAACAACACACACTATCATGTATAAGACATACCTTCAAGAATTTACGGTGATGGCGCAGATGATGTCAACTGCTGATGAAGGAGAGGAACAGCTTCGTCGGTGTTGTCAGATTGAAGGTGGGTGGCAGCAGTTGGGGGAATTGAACAAAATTGATAAAAACATGGTTTAGGGATTTCCGGATTCCTAATGGGTATGGAGAGAGGAAGATGAATTGAAGTTGAGAGTTGGATTTGTGAGAGATTTTAGGGAGTAGGAGGAGAGTGATAAGGGTTGTAAGGATTTGGCATCGTGGGGAGTTGCCGCATGTGGAGTTGGAGAAAATTTGGGAGAAGAAGTGAAGTGGAGAATAGGGGGATATAGGGTCTTAAGAACTGGACCTCATCGATGATTTCACTGAGGCCACAGTTGTAAACTGCAGCCTAAGTATTATCGAGGCCGTAGTATTGTAACGCCCCGAATCCCAAATACACTGAATTCGAGATGTTCTACAGGATCTTTTCACTTCTTTCGTACAATTTTACAAGGAATTTAAAACTTTTATTTCAACAATAATTACATCAGAGTCTTTTACATTAATACGCAGTGGAATCAATAAAATACAACAATAATAAAAGTACAATTGTTACAACTTTAACATTTAAGTAATCAACAGCATCATCAATCATCTTTATATCTTCATGTAACTCCATACCCTACATATAAACTGTGGGCGCGTCAGTTGATTACAACTGACGAAATATTATACACGGCCATCATCTCTATGCCGGGAACAGTATAACGATTCTTGAATACTTTAGCAAACACAAACTTGATCACAAACAAAGCTACAAAGGGACTATCCTGTTGATGTCGTGTTGTGCAGTGCACTTAGTCCTTAATGCAGTTTAATTATGTTACATGACACTAATGCACACTTGTTCGGATTCTATGCATCCCATACTACATAGGTCCGAGGGCAAGCCCTTAGTCGTTCTTCATCTTTGTAGGGTTCAATCCCTCACCATGACTTAATCTACTACTGTAACTACGGTAGTGTCTTAGATGATCTATGAGTGCAAGCACGTGTACAGAAACTGGAGGGGAATCTCACGTCATGTCACGACTCATCGTGAAGAACCTATAGACAATTCAGCCTCCTTCATGGCACACGATCCTCATGCAGTCACCAAACATCCCACAAGTGCCACCACCGGGACGGTACCCTGGAACAGTATCCACGTCATGTCACGACGCATCATGAAGAACCTGTGAAATACTCTCCGCCGCCACGGTACCCTGGAGCCGTATCCACGTCATGTCACGACTCATCGTGAAGAACCTGTGAAATACTCTCCGCCGCAAATCCGATGGCTCTCACTCGTGTTTTTCTCCTACTTTCATCACGTCTCCACTATGTACTAATCCTTAGTTTTTATTAGAATCATGAACAAAATCAAAGCTCTAGAGTTAGCCTCTCCACCAAACCGGACTTATTCATTCATTTCAACATGACCAACCTTGGTCTTTCTTTCCAATAATTCATTTCAATTTTTTTCCAATTGCCGGGGGAGACTTAGCTACTCTTTCATTTCAATTCCAATTCATAATTTCCAACATTGAGCGTTACTAGTTCATAAGTTCATTTTTCATAATCATAATGGATTTTCTTTTCCATGTTCATAGCTTTCTCATATTCATTTAATTCTCATGATTCACAATAAATGATTCACTCCATGTACATTCATGCAAGAACAATAGAGTTTACCAATATCCAGATTCACAATCTTTACCACAAACAAATCATAAGATTTCAGATATATCAAAAAGCACTCTGGACAGTCGACTTGGAACTCCACCAGTCGACTTATCCAGTCAAATACAGTTCATTAATAACACTCGGAAGAGTCAACTGCTGCACACGGCCAGTCGGCTGTTCCGTAGTTTCCACATTTAAATGTCATTCAATTAACAGACGACTGTCATTCAAATCACTCATCTGTATAGAGTGATTCAACTATACATTTCCTACTCAGTACAGTCGACTGCTACAAGCATTCGGTCGACTGAACAGGTTAAATTTCAATTTAAGAAATCATCTTTCCTTCTGATCATTAATACCCACATTATATCATATTCGTATCAACATAACTTGTAATTTCTTATCATAACATCATTTCAATTAAATGTAAATATCACATAGCTAATGTTTCTCTTCTCAAAGGAATTACTAAGCATGCACCTTCATTTATCGTTTACTTGTAGAGATGAATACTAATCTCAATTTAACCCACTAAAACATCTTATTAAAAATACATCATTTCATGGAACTCTGAACTGTACATAATATATTTCAATAGGCCAGTCGACTGTTCACATTTCCAGTCGACTGTGCATGTTACTTCTAGTTCTCTAATTTTCACTAGTTCTTTTTCATCCATTCATATTTTCTAGATTGTATACCACATGGAGAATGTTGATTTAGCAATCGTTTTATCACTTCAGTTACATACACACACACAATTAAATCTTTAGTCTCAAAAGGATTTTAATTTAGAGGTCATGAGAAAAATATCCGCCTCGTACCAGTCGACTTGTCCACTTGACAGGCGACTGTACAGGTCATTTTCAGCCCTTTAAAATGTCATTGCACACTCATGTGTTAATCATTCAATAGGTCATTTCCAATTAAATGTGTACCCTTATCAACCATTATTCATGCATCAACATTCAATATAACACTAGCATAATTCATACTTAGAAAATTAATCCACATTCATTCATTCATTTCCACAAGCAATTCTACTTTAGAAATATGAAAAATTCACCCACTATCATTCATTTTCTACTCCTAAATTGGAAAGCATTTAAGAAACACCCACCTAAATTGAAGATTTGTACTCAAATGAACTCCTAGAATTAGGAGCTCCTAAAGAAAACTCCAATTGCAATCCTCCTCGAAATCCGTGCACCAAAGCAAGCCTCCAAGCTCCACATTTCGGCAAGCATCCATCAAGTTTCCAAAGGTACCGTGAGCACTTCACTTGCATCTTCGAATATACACATACTACATATATACATACACATGTTTACACATATATATATATACACATTGAATTGTATGGTGGATATTAGGAGAGTAGGACAATTGGATTGTTTGCTTGGGGTGATTCCTTTCGGAAATGGCAGGAGAGAGGAAGGAGAAGAGATGAGAGAATGAGAGACTAAGGGTGCATTTTATAGATTAATTAATAGGTAGTTATAGCAACCACCCCACATGAACTCCACTAACCCCATATTTAGACTTTGTAACTTGATTTCCCTCCCATTTCAAAATCAAATGTTCAGATTTTCCCTCTCCTCATGAGCAGCCCGGTCCCCAAGAAGTGTGCACATCGCACGTGTGCACGTGCACGTGCTTTGTGTACAAAAACAATTTATTTATTTAATCCCTTTAAAATAATTATCTCTATATGTGATAAATATATAAAATTAACTTTAAAAATTATACTTTTCATGCACAATAAAATGGAAAGAAACATTTCATGAAAATTTATTTTGAAGGAAGAACGCGCTTAAACACGTGCACCAAAATACGTGCGTCGCCCGTAGAATCTCAAAAATACAAAAATTGATTTTATCAACCGAAAAATATTTATAATCAATTGGAATGCAACATAAGAATATATTTAGTATACATATATGATAATGTACTCAAACGTACAGAAAACACGTGTATTGCACGTAGAAAATTTATTTTAATAAAGATAGTCAAAAATTGACTTTTCGTTTACAAAATAAATTCAAACATGTTTATAAAAATAAATGATTGAAATTCATTGAAAACTTTGCACGTAACGGTGGAATACCCAAAATCGACACGTGCATCGATAATACGTAAAAAGCACGTAAAAACTCAAAGATTGAAATTTAGTATTTGAGTTGTCTCAAATGTGATTTTAAGAATACGGGATTGCATAAATAATTTGAAATTCAAAATACATATCAAAATGCGTTATGGATATAGTCAATAATAGTACAAAATGCACGTGCGTAACACACAAGGGCAAAATTGTCATTTAAATTTTGCGGGGTGTTACTAGTATACAACAGCGGCCTCAGTGAAATCTCCTTTCAACTTCTTTGGACTTTACAAAATTTAAACAAAGTCTTGGAATCTAGATTTATATGGTATGTACGGAGGCCGCAGTTGGGTACTGCGGCCTCGTCATCGAAGACGACCTCGTCATCGAAGATGTCGCAGTTATGTATGTTGGAATTAATTTTTGCAGTTTTCCGGGCCGGATTCCGGCAAGCTCCGGCCACCGGCGGCACCGGAAAATGAGTGGATTGCGATCCTCTCGACGAGTACTATTCCGTAGTATACTCACTTGCCAAAAATGAATTCCGTATGAATGAGAAATGTTGATCCAAAGTTGGGTACTTTAAATGTACTAACTTGGCAACTGGGAGAAAATAGATAGTCCCATATCGGAAATTGGAAATGATTTTGTCTAGTATATATACTAGAAAACTGGACTAAAGGGCGTGGCCCGGGGGTTACCACTAACGTGTAGTGGAGAGAGGACTTAGCCAAAATGAAACACACACGCGCGCGCGCCCGGCCCTGGCCCCGGCCCAGGCTCCGGCTCCGGCTCGGTTCGGTCTGGTCTGGCTTAAATTTTTATTTTATTTCTTTTTGCCCAGACAAACTCTTCTCCTACTGAACTGAAAAGGCTTTTCAGATTCAGTAACTGGTGCCCATTACTCTGTAACAGCAGAGTAATGGCTCACCAGTTATGAATCTGAAGAGTCCCCATTACTCTGCTGTTACAGAGTAATGGCAGCTACTGAACAGTCTCCAATCTAATTTCCTCTATATAACCAGACAGAGGCTTACATACAGACACAGAATTTTTTACATTTCCTTCTTCTTCTTCTCCTCTGCGTCAGTGTTAACTGAGAGTACAACACAGACAACAGTTCGTTGTCTCTGGAGCAAGGGTGCTGCATTCTTCAGAGAAGGTACAGTTGTATCCTGGGAAGCAATTTGCCGGTAACCGTCACACTACGGGGCAAATTCTGCTTTAAGGACAGAGATTTCAAATCTCGACTCTGTGCAGATTTTCTACTTACTGTTTTCTTCAATTGATTTTGATTCCTTCACAAATTCTGTTTGGAATTTTTTAATTATTTTATATTCAGGTTCTAACAATCTTAAAGCAGAATTTTTTTCCTCACAGATTCTAACAGTTTTGTGAAGTCTGTTTACAGGTGCTGTTCGGAAAAAACCAACTAATAGTTTATGTTTCGAACATTTTCAGAACCAAAATCAGAACATGGAGAACACACCCATTGAAGTTGCTACTGGGCTTCTCAGTACCCAGACACCGGTGATCCAAAATGTGACTGCACAATCGGTTGCGGCACATTCGGTCGTTCTGCCCACTCACATAACCGTGGGAGAAAAACCGGAGAAATTCAATGGAACTGGGTTCAAAAAGTGGCAGGGGGAGATGCAGTTCTACCTGACCACATTGAAGCTGGACAGATTCCTCAATGAATCTACCCCAATGCTGGCGCCAATGGATGCACACTCCATTGCTGCAGTTGAAGCGTGGACTCAGGGCGACTACCACTGTAGGAACTACATCCTGAATAGCTTGGTAGACTCTTTGTACAACGTCTACTGTGTCTTCAAGACATCCAAACTCCTGTGGGGGTTCCTGGAAAAGAAGTACAAAACAGAAGACGCCGGGTCCAAGAAATTTGTTGTCGGCAAATTTCTGGACTACAAGATGATTGACTCCAAAACAGTGGTGAGTCAAGTCCAAGAACTGCAGGTTATAATGCACGACATTGCTGCAGAGAATATGACGCTGTGCGAACCATTCCAGGCTGCAGCGTTCATTGAAAAACTTCCACCTGGGTGGAAAGACTTCAAGAACTATCTCAAACACAAACGAAAGGAGATGTCTCTTGAAGATCTAATTATCAGGTTGCGGATCGAAGAAGAGAATCGCAAGGCTGAGAGGTCCTATGGAAATCAGTCCATAGAAAAAGTCAATGTGGTGGAGCATGAACAGAAGGGCAAGAAGAGGAAGTTTCTGCCACAGGCCTCAAACAAAAAACCTCTTGCAAAGAGGTTTGCTGGGAAATGCCACAAGTGTGGTAAGCTGGGGCACAAAATTTCTGAGTGCCGCAGTAAGGACAGTAATCATTCAAAAACAGGACATGTAAAAGGGAATGAAAAACCCCACGCACACATAGCTGAGAACTTGTCCACTGGTCTCTCTGACCTGGACCTCTGTGCTATAGTATCAGAGGTCAATCTTGTAGGGAGCAATCCTCGTGAATGGTGGTACGATACTGGGGCCACCAAGCATATCTGCTCGGACAAGGAAATGTTCACTTCCTACCAGAAATGCAACAAAGATGAACAGCTGTTCATGGGAAACTCTTCCACCTCCAAAATAGAAGGAACGGGGAAGATAGTGCTGAAAATGACTTCAGGCAAAGAGCTAACACTCACAAATGTGCTGCATGTCCCAGACATTAGAAAGAACTTGATATCAGGTTCTTTGCTAAGCAAGAATGGGTTTAAAGTTGTACTTGTTTCTGATAATTTTGTACTGTCTAAGAATGGGGTGTACTTGGGTAAAGGATATGTAAAGGATGGACTGTTCAAGTTTAATGTAATGACAGTCATCCCTAAAACTATTGTTCCTGCTGTTCCCAAAGTCAATGAAATAACTCCTATTGCCTATGTTGTTGAGTCTTCCTCTGTTTGGCATGAAAGACTAGGCCATGTTAATGTAAATTCTATGCGTAGATTAGTTAACATGAATTTGCTACCAAAATTTAAGGTAGATAACTCAGAAAAATGTGAAGTTTGCACGGAGGCCAAACTCACTAAAACTCCATCACGTTCTGTAGAAAGAAACACAGAAACTCTAGGTCTAATTCACACGGATCTGTGTGACTTAAAATATGTGCAGACCAGAGGTGGCAAAAAGTACTTTGTGACTTTCATAGACGATTGCACAAAATTTTGTTATGTATATCTGTTACATAGCAAAAATGAGGCTTTGGATAAATTCAAAGAATATAAACTTGAGGTTGAGAATCAACTTGGCAAAACGATTAAAATCGTTAGAAGTGATAGAGGAGGAGAATATGATGCACCATTTAACATGTTCTGTTCGGAACATGGAATAGTTCATCAGACAACTGCTTCCTACTCACCCGAATCAAACGGTACTGCCGAGCGCAAAAACCGAACTCTAAAGGAGATGATGAATGCCTTGTTGTTGAACTCTGGCTTACCCCAAAACATGTGGGGGGAAGCATTGCTGACTGCCAACTACATTCTCAGCAAAATACCTCACAAGAAAACCGGCAAGACACCATATGAACTATGGAAAGGCAATTTACCTTCGTATAAATACCTCAAAGTGTGGGGGTGTCTAGCAAAAGTGGCAGTACCTAACCCAAAACAGGTCACCATCGGACCTAAGACGATCGATTGCATATTCATAGGCTATGCACACAACAGTAGTGCATATCGGTTCTTGGTATACAAATCTGATATACCGGATATCCATGTAAATACAATAATGGAATCAAGGAATGCTTCATTCTTTGAACACGTGTTTCTGTGCAAGGATACTACGTACCCCAAACGTACACGTGAACAAGAGAATGCAAGCACTTCAGTTGATGAACCAGAACATGATAATGATGAGCCTAGACGAAGTAAACGGGCTAGAACATCAAAATCATTTGGTCCTGACTTTGTGACGGCCTTTCTGTTAGAGAATGAGCCCAGAACTTTCAAGGAAGCCATGTCTATGCCTGATGCTCCTATGTGGAAGGAAGCAATCAAAAGTGAAATAGACTCCATTATGCAAAATCATACATGGGAGTTAGTCGACTTGCCTTCTGGATGTAAAGCTCTAGGATGCAAATGGATTTTCAAACAAAAATTGAAACCAGATGGTTCAATAGAGAAGCATAAGGCTAGACTTGTGGTACAAGGATTTAGGCAAAAAGAAGGCCTAGATTTCTTCGATACATATTTCCCAGTTACAAGAATAACATCCATAAGAATGTTGATAGCTATTGCAGCTCTACGTAACCTGGAAATACATCAAATGGATGTTAAAACTGCATTTCTAAATGGGGACTTAGAAGAAGAAATATACATGAAACAACCTGAGGGTTACGTAGTTCCTGGACAGGAAAATAAGGTGTGCAGGCTTGTAAAATCACTGTACGGCCTGAAACAAGCTCCAAAGCAGTGGCATGCAAAATTTGACAATGTTATGATGTCAAATGGATTCAAAATAAATGAATGTGATAAATGTATCTACATCAAAGATACTCCAAATGGATACATTCTGGTCTGTCTATACGTAGATGACATGCTCATTATTGGAAGCAATAACAACATCATCAAACAAACTAAGAGCATGCTTAGTGGCAAGTTTGACATGAAAGACTTGAGAGTTGCAAATATCATACTAGGAATCAAAGTTTCCAGGACATCTGAGGGGATTACTTTGTCTCAAGCTCATTATGCTGAGAAAGTACTTGAAAGATTCAAGAATTACTCAAATGGGACAGCAAAAAGTCCCGTTGATCCAAGTCTTCACCTGTTCAAAAATACAGGCGAAAGCATATCACAACTGGAATATGCACGTGTAATTGGTAGTCTGATGTACCTAACAAATTGTACAAGATCGGACCTAGCACATTCGGTAAACGTACTGAGCCGATACACGAGTAATCCAGGACAAAGTTACTGGAAAGGATTAACTAGAGTATTGAACTACTTGCGACATACTCAGAGTTATGCGCTACATTACACGAGATATCCAGCAGTACTGGAAGGCTACAGTGATGCCAACTGGATATCGGACTCAAAGAACTCAAAATCCACAAGTGGATATGTTTTCACACTTGGTGGTGCAGCTGTGTCATGGAAATCCTCTAAACAAACGCTATTGGCCAGATCCACCATGGAATCTGAGTTTATTGCTTTAGACAAAGCGGCAGAGGAAGCAGAATGGCTTTGAAACTTCTTAGAGGATATTCCAATGTGGGAAAAACCAGTGCCTGCCTTATGTGTACACTGTGACAGCCAATCGGCTATAGCACGGGCACTGAGTTGTATGTATAATGGTAAGTCTCGCCATATCAGAAGGCGACACAAAACCATTAGACAACTGCTCTCAAATGGAGTAATCTCTATAGAATATATAAAATCGGCCGACAACCTAGCGGATCCATTTACTAAAGATCTGTCACGAGAGCAGGTTGTGAGATCATCAAGAGGAATGGGTTTAAAGCCTATGACGAAAGAGGATACTTGATGGAAACCCTACCTAGGAATTGGAGATCCCAAGATCTAGGTTCAAAGGGACAACTAAATCTTGTTGAATCGACGAAAGCACTGAGAGATTAACATCTCATACCCATTCTTAGGATGATAAAACAAGTGCTGCCTGCAAATAGTTAGGATAAGCTTGACTTTTAATGATTCCCATAGCTTTGAAATAAAAGTGGGGTATAGCAGGATACTCTTTATGGGCAATCACCTTGTGAGTGTGAAATGGGGCCGTTTCTAGGAGAATGAAGAGAGGCTACATTCTCCAAGTTCACTCATGATTAACCAGGGATGTTCAAGGCCAAAATGAACACAACAAGAGAACTTAGTTCTGTGAGGAGATGAAACTGTGTGATAGTTATTGTCTAGGTTCACATGAACGCCCGGGTAGTTCAAGACATCATGATCACTACCTGGTCAAGTGAATCCGATAGCTAATTACTAAGGGTGGTTCAAAGTTGAAAAATTACTACCATTCCTGATGCAGTAATTTTCCGATTGTACTCTCAGAGTCTTTCTGTCATGTTTTTTGTTTTTCTGTCGTGTCTGGATTACATGGTCTGGTAATTTCCATTCATGTGGGGGATTGTTGGAATTAATTTTTGCAGTTTTCCGGGCCGGATTCCAGCAAGCTCCGGCCACCGGCGGCACCAGAAAATGAATGGATTGCGATCCTCTCGACGAGTACTATTCCGTAGTATACTCACTTGCCAAAAATGAATTCCGTATGAATGAGAAATGTTGATCCAAAGTTGGGTACTTTAAATGTACTAACTTGGCAACTGGGAGAAAATAGATAGTCCCATATCGAAAATTGGAAATGATTTTGTCTAGTATATATACTAGAAAACTGGACTAAAGGGCGTGGCCCGGGGGTTACCACTAACGTGTAGTGGAGAGAGGACTTAGCCAAAATGACAAACACACACGTGCGCGCGCGCGCCCGGCCCTGGCCTCGGCTTCGGCTTGGTTTGGTCTGGTCTGGTCTGGCTTAAATTTTTATTTTATTTCTTTTTGCCCAGACAAACTCTTCCCCTACTGAACTGAAAAGGCTTTTCAGATTCAGTAACTGGTGCCCATTACTCTGTAACAGCAGAGTAATGGCTCACCAGTTATGAATCTGAAGAGTCCCCATTACTCTGCTGTTACAGAGTAATGGCAGCTGCTGAACAGTCTCCAATCCAATTTCCTCTATATAACCAGACAGAGGCTTACATACAGACACAGAATTTTTTACATTTCCTTCTTCTTCTTCTCCTCTGCGTCAGTGTTAACTGAGAGTACAACACAGACAACAGTTCGTTGTCTCTGGAGTAAGGGTGCTGCATTCTTCAGAGAAGGTACAGTTGTATCCTGGGAAGCAATTTGCCAGTAACCGTCACACTACGGGGCAAATTCTGCTTTAAGGACAGAGATTTCAAATCCCGACTCTGTGCAAATTTTCTACTTACTGTTTTCTTCAATTGATTTTGATTCCTTCACAAATTCTGTTTGGAATTTTTTAATTATTTTATATTCAGGTTCTAACAATGTACTGTGAGCAGTCTATCTTGAAAATTAGTTTTCAAAGTGGTCTATTTTGAAAATTAGTTTTAAAAATTGGCCTAGCTAGGGGGGAAATCAGGAGAAAGAGAAGCAGCCATGGGTATTCTAGTTATGGGTGTTTTAATCCAAAACAAAATCCTAAGGAAGACATGTGAACACTTGCTAACGGATATGATCCCCTAAGTGGTTTTTTTTTTGAGTAATGCTAGAGCCAAGACCAATTTCACTACATTTCTCTTCACTATCTTAGGTGGCACACTTCAATAGATAGGAGATGATAGAGTAGGTGGGAGAACTCTCCAATAGGAGTATGCCACCTAAGGTAGTGAAGAAAATGGTAGTGAAATTGGTAGTGGCTAAAGCATTACTCTTTTTGTTTTTGTGTTGACCAAAAGTTTATAAAGATTAGGCGTGTTTATCGTCCAGTACAGATGGAGGGTTTCATGCCATTTACCCTATTTTTTAAGAATCATATTTGTAAATAGAAACATACATTATATAAACAAACATGTTAAAAGTAAAAAAGAACGCTCCCAAATATTTGTGTTCATTACATATCAAGTATATACTTTGAATTGACCCAATTGCATTGCAACTGTTCGAGTGGTTGCTTTAGAAAATTCTAAGCCAAACTTAAAAAATAATAATCGCTTCATTAATGAAAAATTAATGAAACATAGTAGAACATATTACAAATATAATCATCCAACTCCAAACATAAATCAAGACGAAACTACAAATATAATCCCTAATGCATAAATAAGATACAAATACTGAGAAGGCAGTAAACACCCTTATCCACTACATCTTACACTTCTGCTCTGGTTTAATCTTCTTCTTCCGTGCAATGCCTCTTTTTTTCGGCCGCCTGACCAGTCCAAGCATGTATATTGGCCAAAAAATTGTGCATCATAACAGGCAATCTGTTATTGATATTACGGAAGCAGAGTTTGTTACGATCTAGCCACGGTCCCCACGTCGCAGCCGCCACTGAAATATCCCAGGCAATTCTATCATCTTTTTAACAATACCTAGTGGCTCTAGAGCTCGACTTAGGACAATCTAAGATCCCAAAACCTAAGCAGATAACCTCCCAAGCCAACCTGGCTTTAGGGCAGATAAAAAATAAGTGGTTTGTATCTTCGTCGTTGTTGTTGCATCTAAAGCATCTAACATCAATTAGCATGTTTCGTTTTTGCAGGTTGGTCTTAGATAAGATCGCATCGTTCACCACCAGTCAAATGAATAATTTTACTTTCAACGGTACATTAATGTTCCAAATAATGTTAGCCTCCTTACATCTCGCCCCTCCATCGTTAAGCCACCTGTATATCTACTTCACATAGAATATGAGATTAGACTCTAAATTCCAACTCCTCTCATCCTTTATTTCATTAGTGAACCGACCTTCCGTACAAATGAAATTGTTGAGGTTTTGCAGTTGGATAATACTCTCCTGTGAAAGTTGGTCAAAAACCTTAATCCTTGGTCTCTCATTATGCCAAACGTCGGCAACTAACGTATCGGTGTTTATTGTAGCTGTGGCAACCTCCGAAAACAGTGAGAAGATTTTCATCTCCACATCATTTCTCTTTTCAGAATCTAGTATCTTTTTCACTCCCAATTCTACATCTTGTATTAGTGTGGAAAATCTCACCCACTCTCGTCACTCCTTTCCAGAGATATGATGTTTTACCTTGTATTTAAATTTCTTCATTATTTGGTTGGCTGCAAATGATTTACACCACCAACTTTTACATTTCCTTTTTATTTTCCACCACCACTTCCCAAAAATATATATATATATATATATATATATTTAACCACCGGAAACTTTTTATTTAACAGCTTATTTAAGTACCCTTACCGAAAAGAAACGCTAAAACATAAGATGAAGAATGAGCATAAAAGACTAAATTGGATAAAATTAAATACGACATACCAAAATATGACAAGAATCCACAAAAGGGCTACAATACTATTGAGCTAATATACAATCCCATACAACACTAGGATTTCTCTCAAGGCAATTGAACGTTAAGTGCTTCATACAAAACTTCCACATAGTCAACTCTCCTGTCGGTCAATAAGTTCAGCTGATTTACAGTCTCCACCAAGGAGTTTTGGCCTCAGAAGAGCAGCTGCCGTCATCCCATGAGATGTGGGATGCGTGGAGGTCAATGGCTCAACGTGGTTCTTCACCATGACACAAAATCCATTCTTCTGTAGCTGCTTCAAATTTGTTGTTTCCTTCTTCTGTTTTTCCTGAACTATTCCCTTCTTCTTTGCTACTACCAAAGGGATTTATGAGGCGATTTTGTATTGCGCAATTGCAGCTGGCATGTACATTGAGTCCCAGACTAATGGTGCACCAATTGCAGCTAGTTGGGTTCTTACCTGTTGAAAATGTGCTCCTACGAGAGAAACATAGTGACCACTACAATTTGATGTGACAGACTTGGATACCTAAGACAAATAATTCCGAAGTGATACAACTATCTTTTGGACACGAGAAGTGTTTTTCTTAGGTAGTAATATCGATCTACGAAAGACAAAAAAGAAGAAATAATATTGGAAACTGCAAATAGAGGTGGCAATGAATCTCGGATCCTATAAAGATTCATTCAGCTCCACAAGAATTTGCATCTTATGATCCAAACCCACTAAGTATGCACATAGATGGGGCTTTTTGTCATCTTCGAGAAACCTACAAAATCTCCTAAAATCCACCAACTACTCCAGGGGTCCAAACCCTAAAATTCAGGTCGGACTAGAATAGGTTATCACTTATCGGGTTCAACTTCGACCTAAAGCAGAATGTAGGGATATATATTTCTAGCAAGAAGATGAATATTCTTACATGTACCACAAAAAAAAATAAGAACAACGTATAGAGATTCTCTAAAGCAAACACTATACCATGTCTCCCAGTACAACAAATGCCGATAGAATTAATTAACAATAAAACTAGAATGTAAAATTGTATTTTTTTTAAAAACACCAAATTAAGATACCAAGGTAACTGATGAGTTTTCCCTGTCAAGAGATTGATTCTGCACTCATAAGCAGACTTCTTTGAGGGACATTCACAATCATCAATACTGTAGTTTTTTCCAATACTAGCATTTGGCCAAGGGACCTCCTTGCATTCTAATACTTCCAGTTGGCGGAGATGCCATCTTTCTGTAAGAGCTAAAAGGTTGAAATTTTAGAGATGAGAATATGTTTCCTCTATGGTAAAGGAATGCATAACAATTTCAACATAAGTTATTTGAGAGTATTTTCCAGAAAATCAACCCAATTACGGACAAATACCATTCCAATCACCATTGGCAGAGCCACGTTGGGGCAAAGGGTGCCCCCCTTAACTTTGAGCAAAACCCTTCTATGATCATATTGGTAATTGGTAATTAGGCCTTCTAAAAAGTCCATATATAATCAAATTTTAATCTATCCGATAATAATCTACAAATAAAGCACAAAGAGAATACATAATAATATAATAATCTAGGAGAGTTCTAAGTGCTCACATACAAGTCCCTCAAAAAGCCCATCTACAACATGCTTTACTTATTTTCAAATATAAGAAACCATAACCACTAGCACAGCCCAATATGGGACTAAAATAGCTCCTCCACCTTAGCTACTTTATGTTGATTATCCCTCTCTTAGCTACTGATCCTATATCTCGCTCTTCTTCTCTCTTTTCATCTCCTGTTTTTAGTTTTATAAAAATATATGTGATGAATTTGAATTTTTTATTTCTAATCCTTTCTTAACTTTTAATATTACTAATTCATCATCTTGTTTATATTAAGAAATTTTGTCATGAAGTCGAATTTTATTTTCTCCTCATATTGTGTGCTTGTATGAGTTTGGAAATAGGAAAACAGTGGACGACTGGGCTCAATAACAATATGAAAGAACATTATTTTGTAGTATGGTTAATGAAATAATCTACATTGTTCTCGAGCAAAAATCCGTCGGAACTAGTAGTTGTTCATTACAAAATTTCATTTTGAATTATAAGTTCTTTTATTATGCCCCTCTTATGAATAAATCCTGGCTCTGCCAGACTGCCACTGCCAATCATAGAACATGGGATTTTTGTCCTTTAGAGTTATTAAATGAACTTGGCCAATTAATACATGCAAACCATTCTGCTATTGATTTTTTTTTTATAAAAAAAAGCTACCTAGAAAAATCCATTCGAATTAATTGAACTCATAAAGGAAGCTAATAACTATTAGCATTTCCGAGGGGACCTAATAGAAAATACCTATAACTTAGGGTGCAAACATGGGAAAGATGAAAAATACCTCCTCTATAAATGGTTTGAGAAAAGTCTCAAGTGATTGTAGAGACTGTCTAATGATAACAGACTAGAACTAGTAAAATATAAACTGAGCATTCTAAAGTACCTTCAGAAACCAATCTTGGCGCAATGTTTACTGGACGCATGTAGTGAGAGATTATTCCAACTGGTACAGGTGCAGCAGCAAGAGCAAGGTAGAGCTTCTTCACTTGTTTTTCCTACAGTTCATGTTTATAGTTTCAGCTTGGTAAAATTTAAAGGATATATTTAAACAAGACACTACTACATAACTGGACATATTACATACCCTAATCATTAAAAATAGAGCAAAAATCTTTGGTTCTAGCCAACACAACACTGCAACATCAGTATGCTAAACTGTCAGCTATCTTTGTCGGGATTAGTGAGAGTATACAGATAAGGATGAAATACTAACCATCCTTCAGTGCAGTTATCAATCTGATGTGTTGTTATCGAAGGAGTTTCTAATCCAAGGGCACAAGAAGCAAAAGTTACACAGCATTCTTTAATGTTATCGGTTGTTCCTCCTACCTACAGTATCATCAAGAACAGCACATGTTACACTAACAAAGAGAAAAATAAAAGTATATATTTGCTCTAAACTCACAGAGAAACAAAAATAAACAACGCAAAAATAATATTGAAAGAAGGAAAAACCCATGTAATGGGAGCTTACACATCTATATTACTCTTTTTTTTTTTTTTTTTTTTTTTTTTTTTTTTGTACCATTACTCAAGAGTTTAGTTAAGGAACAATGTGATTAACCCAGAAGAGTATAACGGGTTGGGATCAAGAAAGATTTGGCCTGCTTTTTTAATATGCATTGGCTGTCAATTCTTCATACAAAATTCCAGGCAACGGAAGTAGAAGAAGTATAATGCTAAACATTTCTCATGGCTATAATCAACTAAATGATATATCGATCTAAATCTTACACATGAACATGATATATTTATATATGCAACTACGACTACAAATCAGTATTAGCATATATCTCTATCTCTAATATTATAATGGGAGAAGGCCTTAGTGTCATTTGCAAATCTACCAACGCGTGTATTACACGTACATAACTAATATGAAGGAGGGGTCAGGTTCGAGTCCTCACTACGTCAGATTTTTTACTTTAATTTTTTTAATATATTAAATGTGCATCACACGTGTAAATTATTATCTATCTATAATATAATATATAATAACTATTATAATGAAAGAGTTGGAGTAGTAAATCTACCTACTTATGTGCAACGCATCTCCAACTCTCTCATTATAATCTTCACATTTACTTTTAAATATATATAATTCTATTTATTAAGACATGCATCGCACGTGTAAATCAAAGTTTTTTTACTTTAAATTTTAAAAAATTAATACATGCAACGCAGACAGATGTTGCTAACTAGGCTATTGCAAACTTAACATGTTGGATGAAAGAGAGGAGAGAAAATGAAGGGCATGGTCACATCACGTGTAGGAACTAGACTTAAAACTTCATTTGTCAAAGTTATGTGATACTCGACCTTTTGTGTGAAAGGAGGTATCAAGTGAGAGCAATAGACAAAATCTACAAGCATACCTCTGAAAATATTAACTAATTGAACCCAAATGATTGGATAATTTGCATCATAAATCAAATCCAATCAAGGGTTATGAATTGTGAAAGATGATAGGTCACACAAGGCAGCAAAGAGGGGGAATCTATTACACAATCATTCATTATAGTATATGGATCTATTGTATCTCAACATGGTCCATGGCCATATAAGTAGTAAATTATTAATTAGACACAATTATTTTTGAGCATATGGATCCAACTGCCTTTTCCCCAGATACTTTGTAATATTAGTGGTGAGGTTGGGTCCAACTGCCTTTTCGACCATGGAATCAAATCTGAGTCAGTACTCAGATGCATTAGCTGATATGGACTGGGAATTCGCCTACCGATACTCCCAATATTTCTGATATTATAAAAAAAAATGGCAGCCAATACCCTATACCGATGCCAAATTTTGGAACCATGGTTTCCCGTTGACTCAGTTCTGAAGTTCAGTCGAGCGACAAATTCATTTACGAGTAGCTTATAAGTTACATTACAGAGGACTTGGGTCTGTGCCAAGAGTTGAGATATGGGTGCAGTGGCCCAATTAGAAATGATTGTGAACGTGGGAAAATCTAATGTTTTTTCCCCTAAATCTATGGAATCGCTTCTACCAGCTGTTACACAATTTCCTTTAAAGCAGTAAGAAAGCCTAACCATAAAAACAAAGTGGGCTAGGCTAGGCTAGTTTCATAACAGAGTTTCCCAAGTGCCCGGGTCCAAAATACTAATAAATCATTTGAGGATCTAAAGCAGGCAAAACCATAGGGTATCTGCAATATTTCTAATTTGTCAAGGGGTTTGCACTTGAAAACCATTGTTGCATATTAATAACAACAAAGGTTGCTGAAATTTAGCTATTGATTCAAAGCTTAAACTAGACTCATAAAAATTCAGTATGCGATACTAGTACAGTGACATTAAACCTGTCATGTGAAAAGAGATAACAAGTGAGATCAACAGAGAAGATGAATTGTCTCAATGTCTAAAAGGATGTAAAACCCAGTGTGACAAGATATTAACAAACTGTGAAACCAACAAAACAGCATCAGTCACTATATATGCCATATTACAGCACATTCAATATCAGCATGAACCAATTTTCCTAACAAGCAATTCACAAGATGTACATGAATAATAAACTTGTGAGCTATTAGGAATATCAACAAACACAAGCTGAATTAAACATTAGTTATACTCATCTAAACTCACACACATTTGGCATCTCATGAAAAATCACTACTTTGTATTGTAAAATCAATAATAACAAGATAATTAAACTTGATCAATTTTGAAAGAAGACGAGATTGAGGGTATTCGACAACGACTAACCTACATACATGCTTGAAGCTTGCCAATGGAGATAATACTGCAAGAGTTGTGATGAAAAGAAGAAGAAGAAAAAAAAAAAAAAAAAAAACAGCCATTCCACCGGTGCTACAATTCAAACATTCCTAAGCTATTTCAACATTGTACTTGGCCCGTTCGTTCATAATGCCATCATCAAAGATTGTAACCCAATTTTATTTACCCGAAGACTAGTTAGTACCGACCAATTCATTTATACTTGCTCCTCCAATCCATCATCCTAAACAAACGCAGCCAGGAGCCAGCCTCACATATAATATATAATAAATTCAATCAAAGCTTAATCTGATGACAAAGATCGAGAGTGGTAATTACCATTAAAAGGAGTAGCAGCCAGCCACTGTCAATAAATTCTCCGAAGGTCCTATGATCCAGATTGGAATGTTCAAGTTAGAAAACCTAGATTAATTACATTTTTGTTGTTGTTGTTGTTGTTCCACAGCGAAGAGAATAGAAGAGAAGGGGGGTTATTTAGTCCCATATGGGTGGGGATGAGAGAGCTGAGAAGGTTGGGATGGCTATAAAAAAGTGAGGAGGGCTGACCTTGTTCCATACTTACCTGGACGGGGTCTTTGGGTGATCAAGAAAGCCCAGGCCTAGGCCAGTGGCTTACATTGCACTTTGTTGGTGCGCTGGCCTACCATCTCCCCAAGTGGGAGAGTGGACGTCATTATTTGTTGCTGAGTGGGTACGCGTTCGCGCGGCCCACGCCCAACTCTAATTTTAAAGCTTTACAGTGGTTATTGAGTTTGTTTTGACTAGGCCCAAATGGGACTTTTGTTTGGCGTAGTCCCTTCTGATTGGTTTTTTCTTTGTTCTTCTTCTGGGGTTTTGATTGTAGTTGAGGATGAAGGAGGCCAGTTTGACTTTTGATCAGAAAGCCTATAATTGTCCACTTTTTCCTCATCGGGGTGGGTATGGATCAATATGAGCCAGTCAAACATTATTTATGCATCTAATTAAGGAGTCTGAATTATTTGAAGCTAAAACAAGCGGCGCTCAGCTCTTTAGATTCAAAGATCAGGTTAACAATAACATGACACAGAATTTAGACCACTCACTCCTAAGATCAGGTTAACAATAACCCACATGGGTCCCCAACAACTACAAAAATTCTACATTAGTCCATCACAAATCACTAATTCAATATTAATCCATCAATCAATTTTAAAAGTGGTTATTAGGAGTGGTCAATTTGAAGCCTAAGTGAAACATAAAGAAAATCCTGAACCATTGAAATAATTTTCGTGATCTACAACAGAATTTTATCGCAAGGTAAAAATATCATATTTAATTACTGTAACCCTGCACTTAACAATTTTTCTAAAAAATAATTTCAAAAGATCAAAATTATTTTAATGATGTTTCAATTGAGGCTTTGATTTGACACTTCTTGAGTTGAACAGGGACTGATATGGAAATAGTGATTTGTTGAGGACTAATACAAAATTTTAATATTTGTTGGGAACCTGTGTGGAAAAAACTGTGTGTGTAGGTGTGCCGTGTGGGTTTGTGTTTAGAGTTAATACAAACTGAAGAAAATTTGTACATCGCACTACGCAAGTTGCACAATAGTGACTTATCATGAGAGAGAATTAAATGAATGTTTACCATATACATATAAATCGCATAATTTCATATTTTGGTCTAATTCTCCATAGATGCTTAACAAATACAATCTTCAAGAAAAATAGTCGTTGTACATGACCAACATTTTGACTTGGTGCAGTGGCATGGTTTACACATTCACAACGGATACAGTCATAAATTACACATGAACACTGCTTAACCTTTCAATTTGCTGCTAGGTGAACTCGATTTTCATGTAATCTCTTAGCTTGTGGGGGAACAAGTCATATATAAACTGCAAATATAAACAAACAAAATAGAATCAACTTAGTTTCAATTGGTTCTTAGCTCATACTACTTAACAAAACTACATCATCATTTAATGATCAAGTAATTTTCGTTGGTTAGAAGAAGCCGATAACTTCAATACAACATGTAAGAAAACAAAGGAGATACTAGTACTTAACATACAGAAACTAATTACGGTAGGTATAATATCAGCCCTAGACTCAGTATTAATATCTAAAATAACCACTTAGTCTTATGTTCAATACAACTTTACATAAACCGAAGGTACCTTTTGGACTCTAAAAGTACTTTTAGGTCTAAAAGAGGTGTTTGGTAACTCTAGGAAAGCATTTTCTTTAACCCCCCCCCCCCCCCCCCCCCCCCTCCCCCCCCCCCCCCCCCAAGAAAAAATAAATAAATAAATAAATAAAAATAGAACTTTTTTAACTTTTACACCACACGTCTATAAGAGGTTTGTAGCTTTTCAAATAAGTGTTTTTGCTCTCTCAAAGAACATCAAGTTAAATTATTTATTCTCGACAAGACCTTTGATCACAACTAGCATTGGTATTAAAACCCGAAACCCAGACCTGTATCGGACCCGATTTTAGATCGGAACCGACCCGATCTAATTTGGGTAGGGTATGGGTCCAAAAAAGACACCCGTTGGAATTTCGGGCCGTCTGGATCCACTCAAATTGGATCCGACCTGGACCCGTATTAAAGAAATAAATAATAAATGGACCCGACCCGACCCGGACCCGTAATAAACAGATACACACCCGAAACCCAATACCATAAATCTAATACCCTATCACCCTATGCCCTAACCCTGAGACTAAGAGACCAAGCTCAAGCCGCTCTGCCCCTCCTTTCTCCATTCCCCAAGTCTTCGATCCTCGCCTCTCTGATCTCTCGCCTCTTTCTTTCTCCAATCTCCAAAATCCCACTCAAAATCCCTGTTCCCAAACCGCACCTCCGCCCTCACCTCCTCCGCCAACGCCTCAGTGACATCCTTAGCGCCCCCTTTCCACCTACTCTCCCTCGCCTCCACTGCCGCCAATCTTCCTCCGTTGATCCACTCCAGCATCCACAACTCCGTTCATCCTCTCTTTTCAAACGCATATCGTAATAAAGACCAAATGTTTGAATTTTATCCCCTTTTCTCAAGTGAATGGGTGATGATGTGGTTTGGAGGATTTGATGAACTTCATTTCATTTTTGCTGTTTGGTTTAGTGTTAACTATGAGTTTATTATGCTAGTTTGCTCACTTGCTGTGTTTACTTTACAGTTTAATCATTTTTAATGTTTGGTTCACTTTGTAGTTAGCTCACTTGCTACTTTGATAATTTGTTTAGAGGTGATGATGAGATGAATTATGATTCTGAAGTTGCACACTATGATTCATTGATTTAATGAATTATAGGAGTGACTAGTGATGATTAAATCATATTTGAGCTTTATGTGTATGTTCAATTGACAGTGATGATGAATTATTTTGCTGGAGTTTCACATTATGGTTCAATTATTTGTGCTTGTAAGTGATGATGAGATAATTTTTTTTCTAAAGTTTTAACAACGATTCTATGATTCATGGAATTATATGATCATTTCTTCTATCACTACATATATCCACTATTTTTACTAAAGACGAGATGGATTGTTTTTCCTAAAGATTTAACTATGATTCTATGAGATGGATTACATTTGCCCACTGTTTTTTAAAATTCATCATTCTGATTTTTTCGGAGTTTGGCAGTTTACCTTCTTTGCCGATTAACTGAGTTTTTACTCAGTTGGAACCTTGGATGCTGCTAATGGAGATTGCTGATTGGTTTGTGTAAGCTTGTAAAATTTGTATTCGGTTGTAATCTTGTAAGTTGTATACTTGTATGCCATTATTTGTAACTTATTACTTGTAAATGAAGATTTGCAACAAAAAATGCTACTGAGCATGCTTGTACACAGCTTACATTACATTCGTTTTTTTAAAAATGGTGTAGATCAAGTTGAAAATGGTGAGCTACTGAGCCTAGTCTGTAGCTTCATTTGTAGCTTTTGTATTCATGCAGCAAATTTATATATGTTTTTATTCTGTTTTATTGTTGAATTTTAGTCCCATGTTGGTGGGGAGCCAAGGCCATCTAACTTCCCAACTTATAAATTTATGTTTTATGCTTTAAAGACCCAGAACCGAACTGGACTCGTGAAAAGAAACAGGACCCGAACTAGATTCGGACCCGAACGGGAATAGGTGACAAATTTTATGAGGAACCAGAACCGGACCCGGGCCCGAATTTCACGGGTCCGGGTCTAGTATTTAGGCCCATTAATAACCGGGTCTGGGTCCGGGTATTGAAGTATCCAACCCGATCCGCTACCAATGCTACCCGTCACTCATAAGTTTTTTTGCAGTAGATTGTCTTGTGGTTTTTTGGGCCACCATGGGCCTTTTATGGGCTTCAATTAGCCAACAAATAAAAATATTATGTAATGGTTTTAAAAAACTAATTGTTTATCAAAATTTTAAATTAAAAAAAAATAAAAACAATTGGATGTACCATAGAAATAAAAAGCAATAACTTCACCTGACACTTCTATGCAAGTTTAGCAAGAATTTTTTTTTTTTGAGGTAAAAGGTGGAATAACACCACCCTGTTTCATTAATAAGAGATTAATAAACAACCCCGAAGTCCCGGGTAAATAAAAGTACAGTGCAGGAAATAAAACATAACCCCCAACAAAACCCTGGGGGGTGGGTTACATCATCCAACCTTAGACAACCCAAAATACAAAGGCCTGTTACAAAATATATAGAGATAGAGCATGCATCTACATGGCGGGTGCCCACTCCTCAGTCCAGAGTTGGCAATCTAGTTCTTTTAGACCTTTAGAACAACTCTATATCATTCTCACTCTTTTTATTGATTAGTAAGTTAATTTCTACAATCTCTGTGGGATCGACCCTTGCTATTGCTACGCTTCTATAAACGATTCGTACACTTGCGAGGTTTTTTAATTTGTATCTAGTTTATCTATATATTTAGGTAGCTAGATTGCACAACAAGTGGAATTGAACATAATATTATTCACATTTAGGAGCAATAATCTTAATGCAATTAGACATTTAAAAGCTCTATATGTGGTATTTAACTCTTATTTTCTATTTTCCATAGGAAACAGCCTAAAACAGAGAAACGAGGCAGATTCAGGATTTTAAGGATGATACACAGGAAACTGAAGATCATCGGTCGACTGGTTCCCCTCAGCAGGCGACTGGACAGAGAAGTTGATTTTCTACAGCTGCTTGGTGCAGTCGACTTATTCCAAATCACAGTCGACTTATATGATCAATTATGAAATCTTCAGGAGTCTCGACACAGTCGACTGGTTCGAAGACAAGTCGACTGGTAGGCGGCAGAGTTAAAAGATAAGATATTTGAAGATTCGTCCAAATCTAATCCAAATCAGAACAGAAAAGGAAGAATAGAAGAAAAGAGAAAGAAATAATACGCAGAGCAACGAGGGAGGAAATAAATAAAAGAAAAGGACTTTTCTATAAAAAGAAAAGTGCAAACCCTAATTCTCTAGCCGTGATCTATAAATACCAACCAAGAAGCATTATTCGGCTCTCTCTCGCGCTGGATCTTCTATCGCTCTCTCTCATCATCTTTCACGCTCCTCCGCACACATCATCAACCGGATCACAAGAGTTCCAGAATCATCAACATATCAACCAAGAGCAATACTTATCAGCATAGAAGAAGGAGAAAGGAGATCAAGTACTAAGAAGAAGAACGGCCGGTCGACTGTGTGACAGCCAGCCGACTCATCTAGCCGAACTACATCAGTTTATTCCTTCTCTTTCTAATTCTTTTATGTTAATCATGTATTCGAACTTGTTGATCAATAAAAGTCTTATTATGTGGAACTAATTTCATAGTTGGGTAGATTGAAGTCGTAGTTATGTAATGCTAAGTTCTTCTGAATGTTACTCTTTTACTTATTGATTAAACCTGATTAAACGAATAACAATTTACATGAATCAAACTTGTTCAGATGTTCTAGGGGCAGTCGACTGAAGTGACAGCCAGTCGACTGACATACAGAACTTAAGATTATCAAGTTGTGCAGTGTAGATCTGAAGCTGTTATATGAGCATATTGAGACGACCCGTATCTCGTGCTCATAACTAGTAACACAGGAGTCCTTAGGGGTTCTTGGTTTAATCAACTTAAGGGATCTAGATCTGATACCAATTTCTAGAACCTTGAGTGTTTGTTCGTTTCCACTATTCTTATGTTTTCTTTAAGTGCAACTTAGTAGATACCATGCTAAATACTTAATGAAAGAAACGAATTAGAGTAGATACCATGCCTAATTCTTGGCTTAGGGAAACATTACTTTAAGGAGTAGATACCATGCCCTTGAAGAGAACAAACATGAGTAATAAGAAGAAGTTCAGAAGGTGACTTAGCATTATTGACTATTGGTGGAGATCTAAACCCAACTACTTACTAGATATTTGTGATTCAGCATTTCTTGATTTAGTTTTAATCTTTTCATTTCTTTTAGACCTTTAGAACAACTCTTTATCATTCTCACTCTTTTTATTGATTAGTAAGTTAATTTCTACAATCTCTGTGGGATCGACCCTTGCTATTGCTACGCTTCTATAAACGATTCGTACACTTGCGAGGTTTTTAATTTGTGTCTAGTTTATCTATATATTTAGGTAGCTAAATTGCACAACAAGTTTTTGGCGCCGCTGCCAGGGATTGTCTAGTATTTTAACTTACAGATCAGTAGAAAGCTTTTATTTTCTTTCTTTTTATTTTATTAATAAGTATTTTTCTTTTATGTTACAGGATTTTGGTGGATGCACGGAAGGAGATCACTTCGTCCAGAGCTACTACCTATTGACGCAGAAACAGAACGCACTTTGCACAGACTAGGTAAGCTGTTTGCAGCAAACCAGTCGACTGTCTCTACAAACCAGTCGACTGCATAGAGACCCAGTTCACATACAGCAATGGGTGAGGAAATGCCAAATCGAGTGCCAATGCAGGACAAGTTCACGCCTAAGAATATCGAGCAACCTTCCTGCATTGCGTATCAACCTAATGTCACAGGGAACATGCATCTATCTCCTCAGTTGCTTAGCATGGTTCCCCACTTTAGTGGCAAACCAGATGAAGAGCCTCATCTCCACTTGCAAGACTTTTTCGATCTTTGCAGGACACAAAGCGTCCAAGGGCTTACCCCTGAACAAATCAGGTTAATCTTGTTTCCTTTTTCCTTAAAACTTAACACTAAACTATGGTATAATTCTTTGGAACCAGGATCAATAAACTCATGGGAGCAATTGGCAACAAAATTCTTGAAAAGAATTCTTTTCAGCCCAAAAGACCAAACAGCTGAAAAGGGAGATTCAACTCTTCCAACAAAAAGATGGAGATTTATTCTTCGAAGCATGGAAGGATTTCAAGAACAAGCTTCTCAAGTGTCCTACACACAACATGCCTAAAGACGATCAGGTACAAGCTTTTTATGAGGGTTTAAATGATACTAACAAGGCAATTGTGGATTCAGCTTGCAACGGGATCTTGATGAGGAAAAGTGGTGAGGAGGCCATCGAATTATTTGAAGAACTTAGCAAGAACTCACAGCAATTCTCAACAAGGGGAAGAGGCATCTCTAAAAAACAGGGAGTTTATGAAATTTCTGGTAGTAATAACATACAAGTGGAAATGGCTAATATGAATAAAAAAATTGATATGCTTGTTAATGCAATGACAACAATGGGCAATGCGAGAAATCTAACAAAAGAAATTTGTGCAATTTGTTCTCATTGTGATCATACCACTGATACATGTCCCATGTCTTCGTTCACAGATCAGGAGCATGCAAACTATGTGGGGCAAGGAGTGTTCCCACCAAAGAATAACCCATTCTCGAGCACATACAACCCAGGGTGGAGGAACCATCCAAATTTCTCATGGAGCAACAATCAAGGAACCCAATCTTCACAAGGACATGCACGGAACTTCCAAATGGGAAGTGGGTTCGATAGGCCAGTTCAAGAACAGAAGAAGTTGGATATTGAATCCACCGTTCTTCAATTGCTCCAACAACAACATCAAACAAGCAACCAATAAGGGCAAGCAATTCAGAAATGGAAACTCAAATCGGGCAAATCGCTAAGGAGCTGAGTGAGAGAAAGACAGGACAACTTCCCTCACAAACCATACCAAATCCTAGAGGCCAAGAACAGCTCAAATCAGTAACAACTCTGAGAAGTGGTAAGACAATTGAAAACAAGGTTGGAACACACACCGAAGAAACAGAAACACAACCATCAAAAGTTTTGGGATCCAGCAAGGTAAGTGAAAAAGAAAGAACAGTTTTGCCACCATTCCCTCAAAAGGTTAGTCAAGCAAAAGAAAGAACAACATTTATTTAACATCTTTGAAACTCTCAGAAAGGTAGAAATTAATATCCCCCTACTTGATGCTATTAAACAAATTCCTTCTTATGCTAAATTTTTGAAAGAATGTTGTACTCACAAAAGAACATTTCAGGTTAGGGAGGATGTGGCGTTGACAGAGGAAGTGAGTGCTGTTTTATTAAGGAAATTACCTCCCAAATTAAAGGACCCAGGTAGTTTTACCATTCCTTGCAGGATTGGTGAGCACTTCTTTGAGAAGGCACTACTAGACTTGGGGGCAAGCATCAACCTCCTTCCATACACCGTCTATGAAAAGCTAGGACTGGGGGAACTCCAACCAACATCCATCACATTGCAGTTGGCGGATCGCAGCATCAAAAGACCTAGAGGTATTTTGGAAGATGTCCTAGTTCAGGTAAACGATTTCATTTTGCCTGCTGATTTTGTTGTCTTAGACATGGAGGACTCTTCAATGCCATCTTCTCTACCAATCATTTTAGGTAGGCCCTTTATGAGTACGGCTGATATAAAAATTTGTGTTAAAAAGGGTACTATAAGCATGAAAATAAATGGAGAGAAGGTTGAATTTAAAATGTTTGATACACTAAAATTACCACATGATGATCATGAATGCTATAATGTTGATGTGGTGCAGGAGATTGTTGATCAAACATTTCAGGTACATAGCATAGAACCGCTACAAGCTGCAATTACACAGTCTCTAACATTGACTAATGTGGAACAAGAACACGATGACTGGAGGATAGCTGAAACAGTACATCACCTTGAAACTCCAAAGTCATATTCAGGTAAACTTGCACCAGAATTTGAAAATATTGTGACTGATGGAATTTGTGTTTCCTCGGACCAGTCGACTGGCACTCAGGATAAGTCGACCGACTCGACCACAACCAGGAACCAGTCGACTGTACCGAAACTTCCAGACATAGAGCTTAAGCCACTGCCTGAACACTTGAAGCACGCATATTTGGGCAAGAACAAGACGCTACCTGTGATAATTGCTGCAAACTTAAGTGTACAGGAAGAAGAGAAGTTGCTGAGGGTACTACGAGAACACAAAGGTGCAATAGGATGGACCATTGCAGATATCAAGGGAATAAGTCCATCCAAATGCATGCATAAAATATTTCTTGAAGACAACGCAAAACCAAGCAGGGAAGCACAGAGAAGGCTTAACCCACACATGAAGGAAGTGGTAAGAACAGAGATTTTGAAGCTACTAGATGTTGGCATCATTTACCCGATCTCAGATAGCAAGTGGGTGAGTCCTATACATGTGGTGCCTAAGAAAAGTGGAGTCACAGTGGTGAAGAATGAAGAGAATGAGCTTATCCCTACGAGAGTGACCACAGGATGGAGGGTATGCATTGATTACAGAAAACTGAATAACGAAACCAGGAAAGATCACTTCCCTCTTCCTTTTATTGATCAAATGTTAGAAAGATTAGCAGGATATAGTCATTATTGTTTTTTAGATGGTTATAGTGGCTATAATCAAATTGCTATTGCTCCAGAAGATCAAGAAAAATCCACTTTTACATGTCCTTTTAGTACTTTTGCATACAGGAGGATGCCCTTTGGATTGTGCAATGCACCAGCTACATTTCAGAGATGCATGATGAGTATATTTTCAGACATGGTGGAAAGGTTCATCGAGGTATTTATGAATGATTTTAGTGTTTTTGGATCTTGTTTTGATGAATGCCTTAACCATTTGCAGCTTGTGCTTAAAAGATGTGAAGAATGCAATTTAGTGCTGAATTGGGAAAAGTGCCATTTTATGGTACAACAAGGTATTGTGTTGGGACATGTGGTGTCGAAAAGAGGCATAGAGGTAGATAAAGCGAAAATCGATATAATATCAAAACTACCCTCTCCCACTACAGTCAAGGGTGTTGGGAGTTTTCTTGGACATGCAGGGTTCTATAGAAGATTTATAAAAGATTTCTAAAAAATCTCCAAACCCCTTTGTGGTTTGTTGGCTAAGGATGTTAAGTTTGTATGGACAAAAGAGCGCACAGATGCTTTTATTACATTGAAAAATCTTCTCATTTCTGCACCTATTGTCATGGCACCAGATTGGAGCCATCCTTTCGAGCTCATGTGTGATGCAAGTGATTATGCTTTAGGGGCTGTTTTAGGTCAAAGAATCAATAAGATACCCCATGTTATTTACTATCCTTCTCGAACTCTAAACGATGCACAGCTAAATTATTCCACTACTGAAAAAGAAATGTTAGCTGTAATTTTTGCTGTAGAAAAGTTTAGATCATATTTAATTGGTTCTAAAGTTATTATTTTCACTGACCATGCTGCTTTGAGATATTTGTTTGCTAAAAAGGATGCTAAGCCTAGGTTGATCAGATGGGTGCTGTTGCTTCAAGAATTCGATCTTGAGATAAGAGATAAAAAAGGAAGTGACAATGTTGTGGCAGATCACATGTCCAGACTACTGCATGAGGAAGAGGGAAGTGTGCCCCCACTGAATGAAAATTTTCCAGATGAACAGTTATTTGAAATAAATATACCACAGGGGCAGTCGACTGGTAACGAAACCAGTCGACTGGTACCTCCATGCTCATATTTTCCATGGTTTGCAGACATTGTAAATTATCTCACTGCTCATGTTTTCCCTCCAGGTATGACAAGTCAGGAAAGAAAAAGACTGGTGGCCATGTGCAGGCACTATTATTGGGATGATCCTTATTTGTTCAAATTTTGCCCTGATCAAATTATAAGAAGATGTGTGACAGAAGAAGAGCAAATGAGTATTCTACAACATTGCCACCAATATGCATGTGGAGGACATTTTGGACCGAAAAGAACAACACTCAAGGTATTACAATCTGGATTTTATTGGCCTAATGTATTCAAAGATGCTTTTTCTTTTTGCAGGATGTGTGACAAATGCCAAAGGACAGGCAATATCTCTTCTAGAAATTAGATGCCACTGCAAAACATCCAAGTAATCGAGCTGTTTGACGTTTGGGGAATCGACTTCATGGGTCCCTTTCCTAACTCATTTGGTTATTTATATATTCTTGTGGGTGTGGATTATGTGTCTAAATGGGTCGAGGCTGTCCCCTCAAAAACTAATGATCACAAAGTGGTTGTCAAGTTTTTGCAGGAGAACATTTTCACTAGGTTTGGTACACCACGGGCAATAATAAGTGATGGAGGGAGCCACTTCAATAACTTTCCATTTGCTTCTTTGATGAAGAAATATGGTATCACACATAGAGTGGGCACCCCACATCATCCTCAAACTAGTGGGCAGGTGGAGATTAGCAACAGAGAAATCAAGAGCATTTTGGAAAAGACAGTCAACACAAGGAGAAAGGATTGGTCGCTGCGCTTGAATGATGCATTATGGGCCTACCGAACAGCATACAAAACACCTATCGGCATGTCACCATACCGTTTGGTTTTTGAAAAAGCCTGTCATCTACCAGTGGAATTGGAGCACAAAGCTTATTGGGCCATAAAAAAGTTCAATTTTGATATGAAACTAGCAGGTGACAAAAGAAGATTGCAACTAAATGAGCTTGAAGAGTTGAGGCACGACGCGTACGAAAATGCAAAATTGTACAAGGAAAGGACCAAGTTGTACCATGATAAACAGCTAGCAAGGAAGGAGTTTTATGAAGGACAGAAGGTTTTGATATACAACTCAAGATTAAGACTCTTTCCAGGCAAGCTCATGTCAAGATGGTATGGCCCATACATTGTTACAAGAGTCTGTCCACATGGTGCATTGGAGGTTCATAGCAAAGAGAAGAATCAAACATTTAAGGTGAATGGGCATAGAGCGAAGCCATACATAGAGATGAGCATAGAACCACAAGAGGAAGATGTGAATCTTCAAACCATTCAATACATTGCATGACCTCATCAAGTCTAGCTGAAGACAGAAAACACAGCGCTTATTGGGAGGCAACCCAATTTTCAGGGGAGTATTTACACTTTCCTTTCATTTTCTTTTCGTTCTTCATTTTTTTATTTTATTTTCAGTCTCTCCTTCTTACTAGATGGTAACACATGCCTATATTTTAAGCTTTGCGCGAACATTGAGGACAATGTTCCATCTAAGTTTGGGGGTATTAGTTAGTTATAGTTGGAGTCGTTTGATTTGTTCTAGGATAAACAATTTCTTATAAAGTAAGAGTAAGGATACTTATTTACTTCAGGATTGTTGAGTTTCAGAAGCCCCTACAAAATTATATGAGTCATGCGATTATACATAATAAACAAATGTGATGCTTTTTCTGGTGATTATTCCCTTTGGATCTAGTCCTAAATTGAGTTTAAGTAAATAGAGTGATAAAGTATATATATATATATTTGAATAAAGTCAATCTACTCCAATGTTTTGGGTGCTTAGTAACTAGGGGTATTCATCACCAATGTTTACCTTTACGTCAAACGGCAACTTGAAATATGAGTATGCAAAGCACTTTAAAGTTTGTGACTTGCTGAGTAACCGGGTGGATTCATCACAAATGTTTTGCATTCGCGTAAAAAGGCAAGTGACAACTTTAGAGAAGAGACTTAAAAAAAAAAAAAAAAAAAAAAAAAAACTCTAGTTTGCTACTCGGTTTGTAGTAGAGAAAAGGGATAATCACAGATTGAGTAGGTACATACTATAACTATAATTAATTGCATGACAAGTGTGGTTGAGTTTGGAGTTATGAATAAACAATTGCACTAAAGAAAGTGGGTATGTTTAGTTTTACTTTATCTGAAATTGTTTATAGTTTTATATGTTGATGCTCACATAATAAAAATTCTTGGTTGAGAGGACTATTATTTTCCCCTTGTTCATAAATTCACTTTTTGCTTGAGGACAAGCAAAATCTAAGTTTGGGGGTATTTGATGAATATAATATTATTCACATTTAGGAGCAATAATCTTAATGCAATTAGACATTTAAAAGCTCTATATGTGGTATTTAACTCTTATTTTCTATTTTCCATAGGAAACAGCCTAAAACAGAGAAACGAGGCAGATTCAGGATTTTAAGGATGATACACAGGAAACTGAAGATCATCGGTCGACTGGTTCCCCTCAGCAGGCGACTGGACAGAGAAGTTGATTTTCTACAGCTGCTTGGTGCAGTCGACTTATTCCAAAGCACAGTCGACTTATATGATCAATTATGAAATCTTCAGGAGTCTCGACACAGTCGACTGGTTCGAAGACAAGTCGACTGGTAGGCGGCAGAGTTAAAAGATAAGATATTTGAAGATTCGTCCAAATCTAATCCAAATCAGAACAGAAAAGGAAGAATAGAAGAAAAGAGAAAGAAATAATACGCAGAGCAACGAGGGAGGAAATAAATAAAAGAAAAGGACTTTTCTATAAAAAGAAAAGTGCAAACCCTAATTCTCTAGCCGTGATCTATAAATACCAACCAAGAAGCATTATTCGGCTCTCTCTCGCGCTGGATCTTCTATCGCTCTCTCTCATCATCTTTCACGCTCCTCCGCACACATCATCAACCGGATCACAAGAGTTCCAGAATCATCAACATATCAACCAAGAGCAATACTTATCAGCATAGAAGAAGGAGAAAGGAGATCAAGTACTAAGAAGAAGAACGGCCGGTCGACTGTGTGACAGCCAGCCGACTCATCTAGCCGAACTACATCAGTTTATTCCTTCTCTTTCTAATTCTTTTATGTTAATCATGTATTCGAACTTGTTGATCAATAAAAGTCTTATTATGTGGAACTAATTTCATAGTTGGGTAGATTGAAGCCGTAGTTATGTAATGCTAAGTTCTTCTGAATGTTACTCTTTTACTTATTGATTAAACCTGATTAAACGAATAACAATTTACATGAATCAAACTTGTTCAGATGTTCTAGGGGCAGTCGACTGAAGTGACAGCCAGTCGACTGACATACAGAACTTAAGATTATCAAGTTGTGCAGTGTAGATCTGAAGCTGTTATATGAGCATATTGAGACGACCCGTATCTCGTGCTCATAACTAGTAACACAGGAGTCCTTAGGGGTTCTTGGTTTAATCAACTTAAGGGATCTAGATCTGATACCAATTTCTAGAACCTTGAGTGTTTGTTCGTTTCCACTATTCTTATGTTTTCTTTAAGTGCAACTTAGTAGATACCATGCTAAATACTTAATGAAAGAAACGAATTAGAGTAGATACCATGCCTAATTCTTGGCTTAGGGAAACATTACTTTAAGGAGTAGATACCATGTCCTTGAAGAGAACAAACATGAGTAATAAGAAGAAGTTCAGAAGGTGACTTAGCATTATTGACTATTGGTAGAGATCTAAACCCAACTACTTACTAGATATTTGTGATTCAGCATTTCTTGATTTAGTTTTAATCTTTTCATTTCTTTTAGACCTTTAGAACAACTCTTTATCATTCTCACTCTTTTTATTGATTAGTAAGTTAATTTCTACAATCTCTGTGGGATCGACCCTTGCTATTGCTACGCTTCTATAAACGATTCGTACACTTGCGAGGTTTTTAATTTGTGTCTAGTTTATCTATATATTTAGGTAGCTAGATTGCACAACAAGTTTTTGGCGTCGTTGCCCGAACTCTATCTCCTCGTCATCAAACTCTTCCACCTGGAAAACCCTTGCAATCCTCCCTTTCGCTCCTGAAGCCGCAGCTGTAGCCCAAAAAGAAATCAGATGCATGATATGAGTAAGGTTACTAGAAATAGAATTACACGAAACACGAAAATAAAAGTTGTTCCTATCTAGCCATAACACCCATGTGGTTGCCGCAATGGCAATAAACCACGCATCTTTCATGTCGTGTCGGATTGATGCAAATCTGGGGCCAACCCATAGTTCCTCATAGTCTCTAGGATAGACACTTGTTCCTAGGGCTCTTAGGACCTCAATCATGATGGCCTTGCTTCTTGTGCAGTGAAGAAATAGATGGTTCAAATTTTCCACGTGTACGTTGCAGAACCCACAATTGGTCGCAATGTGAGGTTGCCTCTTGGCTAGGTTCTCCCTAGTGAGTATGGCATTATTGAGCACAAGCCAGAGGAAGACTCTAATTTTCAGGGGTGTTTTTGCCTTCCATAATACTGCTGCCCAGCTGGGTCTGCATCCCCGGAAGTGAATTCGGTGGTAAAGCGATCTAACCGAGAACACTCCCTTGTTCTCGAGTCCCCAACGCATCTGATCTGGGCCTTGGGTACACATCGCCCCTGACTGGACGATGCGCGTTTGTAATTCATGTAGCTGCTGAATCAAGCCTGGTGAAAGAATTCCTCGGAAGGGCGGCCTCCAAGTCCCCCGTTTCCAGGTTTCCGCCACCGAGATATTTGGTCGAGTCATTTTATCATACAGCTCTGGGAAACATTCCTTAAGAGTATGAGGGCCACACCATTTGTCCCACCAAAATCTGGTGGTACAACCATTCCCAATCAAAGATGAAACCGCTGAGTTGAAAGGTCCGCTGGCTTTGGCAACTCCTTTCCAGAAGCGAGAGACTTTAGCCCCCACTCGGAAGCCTAAACATCTTGTCCCTTTTCCTCGGAGGTAAGGTTGAATAAAGTCCTGCCATCCTTCCCCGCAGTGGTGAAACACTTTCCACCACCACTTTCCCAGAAGGGCCAGGTTCATATCTCTGAGATTAACGATACCCAGCCCTCCATGCCTCTTCTTCATGCAGGCGATATTCCATTTAATAAGGTGGTAGCCTCCTTTATTTGCGTCTGCACCTTTCCAAAGGAATCGTTTTCTGATCCGGTCAATCCTTTGGATCACCCACTTTGGGAGTTCGAAAAAAGACATGTAGTAAATGGGCAGATTGGATAACACCGAGTTAATGAGTACCACTCTGCCCCCAAGAGAAAGTGATTTACCTTTCCATCCAGACAGTCTGTCTTCCACCCTGTCTATAATGGGCAACCAGTCAGCCTTAGTGAGCCTCCCTGGTCGGAGAGGGAGCCCTAAATATTTGATTGGGAATTCTTCTATCGCGCAGTTGAGAATGGTGGCATGCTCCTGAGATTCAACTTCTGAAAGCGAGATAGGCACCAGCGCGCTCTTGTGGAAATTAATCCTAAGGCCTGACCAGACTTCGAAACAGTAAAGGGCCCCTTTAAAGCATATAGTTTCAGCTCTAGTCCCATTTTCAAAGAGTAGTGTGTCGTCAGCATATTGAAGGATCGTGCACCCCTGATTAGACGTGCTGCTGGCCACAGGCATTATCCACCATTTTCTGTGATAATTTCCTAGCATTCCTCTAAGCACATCCGCTACAATAGTGAATAGGAGTGGGGATAGCGGATCCCCTTGTCGGAGTCCCTTCTTGCAAGGGAACGATGGACCGGGACTCCCATTCACTGAAATTGCCGTTTTGCTAGATTGTAAACATTGTTTGATCCACCTTATCCATTTGTCCCCAAAACCTCTCCCTCTGAGAGCCTCTAGCAAACACTCCCAATCAACAGAGTCGTATGCCTTCTCAAAATCCAGCTTGAGGAGGAAATTCCTGGAGTTGCTCTTGTGGCAGTGGTGGATAACTTGTCCGGCAGTAGCCACGCAATCTAGGATACATCTGCCCTTAATGAATCCCGTCTGTGCTTTACTGATCAGACTATCCATAATGCTTCCCAAGCGGATTGCTAGGACCTTAGTGATGATCTTTGCCGAGCAGTTTATCAGGCTAATTGGTCTAAAATCCCCGACGCACTTAGAATCCTCCCGTTTGGGAATCAACACAATTTCTGCAAAGTTGAACATTCCAAGCCTAAGAGTATTGTGATAAAATTCCTGCATTAAATCCATAAATTCTCCTTTAATTTCTTCCCAGAACACTTGGAAGAACATCATAGGAATTTTATTCATAATTACTCATATAGTAAACAAACAAAAAAATTACTCATAATGAAAAAATTATCAACCATAACAAAAACACTGATTAACAATAAAAGAAACCAATAGTGTTCATTTTACTCGAAAAATATGTTTGAATAAGATACGATCCAACGCACGTCGTGCACTATCTTCCGCTAAAGATCAAAGCTGATAATAAAAAGGCAAAGTGATCAATTATTCCATCTTTGATCAAGTATCCAGGTCTTAACACTGAGAACTAAATAACAACTTATGCATGTCAAAGAAAATTCATTTAATTATTTAACTATGTTTCTTAGGCTTTCAAGTCTATCTGAAAAGTATTCTCATCGTCATCAAAAGTAATTTTATTTATAAAAATTTTCACTTATTTCCAAATGATGCTAGAAGATTTAAAATAGGAATAAGCTTTTAGACTAGTATGTCCCCTGTGCAACACACACCAAATTAATTATGAGACTATAAAACTGCAAGATAATTTCAAAACTTTAACTTAGAGCAACATATAATTAAGAAGAAAAAAAGAGAAACAAATGTTGCACATTTTATCGTTGTGCCTGGTTTAGAAATCATATAAAAATTATATAAGATATTAAGCTGACATTCTCCATAAAGAATGTTGCACAACTGGTTATCTCAAAATTTTAAAACTATTTCAAAATCTACATTTTATATATAGTTGTAGATTTCACTTAGATGACATATCTCCCTTGTTTTATTATTTTTTTATATAATAAAATTAGAGGACGGAAGAGCTTCTTCCGTCTCTCAACTTTTCGGCAGTAAAAGTTTTGGCGGACATAAGAAGATCTTCCGTCCGATCTCTTTTAATATTGGAAAAAATTTACAGACGGGATAAGATCTTCCATCTTCTATATTTGGAGATTCCTATATTTTGCTGCTATTTTAACACCCCGCAATTTCAAGAGATATAATATGGTATTATATATATAATATATAAAGAATTAGAGATTTCCCCCATAGTGTCTCTATGGGGGGTGTTGTATGGAGTAGGCTGCACGGTGGGGCCCAGGGAAAATGCAGCAGCAGGCTGCTGCAGTTGCAGCGCTGCCACGTGGCAGGGAGGCCCGTGCACAGGAAGGGGAGCGATGTGCTCTGGCGTGCTGACATGGGAGTGGGGGCCCGCCCAGGAGGAGGGTGCTCTGCTGGCTAACGTCAGCGCAAAGAGAGAACAATGGGTAGGTGAATTGAATTGATCCCATATCGGGAGTTAAATAAGATTAATCAATAATAAATATAATTGCTTATGATCAAGAGTCACCTAATTGGTTAACCACCTTTTGAGGGGCAACCTGTTGTCACGCCCCGCTTCCCAAAAAGAAATATGGAATACGGATACGCGGCAAAAACCCAGCGAATAATTTTCATCATCCATAATAATCAAATTCTGAACGAGTCAATTATCCTAGGTCACATCGCCCAAATACAAATAAATATCCAAGTAATCAAGTACATTTATATTCAAGTTCAAGCAACAGATAATAATAATAATAAAGCAGAAACTCCAACACTGATACATCATCTCGCCAATACCATCTAGCCGCTGACCATCCGAATCTGCAAATAGTAAATTTGCAGGAGAAGGAAAAAGAAAAACAAGTACCCGTCAATTGCAAGTTACGGGCCACATATAATGTAGGATACAAGCACAAGGGAAAAACTAATCAAATCTAAATAATAGCAGAAACAGACCTAGCATGGTATACTAAGATGTGTCAAGTATCGAGAGTCAGATAGTATGCAGACAGATACACAGATAGTGTCAAATATGGTGTCAAGTGATAATGTCAGACAGATAGCAGATAAGCAGATAACCATATACATATAACAGATTCAGATTCAGATTTTTATAAGTCTTGTATTAATTACTAACTAGGTAGAACTTCATGTGCCATCTTTTTATCACATGGTTGCTACATTCAAAACAGTTGCGTTTGTAGATTTCGTAGGGGATTATATTGGGCCGTGTACTCAGGGTTCAGACAGATATCAGATAACAGATCCAGACAGACAGATAACAGACAATCATGTAACATGGTCTCATACAGATAATAGATAATCAGATGGGAAATATGGGCCCCCCTTCTAAGTACACATTTCTATGCTTTCCTACTACTAGATCCTTTCCTTAAATCCTGGCTTGGTTACTTTTATTATGGTCTTCCAACAGGCATGAAGGTGTACGGAATAGTGTCAAACTAACATGTTATAATCAGTATTAGGTTTAGGAAAACAAATAAACATGTATTGATAATTTATAATCACATAGACGAGCAAAACAGTGTATGTTCATATTCAGGACAGCATGACAGTACAGTACTAAAATAGAGAATCTCGTCGCTACAGAAATGCAAATCTGGATCCGTCGAAGGATATGGAAAATAGACATCCACAAGAATCCAGAGAGTATAAATAAGTCATATAGTAATTCACAACATCATAACTCAAAATAGGTTCGAAAACAGAAAACATGTTCAGTCAGAAATCAGGGAAACGAATTCTCAGTCAAGAAAACTGCATCAAAACCTCTCAACTAAATTTAGGATAAATCTGGGGTATTCCCCTATATGTCTAAAATCAAAATATAAAGTTTCATAATATTCCAGTAAAATTAGTTTAAACATAAAAAATAAGAAAACATCAAGAAACGACACTTTGGAAAATCTGGAATTCCCAACACTGCTGTACGAAAACTGAAGTATCTTGCAACCAATGAAACGAAATCTAAATCCACCAAAGGGAGATGAAAATAGAAAAAATATATTAATTTTCATATTTCACGTAGATTTTTCAAACAGTACAAGAAAACATAGTGAAAATAAGGTTCTTTATAGAACAACGAGCAAAATACAGCAAGTATAGATTTCATAAACGAACATGAAACGTTACATAAAACTCATCAATAAAATTAAACAAAACTCTGAGTAATCCCTAGATATGTATAGAAAGACTGACCAAAGTTTCAGATCAAAATAATATACGTAGCATAGTTCTTTAAAATAATTTATCATCAAAATTACCGAAAAACAGAATCTGGAAAAGGTCGACACCTCTGAACTAAAACAGCCATAACTCAGTCGTACGAAATAAAAATCAAGCAAAGTCAGAGGGGTTTGAAAAAAGACGACATTATCTAAAACTCATGATTTATACCGAAATTAAGATAATGACTTGAACACAGTCGAAAACAGCAAACAAAACAGAACGACGTCAAAATACAGATTTTCCCTTGAAAACAAAATCAACATAGGTTCAAGAAAATTGATCCAAACACATCAAAACATGAAATTGAGTCTACCAAATGTCTAAACATCATGAATTTGGGCATCTAACATGTCCACACCAAATATTTCACATGGGTCTCAACCAAATCACTAATTCACACAAAATCTCACATACACGATCAAAAATCAAGAACGGGAGAATCCTAGGTTAATTCATGTCCATATTGTGTCGTGAGTCATCTATGGTCAAGTTTTCATAATAGAGACAAAATCCTTCAAGCATATCACAAACAAGAGTCGTCTCTAGACCCAACTACACTATAGGTAAACATTTTGACTTGTATCAAACAAATGAATTGGAGTACAAGTTACTTGCCGTAATTTGGGGATGAAGAACGATGAAAATGAGAGTAGAAGCAAAACCCACGAACGAAAATCCGCTAATCCACGAATCCAAGCAACAAGCGCGAAAATCTCCACACGAACGAAACTTCCAAAGCAAGAGGCGATCAAAGTGGCTAGTGGCCACAAGAGAACACCACGAGAGAACTAGGGTTTAAATATAGTGCAAGAGGGTTGCTATGGTGGTGAGGTGAAGGATCGGATGGTCAAGGGAGATGGGGCTCGGGTTGGATGGTGTTGGGATGGGGGGATGCCGGAGGTGGGTGGTGGTCGGCCTGGTGGTGTGAAGGCAGGCTGGGAGGGGATAAGGCCGGGCTAGGGTGGTGCTCGGCCTAGGTGTGCAGCTGCAAGGAGAGGGAAAGAGAGAGGGATAGCCGGATGAGAGGGAGAGAGAATTTAGGGTTAGGGTTTGTGAGGAGTTATACATATATATGGGGTTTAGATATGGGTTAATGGGTTAATTGGTATTAGGTGTAGTAGTAGGTTTACAATTGGGTTTTGGATTTTGGGTCAAACAAAAATAGGAATGCAAATAGGATTGAGAAATTTCATTTTGGCTTTGAAAATCTTATTAGTGATCAAATTAATAGGAGTGGGGAAAGATAACCAAAACACTACCACAACACCAAGAAAAATAAAAATAAAGATAACAGGACAAAAAAGAGGGAAAGATCAAAATAATGAAAAACGAAACAAGAAAGACAATCAATCAAACACAAGGAGCTCAAAATAAAACAAAACGAGTATATATTGAAAACAACTCCAATATACGGTTCAGAAAAATACAAGAGAGAAGATACACCAAAACGAAAAGAAAAACACTCCAAAAATACACAAAATGAAAAATAGGGGTTACACCTGTAGTGGGAAGTTGTACTAATAAATAAATAAAATTGTCTGAGAATTTGGGCGTGGCTCTACAGAATGGTATCGGAGCTGACTTTCGACACCGATTGTGGGTAAGAGTGGGTTAGAGGTATGCCTCAGCTAGAGCTAGCAGATGTGCACTGGTAGGTAATCAGAGTCCCAGGTAGGGTTGTACAGCTAGCTGAATCAGGGTACTCCACTCCACATCGACTAGAAAGGAGATCGTGCACTAGGTTGCATACTCCGTACTCAGCGAGGACGCTAATTTCTGAAGGGGGGGAGGTGTATGTAACACCCCGTAATTTTAAGAGATATAATGTAGTATTATATATATATAAAGAATTAGAGATTTGCCCCATAGTGTCTCAATGGGGGGTGTTGTAAGGAGTAGGCTGCACGATGGGGCCCAGGGAAAAGGCAGCAGCAAGCTGCTGCTGTTGCAGGGCTACCACGTGGCAGGGGGGCCATGTGCACAGGAAGGGGAGCACTGTGCTCTAGCGTGCTGACGTGGGAGTGGGGGCCAGCCCAGGGAGGGGTGGTGCTCTGCTGGCTGACGTCAGCGCAACGAGAGAATAGTGGGTAGGTGAATTGAATTTATCCCATATCGGGAGTTTAACAAGATTAATTAATAATAAATATAACTGCATATGATCAAGAGTCACCTAATTGGTTAATCACCTTTTGAGAGGTAGTCTGTGGTGGGAAGTTGTACAAATAAATAGTTGAAGTTGTTCTAGTAAAGATTTCAAAAGGAACTCATGCTTGAGTTGTAGTTGTTCTAGTAAAGATTTCAAAAGGAACCCATGCTTAAGTTGTAGTTGTTCTAGTAAAGAACTCATGCTTGAGTTGTAGTTGTTCTAGTAAAGATTTCAAAAAGGAACCCATGCTTGAGTTGTAGTTTTTCTAGTGAAGATTTCAAAAAGAACCCATGCTTGAGTTGTAGTTGTTCTCGTAAAGAACCCATGCCTATGTTGTAGTTATTCTAGTAAAGATTTCAAAAAGAAACTCATGCTTGAGTTGCAGTTGTTCTAGTAAAGATTTCAAAAGGAACCCATGCTTGAGTTGTAGTTGTTCTAGTTAAGATTTCAAAAGGAACCCATACTTGAGTTGTAGTTGTTCTAGTAAAGAACCCATGCATGTTTGAATTGTATGTTGTAGTAGCATGCTCTAAATTACTCTAGGTTGCTAAAAGAATCCATGCGTGTTTAAGTTGTATGTTATAGTTGCATGCTAATCTAGTAAAACCATTAAAAAGAACCCATGAATGTCAGAGTTCCATGATTGTTCTAGTTCAAATTCTAAAAGAAACCCATGAAATTAGTTCCATGGTAGTTCTAACTCAATTCGATGAAGAACCCATGCATTTAGTTTCTAGATGAATCTAGCTTAAATTTGAGAAAGAACTCATGAACCAAGTGGCATGTGTTCTAGCTTAAATTTGGGAAAGAACCCATGAACCTAGTTGCATGTTGCTCTAGTTCAATTTGGGAAAGAGAACCCATGAATTCTAGTTGTGGATGGTTCTAATTAAAATTGGACCATATCATGTAAATATTCTTCATCTTCAATGTATAGGTGATAATGGTTGGGAAAGTCACAATTATTCTTAGCTTGATAGAAGCTTGTCTAGGGTCTTATAGTTACCCTAGGGATCATCGACCATCAAGACTCGTATCTTACCACCTTGGAAACTTTGGATAAATCACACCAAGTGCGCCGACGGATCTTAACTGGTGTGGGTCGATCGCAGGCCGAGAATGTTGACGAGATCCGAGTTAGGGGTAGTGATGAGTGAGGGAGATCCCGTCACTGGTGTCTTGGATTGATAGGCTATGAGTTGGACCATGATAATCTTAAGAAAGTCTAACTTGAAAACCCCGTAAGATTGTTTAGGTTTAGTGACATCCTTAGGGTCGTAACTTATAAAGATCATTACTTAACCAATTTTGCCAAAATGGAAGGGTTGGTATTAGGGGTGATACCCTATGATCTAACTCGTTCTATAGGCCGACACTAGACGGTGTTATTGGTTGTACCCTTCCAGTCAAAGGGATACGGCCTGTGCCTTCTCACAAGTTGAGAGCATGGGATCTGTATCTCTTCTTTTAATTTCTGAAGTGCCATGATAAGGGCGGGAGAGATTCCTGTCGGAGCTAGGTGTTGGACCCCCGGAACTCCGTCATGCTCTATATCAAGAAGGGCGAACAAGCCATAGACTACGGTCTATCTGCTAAGGGGGCCACATGGGATGCTTCGAGCTAACCTGCGCCGCGGATACCCTATGTTCAGCATATTTTTGAGTGAGGTTTGGTACGCCGGGTAGTAGTGGAAAACATAGACACCATGAGCTGACTGCGAATGGCGGGATTAGATCGTTTCAGGGCAACCTCATCAGTCACGTTGTATCTTCAGAAACATGTTGAGCACAAGAGTAGAATTCTTGGCGCGGGTTCAAATCCCTATATATGAAGAAACGGCTTGTTATGGGCGTATGTCGTATGGGACGCATACTGTTCCGGAGACTTGCTTGCATTAGAATAAGAGCATCCTTGCATTAGTTAATCTTGCATTAGAGTCTAAGTCATAACATATAGTGACACATCAATTATATATATACGTTTCTCTTTTCATCAATCTGTTTGATAAAGTTGAGAATCGTTGCTAGTCATCAGTCTTAAAGCGTCAGTATATGTCCTGACGTCCCCATTTCAATAGGTACTGGATTGCAAAGCTACAAGTACAAGATTCAGGAGGACTCAAGGCAAAAGAAGCAAAGTGTTGATTTATTTCAATTGTAATATATGTTGGTTACCTTTGTAACATCTATTGTAATTTATTTATGTTGAGAAGCATCCAAATGAAAGTACCAAGTGTTATATATTATTCATTGTACTCTGATTGAAAGTTTGTAACACTTGGGCTTGTATGGCATTATTGTAACACTGATGTAATGTATTGCAGTTTTATAACATTCGGACTTGTAATACATATGTGTTGAATAAAAAGTTTTGAAATTTTTCTGCTATTTCTGTGTATTGTGGCTAATTGAAGGAAAAGATTTTGGCTCATGTCACGGTTTCTCAATGTATGGAAATCGGGGAGTTACATAGTGGTATCAGAGCCGACTTTAATTTACAGTCCAACACAGTAGGAAAATTGAACTTGGATTTTCTTTAGGAGTCGGGTTTTAGCTAGTTGTAGACAGTTATAATTCATATTTTTGTTTCTTTCAACTTATGTTTTATAATTTTTCTATATCTGGACTAACTCCAATATATATGTGTTTTAAGGATGGTATTCGAGGATATCCTAACCCAGGATGTGTTGATAGATGAGAGTGAGCCAATTTCAAGGGATGATCCGATGATCTCGAGTGAGGAGCCGAAGGAGATTTCACTACAAGCTAACCTCAAGACGAACTCGCCTTCACCACCATAGGGGCTAAGTATGGATCAACACACAGCGGCGGCAGGCAGCATACATCGGGAAATGAAGAAGCTGAGGAAGTACATGACCAGGAAAAGTCGTCAAGCTAAGCAACTGGGTGATGCTTGCAGAGCTATATTAGCAAGCCTAGCAAAGGAGCAGGAACACTTTGATTCCAGATTGGCACGACTGCAGCATGAATGGGAGCAAGTCCAGGGGACCACCAAGGTTGTAGTATGCCATTTCTGTAAGAGTGTTGGGCACAAGAAATCAATCTATCCACGACTATAAGGGAAAAGATCTGCACCAGCATCATGGTCCGAGAAACAAAGTCAAAAAACAGAAGATTCAAAAATTGGAGGGCAAACTTGGAGGCGCCAAGTCAGAAAGTTGTTTGCTATGTGGGGAGCATGGTCATTTCAAGAGCCAGTGTCCGAGGAAGAACCCTCAGAATAAGATCCATACATGTTACAATTGTAGGGAGATTAGTCATATCCGACCCGACTGTCCCCAGTTTCAGAAGAATGGCAGCAAATTAACCCCTAAGATGAACAATAAAGGAAAGGAGCCTGTTCACCAAGAGTAAGAGTTCACACTTACGAAAGGCAAGTTGAAGAAGGCAGGAAAGCCATCACCAGTATGTGCATCTGGAGTTGCAACTAAGTTTAAAAGTTGTATTTTGAATTTTATTTAGACTGAAGAAGTCATATATGATGTAACACTTTTTGTAACTGAATGGATATATATATATGAAATCCAGGCAACCGTTTTGTTCAAACTTAGTTCATCATATTCTTTGTCTGAATTATTTTTCAAGAAGTTGAGATGTGTGCGGGAGTCAACTCTAGATTTAGTTTTGTTGATTACACCATATGGAGCAATCCTCATTGCAGACTTATGCTGTAAGGGTTGTAAACTCCAAATTGGAGGAAAGATCCTAAGTATAAGATTTGTTAGTGTTGGACCTAGAAAGAATGGAAGAAGGGCACGCTGAGCATTTGACTGCAGTTCAGAGCAGCTATAGGAGCATCAACTTTGTGCAAATTGTCAAAGTGAATGTTGGAAGTCTAAAGTGGAGTTCGTAGGTCATGTCCTATTCTAAGGAGGGAGTGGCTACCGAACCGAAAAGGATCGAGGTAGTGAAGTATTAGCCTCAGCCAAAGACCGTAAAGGAAGTAAGAAGCTAAACGATGAGACCAGGCGGGCCAGTATTGAAGTGATTACTCAAGATTAGAGCTCAGTTTTGGTACGATAGAAGCTACAACCGAGTCTAAGTGAGCAAGTCTGAAGGCTTAGGCAGGAGATGCAGGGATTGAACCACTAAAACGGCAAGCAAATATCAGAACCTCTATATGGACTTCATCACATGATTACCCAGAAGTTCAAAAATGAATGACTTAATTTGGGTTATTGGGGATCAGTTGACAAGTCTGCACATTTTCTTCCGATGAAGATGACTTAGTTGCTAGAGAAATTAGTGGAAGTCCACATTGAAGGCGTAATGAAGAATCATGGAGTACCAGTATCAGCGATTCTGACCAAGATTCAAGAGTTACATCTCGATTTTGGCGGAGTTTGCAGGCAGCTTTGGGAACATGGTCGGGTTCTTTGGAGAACCAGTTCGTGGAGGAGCCACTTGGGAGTCGGAAAGCCGTATAAGCTTTCTTTCCCTGAGTTATTTAGTGTGTAGATATTTTTCTGTTCTCCTGACTGAACATAGTTCTGAGAACTGAATTATTCTAATGAGGGAGTATTGTAAAATTCCGGACGGGTATTATATTTGTATTATTATTATTTTTAAAATTAAAATTGTAACACCCCGTACATAAGCAGGTATATATATAATATTATATATAGAAATATATATAATAATATATATATAATAAATAAATAATAATATATGAGATGAATATATTAATTAGTGGCCTATGGATGATCCTATGGGTTGATCAAAGGGTTTGATGAAGTGATGAGCCTAGGTGATTTCCTATGGGGCTATGCATGGAATTAATGAATGAAAGTGATGTATGCATGCATGGTGGAGAAGTGAACGTGAGTTGGTTTGGGAAATAAATCCCATATCGGATGGGAATAGGAGAATGTGTGAGTATATATTAGGAAACCATATGATAAAGAATACTAAGGGTTAACCCACTTTTTGATGGTGCCTGTGGTGGGCGTGGTTAGAGTTTTGCATCCGTTCTTTCGCGTGTGCGCACGTGTAGCCGCGTGCACAGCTGAGCCGGGCTCGGGGCGTTATAAATGGTATCAGAGCTGACTTTCGACACCGAGTGTGTGCAAAATGTACGCCTGAGAGGGAGCTAGGTTGGGACAGGTCGCCCGGGTAGGGGACTGTACAACTAACAGAATCAGGGTAATCCTCTCCACATCAGCTAGAAAGGGATCCTGAATCAAGTTGTAAGTCCGGGCTCAGCAAGGACTCTGAGTTCTTAAGAAGGGGTGTGTGTAACACCCCGTACTTAAGCGGGTATATATATAATATTATATATAGAAATATATATAATAATATATATATAATAAATAAATAATAATATATAAGATGAAGGTATTAATTAGTGGCCTATGGATGATCCTATGGGTTGATCAAAGGGTTTGATGAAGTGATGAGCCTAGGTGATTTCCTATGGGGCTATGCATGGAATTAATGAATGAAAGTGATGTATGCATGCATGGTGGAGAAGTGAACGTGAGTTGGTTTGGGAAATAAATCCCATATCGGATGGGAATAGGAGAATGTGTGAGTATATATTAGGAAACCATATGATAAAGGATACCTAAGGGTTAACCCACCTTTTGATGGTGCCTGTGGTGGGCGTGGTTAGAGTTTTGCGTCCGTTCTTTCGCGTGTGCGTACGTGTAGCCGCGTGCGCAGCTGAGCCGGGCTCGGGGCGTTACAAAAATATTTTTATGGAAGTTTCTTGGTTTTACTAATAAAAAGTTATCTGTATATATATACTGGTAAGTATATATATGTATTGTATCGGTTTTATGCACTTGTACAAAATCCTGTAAAATGCTTTTTTAAGAAAATGTTTGTAAAATCTCGGGCTGATATTAAAAATTATTATTTTATTATTATTTTATTCTTCTTTTCAAAATTGAATTATTTTTGGTGGATATTACCCGGTTTTACTAATAAACATTATCTATGTATATATACCAGTATGTATACATCCGTATTGTATCAAAATGGTACTGAAATCTTCCGAGCCGATAATAAAATTTATTTTTATTATTATTTTCGGAATTAATTTATTTGTATACGGATTGTGCGGTTTAACAAACAAAAATTAACGGTATATATATTAATATATACGTATGCGTATTGTATCGGTTTCGTACGTTTGTACAAATCATGTAGTATGTGTTTTGGACAAAAATATCTTTTTTTGTCATGATTAATTAAAAATGGATGGCTAGGATTTGTTTGGAGGGTTAAACTTAGGGTTTAGGATTAATGGAAATACAAATGAGGATTAATAGGTGTATTTCTACTAGAACCCTCCTCCGACTCAACACCCCCCCCCCCCCCCCCCCCCCCCCCCCCCCCCCCTGCCTCATTTGCCAAAAGAAAAATTAGAGAGGAAAAGAAAGAGAGAAAGAAACCCTAATTTGAGAGTTCTTCATTTGTAGGTTGTAGTAGAAGCTAGGAGGAAGGAGAAGGAAAACTAATGCTAGTTCTTCCTATTTAGTAAAAAGGTGGGGATTTCTCTACTTCTCATTTATATTGATTTTTATTCTTTATTTATTGTTGTATGTTGTATGTTGGATGTTCTAAACAACTTGGAGTAAGATCTTGTGCATATAAATGGTAGTAGGGATAAAAAATGATCACATGAAAAGTTGAATGGTAGAACTCAAAACAAAATAACATAAAGGTTGAGTCTTTAAACATTGTTATGGTTATTGTTGTTATTGCGGTTATTTTGCTAGATAAAAACTAACAGCTTGGACTAAGTTCTTGTGCATATAAGTGGTTGAGAATAAAAAATGGTCACATGGAAGAAAGTGAAGGGTAGAACTCACTAAAAACCCATAAAGAAGGAATCTTTAAGCTTTGATATGATTATTGTATTTATGGTTATTTTTTTTGTTAACACAAAATTATACAACTTGGACTAAAACTATGAGCATATAAGATTAGTGAAGTGAGAATACTTACATACCCAAATTTGGGGTTGTAGAACTCAACAAGCTAATAAAAGATGAGTTTTTGTTCTATGTTGCTCTCTACCTTATTAAAAATCAAGTCTTTACTAACCCTAGTTCAAAAAAAAAGTGGACTTTGTTGTATGGAGGGACTTGTAGATTAAAAAGAAGTAGGTTTGTAATATGTAGGATTTATTGATTCAATAAAAGTAGTTTTGTTGTATGGAGAGCTTGTAGGTTAAATAAAAGTAGGTTTGTAATATGTAGGATTTATTGATTCAATAAAAGTAGTTTTGTTGTATGTAGAGCTTGTAGGTTAAATAAAAGTAGTTTGTAATATGTAGGAACATATAGATTCGATAAAAATTAGAATTTTGTAATATATAGAAAGTTGTAATTCATAAAAGAAGTAGTTTTTGTAATAGCTAGATAAGGTCCTTGTAGCCTTTATGAGTTTACTTCCATGCTTGAGTAGGTGTTAGTTGTTCTAGTAAGGAACTCATCATACTTGAGTTTTAGTTGTTCTAGTAAAGAACCCATCATGCTTGAGTAGTTGTTAGTTGTTCTAGTAAGGAACCCATCATGCTTGAGTTGTAGTTGTTATAGTAAAGAACCCATCATGGTTGAGTAGTTGTTAGTTGTTCTAGTAAGGAACCCATCATGCTTGAGTTGTAGTTGTTCTAGTAAAGAACCCATCATGCTTGAGTTGTAGTTGTTCTAGTAAAGAACCCATGCTTGAGTTGTAGTTGTTCTAGTAAAGATTTCAAAACGAACCCATGCTTGAGTTGTAGTTTTTCTAGTAAAGAAGCCATGCATGCTTGAATTGTATGTTGTAGTAGAATGCTCTAAATTACTCTAGGTTGCTAAAAGAATCCATGCGTGTTTAAGTTGTATGTTATAGTTGCATGCTAATCTAGTTAAACCATTAAAAAGAACCCATGAATGTCAGAGTTCCATGATTGTTCTAGTTCAAATTCTAAAAGAAACCCATGAAATTAGTTCCATGGTAGTTCTAACTCAATTCGATGTAGAAACCATGCATTTAGTTTCTAGGTGATTCTAGCTTAAATTTGAGAAAGAGCCCATGAACCAAGTGGCATGTGTTCTAGCTTAAATTTGGGAAAGAACCGATGAACCTAGTTGCATGGTGCTCTAGTTCAATTTGGGAAAGAGAACTCATGAATTCTAGTTGTAGGTGGTTCTAATTAAAATTGGACCATATCATGTGAACATTCTTCATCTTCAATGTATGGGTGATAATGGTTTGGGAAGTCACTACTAATGTTAGCTTGATAGAAGCTCGTCTAGGGTCTTATAGCTATCCTAGGGGTCATCGACCATTAAGACTCGTATTTTACCACCTTGGAAACTATGGATAAATCACACCTCATGCGCCGACGGATCTTAACTGGTGTGGGTTAATCACGGGCCGAGAATGTTGACGAGATCCGAGTTAGGGGTAGTGATGAGTGAGGGAGATCCCGTCACCGGTGTCTTGGATCGATAGACCATGAGTTGGACCGTGATAATCATAAGAAAGTCTAAATTGAAAACCCCGTAAGATTGTTTAGGTTTAGTGACATCCTTAGGGTCGTAACTTATAAAGATCATTACTTAACCATTTTTGCCAAAAGGGAAAAGTTGGTGTTAGGGGTGATACTCTATGATCCAACTTGTCCTATAGGCCAACACTAGGCAGTGTTATTGGTTGTACCTTTCCTGTCGAAGGGATACGATTTGTGCCTTCTCACGAGTTGGGAGCACGGGATCCGTATCTCATCTATTAATTTCTGAAGTGTCATGATAAGAGCGGGAGAGATTCCTGTCGGAGCTAGGGGATGGACCCCCGGATCTCTGTCATGCTCTATATTAAGAAGGGCGAACAAGCCATAGACTATGGTATATCTACTAAGGGGGCCACAAGGGATGCTTTGAGCTAACCTGCGCTGCGGATACCCTACGTTCGTCAGATTTTTGAGTGAGGTCTGGTACGCCGGGTAGTAGTGGTAAACATAGACACCATGAGCTTACTGCGAATGGCAGGATTAGACCGTTTCAGGACAACCTCATCAGTCACGTTGTATCTTCAGAAACATGTTGAGTACAAGAGTAGAATTCATGGCGCGGGTTCAAATCCCTATATATGAAGAAACGACTTGCTATTGGCGTATGTGGTATGAGACGTATACTGTTCCGGAGACTTGCTTGCATTAGACAAAGAGCATCTTAGCATTAGTTAATCTTGCATTAGAATCTAATTCATAGCATACACTGACACATTAATTAATTATATATACACGTTTCTATTTTCATCAATCTGTTTGTTTAAAGTTGAGAATCGCGGCTAGTCATTAGCCTTATAGCGTCAGTATATGTACTGATATCCCCATTTCAATAGGTACTGGATTGCAAAGCTACAGGTACAGGATTCAGGAGAACTCAAGGCAAAAGAAGCAAAGTGTTGATTTATTTCAATTGTAATATATGTTTGTTACCTTTGTAACATATATTGTAATTTATTTATGTTGAGAAGCATCCAAATGAAAGTACCAAGTGTTATATATTATTCATTGTACTCTGATTGAAAGTTTGTAACACTTGGGCTTGTATGGCATTATTGTAACATTGATGTAATGTATTGCAGTTTTATAACATTCGGACTTATAATACATTTGTGTTGAATAAAAAGTTTTAAAATTTTCCTGCTATTTCTGTGTATTGTGACTAATTGAAGGAAAAGATTCTGGCTCATGTCACGGTTTTCCAGTGTATGAAAATCGGGGCGTTACATTGATAGATTTACAAATGACACTAAGTCATTCTCCCATTATAATGTTAGAGATTAGAGATTATATATTATATTATATATAAATGGATAGATAGATAATAATTTACATGTGTGGTGCAATATATTAAAAAATTAAAGTAAAAAATCTGACGTAGTGAGGACTCCAACCTAAGACCTCCTTCATATTAGTTATGCACGTGCAATGCACGCGTTGGTAGATTTACAAACGACACTAAGGCCTTCTCCAATTATAATATTAGAGATTAGATATTAAAGATATACTATATAATTTTCAGTTTTTTTCACAAGAGACTGACATGTGGCACAATCCAATTTTTTGTCACGTGTCATTCTATGTGACAACCAAATTATTTATATCTCATAATTATAGAAAGCCAATTCCAAGAAATCTTCACAATCTTTCTCCATAATTACATACTAATGTTACCCTGTGCAAATAGCACAGACAAAAATAATTTTGGGAGACTCATAAAATTATATGGTACTTTAAAAATTTAGAAATGTCTCTTAGCTATTTCAATCACAATAAAGTGAAAAAATGAAAAATCTACAAATTAGTTAATTCACACTTTCAAACCAACTAATATCATTCTATATTTCTATTCAATTAAAAAAAATAAAAAAAAATAGTCGAATAATTACCGAAATTTAGAGATTCTAAGAAAGAGACTTACAATCTTGTCAGATTCCTCCATTCTAAAGCTTGCTTGCAAATACTCATAATAGATTTATCGTATTGGGCTTCGTGTGTGTATTTGTTTATTACGGGTCCGAGTCGGGTCGGGTCCATTTATTATTTATTTCTTTAATACGGGTCCAGGACGGATCCAATTTGAGTAAATCCAGACCCGGCCCGAAATTCCAACGGGTGTCTTTTTTGGACCCATACCCTACCCAAATTAGATCGGGTCGGTTCCGATCTAACGTCGGGTCCGATACAGGTCTGGGTTTCGGGTTTTAATACCAATGCTAGTTGTGATCAAAGGTCTTGTCGAGAATAAATAATTTAACTTGATGTTCTTTGAAAGTGCAAAAAACACTTATTTGAAAAGCTACAAGCCTCTTATAGATGTGTGGTGCGAAAGGTAAAAAAGTTCTAATTTTTTAAAGGGTTAAAGAAAATGCTTTCCTAGAGTTACCAAACACCTCTTTTAGACCTAAAAGTACTTTTAGAGTCCAAAAGGTACCTTCGGTTTATGTAAAGTTGTATTGAACATAAGACTAAGTGGTTATTTTAGATGTTAATACTGAGTCTAGGGCTGATATTATACATGCCGTAATTAGTTTTTGTATGTTAAGTGTTAGAACCTGGATATAAAATAATAAGAAATTCCAACAAAGTTGTGAAGAAATCAAATACAGAAAGGAAAACAGTAAACAATAAACTTGTACAGAGTCGAGATTTTGAAGAATCTCTGTCCTTAAAGCAGAATTTGCCCCGTAGTGTGACGGTTACCGGCAAATCGCTTCCCAGGATACAACTGTACCTTCTCTGAAGATGCAGCACCCTTGCTTCAGAGACAACGAACTGCTGTCTGTGTGTACTCTCAGTTGACAGACCCTGGACTCAGAGCAGAGGAAGACTGAAGTGGAAAAATTTTCTGTGTCTGTTTGGGAGCTGATGTCTGGGTATAAGAGTTGGACTGGAGACTGTTCAGCAGCCATTACTCTGTAACAGCAGAGTAATGGGGACTCTTCAGCTTAGTAACCGGTGAGCCATTACTCTGCTGTTACAGAGTAATGGCCTCAGTTACTGAATCTGAAAAGTCTTTTCAGTTCAGTAGGGGAAGAGGCTTTCTGGGCAAAAAAGTAAAAAAAAAATTTAAGCCAGACCAGACCAGACCAGACCAGACCAAGCCGAGCCGAGGCCGAGGCCGAGGCCGGAGCCGGAGCCGGGCCGGGCCGGGCCGGGCCGGGCGCGCGCGCGTGTGTGTTTGTCATTTTGGCTAAGTCCTCTCTCCACTACACGTTAGTGGTAACCCCCGGGCCACGCCCTCTAGTCCAGTTTTCTAGTATATATACTAGTAAAAATCTTTCCCAATTTCCGATATGGGACTATCCATTTGTTAAGTTGGTACCTTTCAAGTACCCAACTTTGGATCAACATTTCTCATTCATACGGAATTGGTTTTTGGCAAGTGAGTATACTACGGAATAGTACTCGACGAGAGGATCGCAATCCACTCATTTTCCGGCGCCGCCGGTGGCCGGAGCTCGCCGGAATCCGGCCCGGAAAACTGCAAAAACTAATTCCAACAATCCCCCACATGAATGGAAATTACCAGACCATGTAATCCAGACACGACAGAAAAACAAAAAACATGACAGAAAGACTCTGAGAGTACAATTGGAAAATCACTGCATCAGGAATGGTAGTAATTTTTCAACTTTGAACCACCCTTAGTAATTAGCTATCGGATTCACTTGACCAGGTAGTGATCATGATGTCTTGAACTACCCGGACGTTCATGTGAACCTAGACAATAACTATCACACAGTTTCATCTCCTCACAGAACCAAGTTCTCTTGTTGTGTTCATTTTGGCCTTGAACATCCCTGGTTAATCATGAGTGAACTTGGAGAATGTAGCCTCTCTTCATTCTCCTAGAAACGGCCCCATTTCACACTCACAAGGTGATTTCCCATAAAGAGTATCCTGCTATACCCCACTTTTATTTCAAAGCTATGGGAATCATTAAAAGCCAAGCTTATCCTAACTATTTGCAGGCAGCACTTGTTTTGTCATCCTAAGAATGGGTATGAGATGTTAATCTCTAAGTGCTTTCGTTGATTCAACAAGATTTAGTTGTCCCTTTGAACCTAGATCTTGGGATCTCCAATTTCTAAGTAGGGTTTCCATCAAGTATCCTCTTTCGTCATAGGCTTTAAACCCATTCCTCTTGATGATCTCACAACCTGCTCTCGCGACAGACCTTTAGTAAATGGATCCGCTAGGTTGTCGGCCGATTTTATATATTCTATAGAGATTACTCCATTTGAGAGTAGGTGTCTAATGGTTTTGTGTCGCCTTCTGATATGACGAGACTTACCATTATACATGCAATTCAGTGCCCGTGCTATAGCCGATTGGCTGTCACAGTGTACACATAAGGCAGGCACTGGTTTTTCCCACATAGGGATATCCTCTAAAAAGTTGCGAAGCCATTCTGCTTCTTCTGCCGCTTTGTCTAAAGCAATGAATTCAGATTCCATGGTGGATCTGGCCAATAGCATTTGTTTAGAGGATTTCCATGACACAGCTGCACCACCAAGTGTAAAGACATATCCACTTGTGGATTTTGAGTTTTTGGAGTCCGATATCCAGTTGGCATCACTGTAGCCTTCCAGTACTGCTGGATATCTGGTGTAATGCAGCGCATAACTATGAGTATGTCGCAAGTAGTTCAATACTCTAGTTATTCCTTTCCAGTGACTTCGTCCTGGATTACTCGTGTATCGGCTCAGTACGTTTACCGAATGTGCTAGGTCCGGTCTTGTACAATTTGTTAGGTACATCAGACTACCAATTACACGTGCATATTCCAGTTGTGATATGCTTTCGCCTGTATTTTTGAACAGGTGAAGACTTGGATCGACGGGACTTTTTGCTGTCCCATTGGAATAATTCTTGAATCTTTCAAGTACTTTCTTAGCATAATGAGCTTGAGACAAAGTAATTCCCTCAGATGTCCTGGAGACTTTGATTCCTAGTATGACATCTGCAACTCCCAAGTCTTTCATGTCAAACTTGCCACTAAGCATGCTCTTAGTTTGTTTGATAATGTCGTTATTGCTTCCAATAATGAGCATGTCGTCTACGTATAGACAGACCAGAATGTATCCGTTTGGAGTATCTTTGATGTAGATACATTTATCACATTCATTTATTTTGAAACCATTTGACATCATAACATTGTCAAATTTTGCATGCCATTGCTTTGGAGCTTGTTTCAGGCCGTACAGTGATTTTACAAGCCTGCACACTTTATTTTCCTGTCCAGGAACTACGTAACCCTCAGGTTGTTTCATGTATATTTCTTCTTCTAAGTCCCCATTTAGAAATGCAGTTTTAACATCCATTTGATGTATTTCCAGGTTACGTAGAGCTGCAATAGCTATCAACATTCTTATGGATGTTATTCTTGTAACTGGGGAATATGTATCGAAGAAATCTAGGCCCTCTTTTTGCCTAAATCCTTGTACCACAAGTCTAGCCTTATGCTTCTCTATTGAACCATATGGTTTCAATTTTTGTTTGAAAATCCATTTGCATCCTAGAGCTTTACATCCAGAAGGCAAATCGACTAACTCCCATGTATGATTTTGCATAATGGAGTCTATTTCACTTTTGATTGCTTCCTTCCACATAGGAGCATCAGGCATAGACATGGCTTCCTTGAACGTTCTGGGCTCATTCTCTAACAGAAAGGCCGTCACAAAGTCAGGACCAAATGATTTTGATGTTCTAGCCCGTTTACTTCGTCTAGGCTCATCGGTATCTTGTTCTAGTTCATCAACTGAAGTGCTTGCAGTCCCTTGTTCACGTGTACGTTTAGGGTACGTAGTATCCTTGCACGGAAACACGTGTTCAAAGAATGAAGCATTTCTTGATTCCATTATTGTATTTACATGGACATCCGGTATATCCGATTTGTATACCAAGAACCGATATGCACTACTGTTGTGTGCGTAGCCTATGAATATGCAATCAATCGTCTTAGGTCCGATGGTGACCTGTTTCGGGTTAGGTACTGCCACTTTTGCTAGACACCCCCACACTTTGAGGTATTTATACGAAGGTAAGTTACCTTTCCACAATTCGTATGGTGTCTTACCGGTTTTCTTGTGAGGTATTTTGTTGAGAATGTAGTTGGCAGTCAGCAACGCTTCCCCCCACATGTTTTGGGGTAAGCCAGAATTCAACAACAAGGCATTCATCATCTCCTTTAGAGTTCGGTTTTTGCGCTCGGCTGTACCGTTTGATTCGGGTGAGTAGGGAGCAGTTGTCTGATGAACTATTCCATGTTCCGAGCAGAACATGTTAAATGGTGCATCATATTCTCCTCCTCTATCACTTCTAACGATTTTAATCGTTTTGCCAAGTTGATTCTCAACCTCAAGTTTATATTCTTTGAATTTATCCAAAGCCTAATTTTTGCTATGTAACAAATATACATAACAGAATTTTGTGCAATCGTCTATGAAAGTCACAAAGTATTTTTTGCCACCTCTGGTCTGCACGTATTTTAAGTCACACAGATCTGTGTGAATAAGACCTAGAGTTTCTGTGTTTCTTTCTACAGAACGTGATGGAGTTTTAGTGAGTTTGGCCTCCGTGCAAACTTCACATTTTTCTGAGTTATCTACCTTAAACTTTGGTAGCAGATTCATGTTAACTAATCTACGCATAGAATTTACATTAACATGGCCTAGTCTTTCATGCCAAACAGAAGAAGACTCAACAACATAGGCAATAGGAGTTATTTCATTAACTTTGGGAACAGCAGGAACAATAGTTTTTGGGATGACTGTCATTACATTAAACTTGAACAGTCCATCCTTTACATATCCTTTACCCAAATATACCCCATTCTTGGACAGTACAAAATTATCAGAAACAAGTACAACTTTGAACCCATTCTTACTTAGCAAAGAACCTGATATCAAGTTCTTTCTAATGTCTGGGACATGCAGCACATTTGTGAGTGTTAGCTCTTTGCCTGAAGTCATTTTCAGCACTATCTTCCCTGTTCCTTCAATTTTGGAGGTGGAAGAGTTTCCCATGAACAGTTGTTCATCTTTGTTGCACTTCTGATAGGAAGTGAACATTTCCTTGTCCGAGCAGATATGCTTGGTGGCCCCAGTATCGTACCACCATTCACGAGGATTGCTCCCCACAAGATTTACCTCTGAAACAACAGCACAGAGGTCCAGGTCAGAGAGACCAGTGGACAAGTTCTCAGCTATGTGTACATGGGATTTTTCATTTCCTTTTACATGTCCTGTTTTTGAATAATTACTGTCCTTACTGCGGCACTCTGAAATTTTGTGCCCCAGTTTACCACACTTGTGGCATTTCCCTGCAAACCTCTTTGCAAGTGGCTTTTTGCTTGAGGTCTGTGGCTGAAACTTCCTCTTCTTGTCCTTCTGTTCATGCTCCACCACATTGGCCTTTTCTATGGACTGATTTCCATAGGACCTCTCAGCCTTGCGATTCTCTTCTTCGATTCGCAACCTGATAATTAGGTCTTCAAGAGACACCTCCTTTCGTTTGTGTTTGAGATAGTTCTTGAAATCTTTCCACCCAGGTGGAAGTTTTTCAATGAACGCTGCAACCTGGAATGGTTCGCACAGCGTCATGTTTTCTGCAGCAATGTCATACATTATAACCTGCAGTTCTTGGACCTGACTCACCACAGTTTTGGAGTCAATCATCTTATAGTCCAGAAATTTGCCGACAACAAATTTCTTGGACCCGGCGTCTTCTGTTTTGTACTTCTTTTCCAGGGACCCCCACAGGAGTTTGGACGTCTTGAAGACACAATAGACGTTATACAAGGAGTCTACTAGGCCATTCAGGATGTAGTTCCTGCAAAGGTAGTCTCCCTGCGTCCACGCGTCAACTGCAGCAACAGAGTGTGCTTCCATTGGCGCCAGCATCGGGGCAGATTCATTGAGGAATCTGTCCAGCTTCAATGTGGTCAGGTAGAACTGCATCTTCCCCTGCCACTTTTTGAACCCAGTTCCATTGAACTTCTCCGATTTTTCTCCCACGCTTATGTGCGTTGGCAGAACGACCGAATGTGCCGCAACCGATTGTGCAGTCACATTCTGGGTCACCGGAGTTTGGGTACTGATAAGCCCAGCAGCAACTTCAGTTTGTGAGTTTTCCATGTTTTGATTTTGTTCTCTTCTCTGAAATTGGGTGAAACAGAAACTATTAGTTATTTTTCCGAACAGAACCTGTAAACAAACTTCACAAAATTGTTAGAATCTGTGAGGAAAAATTCTGCTTTAAGATTGTTAGAACCTGGATATAAAATAATAAGAAATTCCAACAAAGTTGTGAAGAAATCAAATACAGAAAGGAAAACAGTAAACAATAAACTTGTACAGAGTCGAGATTTTGAAGAATCTCTGTCCTTAAAGCAGAATTTGCCCCGTAGTGTGACGGTTACCGGCAAATCGCTTCCCAGGATACAACTGTACCTTCTCTGAAGATGCAGCACCCTTGCTTCAGAGACAACGAACTGCTGTCTGTGTGTACTCTCAGTTGACAGACCCTGGACTCAGAGCAGAGGAAGAAGAAGAAGAGGAAGACTGAAGTGGAAAAATTTTCTGTGTCTGTTTGGGAGCTGATGTCTGGGTATAAGAGTTGGACTGGAGACTGTTCAGCAGCCATTACTCTGTAACAGCAGAGTAATGGGGACTCTTCAGCTTAGTAACCGGTGAGCCATTACTCTGCTGTTACAGAGTAATGGCCTCAGTTACTGAATCTGAAAAGTCTTTTCAGTTCAGTAGGGGAAGAGGCTGTCTGGGCAAAAAATTTAAGCCAGACGAAGCCGCAGCCGCAGCCGAAGCCGGGCCGGGCCGGGCCGGGCCGGGCGCGCGCGTGTGTGTTTTTCATTTTGGCTAAGTCCTCTCTCCACTACACGTTAGTGGTAACCCCCGGGCCACGCCCTCTAGTCCAGTTTTCTAGTATATATACTAGTAAAAATCTTTCCCAATTTCCGATATGGGACTATCCATTTGTTAAGTTGGTACCTTTCAAGTACCCAACTTTGGATCAACATTTCTCATTCATACGGAATTGGTTTTTGGCAAGTGAGTATACTACAGAATAGTACTCGACGAGAGGATCGCAATCCACTCATTTTCCGGCGCCGCCGGTGGCCGGAGCTCGCCAGAATCCGGCCCGAAAAACTGCAAAAACTAATTCCAACATTAAGTACTAGTATCTCCTTTGTTTTCTTACATGTTGTAATGAAGTTATCGGCTTCTTCTAACCAACGAAAATTACTTGATCATTAAATGATGATGTAGTTTTGTTAAGTAGTATGAGCTAAGAACCAAATGAAACTAAGTTGATTCTATTTTGTTTGTTTATATTTGCAGTTTATATATGATTTGTTCCCCCACAAGCTAAGAGATTACATGAAAATCGAGTTCACCTAGCAGCAAATTGAAAGGTTAAGCAGTGTTCATGTGTAATTTATGACTGTCTCCGTTGTGAATGTGTAAACCATGCCACTGCACCAAGTCAAAATGTTGGTCATGTACAACGACTATTTTTCTTGAAGATTGTATTTGTTAAGCATCTATGGAGAATTAGACCAAAATATGAAATTATGCGGCATATTAAGGATTTATATGTATATGGTAAACATTCATTTAATTCTCTCTCATGATAAGTCACTATTGTGCAACTTGCTTAGTGCGATGTACAAATTTTCTTCAGTTTGTATTAACTCTAAACACACACCCACACGGCACACCTACACACAGAGAGTTTTTTCCACACAGGTTCCCAACAAATATTAAAATTTTGTATTAGTCCTCAACAAATCACTATTTCCATATCAGTCCCTGTTCAACTCAAGAAGTGTCAAATCAAAGCCTCAATTGAAACATCATTAAAATAATTTTGATCTTTTGAAATTATTTTTTAGAAAAATTTTTAAGTGCAGGGTTACAGTAATTAAATATGATATTTTTACCTTGCGATAAAATTCTGTTGTAGATCACAAATTATTTCAATGGTTCAGGAATTTCTTTATGTTTCACTTAGGCTTCAAATTGACCACTCCTAATAACCACTTTTAAAATTGATTGATGGATTAATATTGAATTAGTGATCTGTGATGGACTAATGTAGAATTTTTGTAGTTGTTGGGGACCCATGTGGGTTATTTGTTAACCTGATCTTAGGAGTGAGTGGTCTAAATTCTGTGTCATGTTATTGTTAACCTGATCTTTGAATCTAAAGAGCTGAGCGCCGCTTGTTTTAGCTTCAAATAATTCAGACTCCTTAATTAGATGCATAAATAATGTTTGATTGGCTCATATTGATCCATACACACCCCGATGAGGAAAAAGTGGACAATTATAGGCTTTCTGATCAAAAGTCTAACTGGTCTCCTTCCATCCTCAACCACAATCTTCCCCAGAAGAAGAACAAAGAAAAAACCAATCAGAAGGGTCTACTCCAAAAGTCCCATTTGGGCTTAGTCAAAACGAACTCAATACCACTGCAAAGCTTTAAAATTAGAGTTGGGCGTGGGCCGCGCGAACGCGTACCCACTCAGCAACAAATAATGACGTCCACTCTCCCACTTGGGGAGATGGTAGGCCAGCGCACCTACAAAGTGCAATGTAAGCCACTGGCCTAGGCCTGGGCTTTCTTGATCACCCAAAGACCCCGTCCAGGTAAGTATTGAACAAAGTCAGCCCTCCTCACTTTTTTATAGCCATCCCAACCTTCTCAGCTCTCTCATCCCCACCGATATGGGACTAAACAACCCCCCCTTCTCTTCTCTTCGCTGTGGAACAACAACAACAACAACAACAACAAAAAATGTAATTAATCTAGGGTTTCTAACTTGAACATTCCAATCTGGATCTTAGGAAAGTGGCTGGCTGCTACTCCTTTTAATGGTAATTACCACTCTCGATCTTTGTCATCAGATTAAGCTTTGATTGAATTTAATATTATATGTGAGGCTGGCTCCTGGCTGCGTTTGTTTAGGATGATGGATTGGAGGAGCAAGTATAAATGAATTGGTCGGTACTAACTAGTCTTCGGGTAAATAAAATTGGGTTACAATCTTTGATGATGGCATTATGAACGAACGGGCCAAGTACAATGTTGAAATAGCTTAGGAATGTTTGAATTGTAGCACCGGTGGAATGGCTGTTTTTTTTTTTTTCCTTCTTCTTCTTTTCATCACAACTCTTGCAGTATTATCTCCATTGGCAAGCTTCAAGCATGTATGTAGGTTAGTCGTTGTCGAATACCCTCAATCTCGTCTTCTTTCAAAATTGATCAAGTTTAATTATCTTGTTATTATTGATTTTACAATACAAAGTAGTGATTTTTCATGAGATGCCAAATGTGTGTGAGTTTAGATGAGTATAACTAATGTTTAATTCAGCTTGTGTTTGTTGATATTCCTAATAGCTCACAAGTTTATTATTCATGTACATCTTGTGAATTGCTTGTTAGGAAAATTGGTTCATGCTGATATTGAATGTGCTGTAATATGGCATATATAGTGACTGATGCTGTTTTGTTGGTTTCACAGTTTGTTAATATCTTGTCACACTGGGTTTTACATCCTTTTAGACATTGAGACAATTCATCTTCTCTGTTGATCTCTCATATGATTTATTAGTATTTTGGACCCGGGCACTTGGGAAACTCTGTTATGACACTAGCCTAGCCTACTTTGTTTTTATGGTTAGGTTTTCTTACTGCTTTAAAGGAAATTGTGTAACAGCTGGTAGAAGCGATTCCATAGATTTAGGGAAAAAAACATTAGATTTTCCCACGTTCACAATCATTTCTAATTGGGCCACTGCACCCATATCTCAACTCTTGGCACAGACCCAAGTCCTCTGTAATGTAACTTATAAGCTACTCGTAAATGAATTTGTCGCTTGACTGAACTTCAGAACTGAGTCAACGGGAAACCATGGTTCCAAAATTTGGCATCGGTATAGGGTATTGGCTGCCATTTTTTTTATAACATCAGAAATATTGGGAGTATCGGTAGGCGAATTCCCAGTCCATATCAGCTAATGCATTTGAGTACTGACTCAGATTTGATTCCATGGTCGAAACCCAACCTCACCACTATTACAAAATATCTGGTGATAATGGAAGCTATAAGATGATAATCTTCGTTAATCTTTAATCACCTCCAAAAAAATATAAGATGATAATGGAAGCTATGCCCTGCCTCTGTTTAGCGTAAATAATTGATCGGTAGATTACTTTACCATGTTATTATATTTTTATATATATTGAACATAATTTCATATATAAAAACTTATTAAACATAATATATAGTCACCTCGTCTTTTGGATTTTGGATAATTGTCATTTCATGCAAGGTTTAATCTACCCACAGGAATTAAGGACTGAATATGGTTTAATAGTTTCATCATACAGTTATGAATCTAATTTGAGTAGATATGGGCGAGGCATCTTATGTCATCGGCATAAAGATCCATAGAGACAGATCTCGAGGCATTTTGGGTTTGTCTCAAGAGGCATTTTGGGTTTGTCTTAGAAAGATTCGGTATGAAAGATTGTTCACCAAGTGTAGCACCCATTGTGAAAGGTGATCGGTTCAGTTTGGACCAATGCCCCAGGAATGACATTGAAAGGGAACGAATGAAAAATGTTGCATATGCTTCAGCTGTTGGTAGCATTATGTATGCTCAGGTCTGTACTAGACCCGACATTTCATATGCCGTTGGAGTATTAGGAAGATATCAGAGTAACCCAGGCATTGATCACTGGAAGGCTGCGAAGAAAGTAATGAGGTACCTTAAGGGTACTAAGGATTACATGCTTATGTATAGGCGGACTGATAGTCTTGAGGTGGTAGGCTACTCCGATTCTGACTTTGGTGGCTGCAATGATTCACGTAAATCCACATCAGGATATGTGTTCATGCTAGCTCACGGGTCTATATCCTGGAGGAGTGCCAAGCAGACCTTGATAGCCACTTCTACGATGGAGGCTGAGTTCGTTTCTTGTTTTGAGGCTACTTCACATGGTGTATGGCTGAAAGGTTTTATATCTGGGCTAAGAGTTGTTGACTCTATTAGCCGACCGATAAGAATGTATTGTGACAATTCAGCTGCTGTCTTTATGGCTAAGAATAATAAGAGTGGAAGTCGAAGTAAACACATCGACATAAAATATCTAGCCGTAAAGGAACGTGTGCAGGAAAAGAAAGTGATCATTGAGCACATTAACACTAAATTGATGATAGCTGATCCCTTGACTAAAGGCATGCATGTTAAAGGATTCAAGGATCATGTAATCAGAATGGGACTTGGTTCCATTATGTAGCACATTCATTATGTTTGTCTGAAACTTTCATTTAGTTGGATTATTTCTCTTTTGGAATTGTGTACGTACTTAATTTGGTTATTTGTTGAGAAATATCATTATGTTGACCTAGAGTAAACATATGGTCTACTCATTAAGTTAAGTGTGAGTGGTGAAAGACTAAGTATATTGTGATACATGGAAGATTAATTCTTGCTCTTAAAGAGAATTAGTCGCCATGATTCGTATACGGAGTCTCTCTCGTTAAATGGATCAAGTGGGAGAATGTTAGACATTTTATTTATTTTCCACTTAATCAAGTAAGTAATTTGATTAATTAGTTATGTGGACAAATATGTTATGTGATCCATTTAAATGGGAAATGGTAAATGATCAAATGGTAACTGATCAATATGGTAACTGATCAAATGGTAACTGATCAATATGGTAACTGATCAAAGTAATTTCCCCATGATTCTCTCCCCTCATTTAGAAAACCACACACTAATTTTGCAATTACAATAACTACTCTATGATGGCTAGAGTAGTATAAATATAAGAATGAAAAAGGTCACCAGACTCACTCTCTTATACAATTCTATATGCACCATCTAAAGTGAGAAAGGAGAGTTTGGAACCAAAATTGAGATTGACAACATCAAGAGGCTTTTGGCGAAAACGGTTTCAGACTTCAAAACGGCAATGGCTGGAGGTACGATTATCAATTTCATTTTATAGCTTCCGCTTCCATTCATGTATATTCATATGGCGATTAGAGTATACACGAAGATTTGTTTTGTTTTGTCTTACATTTAATTTACATAAATGTGTTTTTGACTTACATAATTGTCATTTCATGCAAGGTTTAGTTGTTATATCTTTTTGTGTCAGCCATAGAAGGATTGCAATAATTTCTTTGGTTTTCGTTTAAAATTTCTCCTTCCAACCTTTTGGTTATTCCCAAGTTCTCGCTTATGATTATGGATGCAGGTTGAAGGAGTGTTCCCAACTACAGTGACTTTTAACGCTCTGTTACACGCCCTATGCCAGGCTGGTGAATTGACACGCGCTGGTAAACTCAAGGGCTGCATAATTTTAAAGGGCTGGAACAGTGGATGACGGAATGAGAATGTTTAACGAAATGCTCGCTGGAAAGGACGTATCACCTGGTGTGGTTACATATAATGTACTGTTTGATGGGATGTTGAAGAGCGGTAAGCTTGAGAAAGCCATGGTAAATAGGATGTTGGATTGCAGGTGCAACTCGGATTTAGTTTCTTGCAACATTTTTTTCTTAAGGTGCTGGAGGAAGATGAGGGAAAAGGGAGGGAGTTTTTGGATGGTTTGATAGTTATGCTTTGTAAGAAAGGGAAAGAGGAGGGAGCTTGTGAGATTTTAGGTGTTATGATTGGGAAGTTTTTGGTGCCTGAGGTGTGTACCTGGGATATATATGTTGCTAAAGGGGATTTTTTTTTACAGCAGGGAATTGAGCAAGGGGATTGAGAAGTGTTGGAAGGAGATTTGGAGATGATGATTGAGTTTTGCTGTACATTATTATTATTTGTTACTGCCATTTATTAACTTATACTAGTCTTGTAGAGGTGTTAATTTGATATTTTTACCCAAAGTTAATTATTGATGGTATCTTAATATATTGGTTAATCTGTTGTTATACTTATTGCTGTATTGTGATATTGAATCATGTCTCAAACATTCTGATATAGGGCTGACAATTTGTTTGATACTAAAACTAAACATTATCTAACTTCAGATATAGATTTTTCTAAACGTGGTATAGATATGAAATTTTTCCCATACTGACCCACTTTTTGAAAATATTGACTAAACTCCACTTTTGGAAAATATTGACTAAACTGGCTCACTTTCAAAAATATTTACCCAACTAACTTAGCTTTGGACATGTCAGCATAAAACACTATTGATAATAACGACATCTGTTATTTTTATGATGTTGTTGCCAATAACGACACCTGTAAACAAAAAAAATGTTGCCATTATTGGGGGTAATGACATCAGTATATCTCATATTCACTTAGGAGTTCTCTAATTTGAGGAAAAATTTTGTAAGTGAAAATTGCTTATAACTGATGCCGTTATTTCCAATAACGACATAATTAGCCTTATGCCGCTATTGGCAATAACGGCATCAGTATAATCCACAATGTACTCCAAATTTCGTGCATGTGCATAAATTTCAAGTCTGATTTTGACCTCGCTACAACAATTATCTCTCAAAACTCAAAACATGAAAGTTGTACATCTTTTTCTTGGTGTTCCATGGCATTTTAAAGCATCTCGATCGGAGTTTGGATGATAAAGTTATACCCAGATTACGTAGCAATGTCAAAAAAAAATCAGAAAAAATTGTAAGTGAAAATCGCTTATAACTGATGTCGTTATTTCCAATAAAGGCAAAATTGTCCTGATGCTGCTATTGGCAATAATGACATCAGTATAATCCATAGTGTACTCCAAATTTTGTGCAGGTGCATCAACTTCAAGTCCGATTTCGACTTTGATATAGCTAGTATATATCAAAACTCAAAACATAAAAATTGTAGATCTTTTTTTTCTTCTTTTTCTTGGTGTTCCATAACATTTTGAATCATTTCAATCATAGTTCAGATGATAGAGTTATGTCCAGATTATGAAGCGATGTCGAAACTGTAATTGATTCTGGATAGTTTCAGCATCGCTACGTAATCAGGGCATAACTTTATCATTCGAACTCCGATTGAGATGATTCAAAATGCTATGGAACATCAAGAAAAAACAATACAACTTTCATGTTTTAAGTTTTGAGATATACTAACTACATCAAGGTCGAAATCGAGCTTGAAGTTGATGCACATGCACGAAAATTGAAGTATACTGTGGATTATACTGATGTCGTTATTGCCAATAGCGACATCAAACTAATTATGCTGTTATTGAGAATATCGGCATCAGTTATAAGATTTTTTCTCTTACAATTTTTTTTTCAAGTCAGAGAGCTTCTAAGTGAATGTGATATGTATTGATGTCGTTACTTCCAATAGCGGCAACGGGGAAAAAAATTACAAGTAACGCTATTGATAACAACGGCATCAAAATAACATATGTTGTTATTGTCAATAGCATTTTATGCTGATGTGTCCATGTGTCCAAAACTGAGTTAGTTGGGTAAATTTGCTCGAAATTGGGTTAGTTTGGTCGATATTTTTAAAAAGTGGGTCAGTACAGATAAAAGTTCTACAGATATATGATATGGCTAAAAATGGGATTAAATCGGAACCATCCAAATCGAACACATATCTTAAAGCTCGGGGGTAAAACGACAATTTCACATACAAACGGGTCTGAAATGGGAACTGGGTCTTTTTTTAAAGCCCAATAACCCATGAACGGATCTGTCTTACTGGATACGGGTTCCAACCCGTTACAAACCAGTTCAGAAGAATAAAGAAGAATTCAGATTCATAATTATCCCTAAGAAGTGATCTTAACCGCTTTTATCCATTCACACTGAGAAGTAGAGATGTGTTCTTATCTTGAAACGGATCCCTAAAGGCGACTATAAATACCCCTCTCCCCCCACTGTTACGAGGTAATCAATACTTTTCCAGTAAAAACTCTTTCTTAATCATTCAAATTACTGACAAGAGCGTCGGAGGGTGCGTCGCTAGGATCCATCTCGGTGTCTCGTACTTTTTGCAGGTTCGCAGCAGCGGCAAGAGACCAAGTCAACACATCGGTGAAGGTCAACAGTTCAATAGGTTTGCTTTATTGTTTTCTTCAAGTTTCCACAAATTCATCTGTTTACCCCCACACTGAAATCAGCAGCAACAATATAAATGTGTTGGCATTGTAAATGTAGGTATATAAGAATATTTTTATGACTCAATAGTGCGAACAGTTTTTGTGTAGTCAGTCACATCTCTTACCAGTTAGCACTTCAAGCTACTCTTTGTCTTCATTCCATTTCAATTAAGCAGATAAGTATCTACTATACTATAAAATAAAATAAAAGGCAAATAAGCTTTTGGTGTATGCACATAAACGTATTTTTGAAAAGACGCAAATACTGTTAATTAATAGTCCTAATTTTAAATTCAGACTATTAAAATAAAAACAAACTCTCTGATTAATTACAATAAAAAAAAACAAATAATTTTTTTTTACTTATTTAAAATGTATAACGTACGTGCAAAATAATTTTATAATATTTTTTAACTCTAAACATACACATATTGCACGTACAACTCAAATTCTGCTTATAAACACCTGTATTATACGTACAAATTGTAGTTTTTCCTTCAAAATATTTTTCCAAATTACGTGCAACGCACGTCCAACTCCAAAACTATTTCATAACACATATATCGTACGTGAAAATCCTCCAACTCTTATCAAAACGTGCATCGCACGTGAAAAATACTCTACCATTTATTAACTTATACTAGTCTTATAAAGGTGTTATAATTTGATATTTTTTCCCAAAGTTAATTACTGATGGTATCTTTAATATGTTGGTTAATCTGTTGTTATACTTATTGCTGTATTGGGATATTGAATCATGTCTCAAACATTCTGATAGAGGGCTGACAATTTGTTTGATACTAAAACTAAACATTATCAATCTGAAATTTAACTTCGGCAAAATTTAAAAAAATTACACAAATTTTTTGGCAAGTTTAAAAATAGGACGCGAAAGTTTTTTTAATTAAAAAAAGGACACAATGTTTAAATAATGTCCACTGGGTTAGTTAGGGTTAAGGTTAGGGTTAGGATTACAGTTAGTTCAGGGGGTTTATTTAAACATATGATTAGTTAAGTGATGTTTTTTTTAAACACAAATAAAAGATGAATGTGAGTTTTTTAAACACATATGAAAGATGAAAGTATTTTTTTTTAAATCCTACCCTAACTTCAGCTGCAACTTCCCATATATTTTTTTATAATATTTTGCCTTAATCCGTCGTTGGGAATGACGGGTTAAGGCTAAATTTTATAAAAAAATATAGCCTCCAACGACAGGTTAAGGCACTCTAAATTCATTTAGATCTGCATACAGATCATCTTCTTCGACGACTCTCTCTCTCTCTCATTCTATTTTCTTCGACGAACCCAAAGTGAAGAAAACATAATCCATGATCTAATCACATATCTGTCCTCCTCCGTCCGCTCCCCCTCCCCTCTCTCAATATCTACTCCAAACATTGAAATCCAACTCTCTCATCCCCTCTTCGAAACCAAATCGAAACCCTAGTTCGGCCCCAAATTGAATCATTGACTAAATTCGGACTTATTTTGTAAGGTATTGACTATTTCTTTACCTCAGTAGATATATTTGTGTTTATTTTTCAATTTGTGTATACTAAATTATTTAGAAAGTGAGCAAAAAATTATTTGCCTTAGTAATTTGTAGATGTAGAATTGGGAAGACTTTTAATATATTCAATTGCCGAAAATTTTTGTTTGCCTTAGTAATTTGTAGAACTAGAATTGTATATACGAAATTATTTAGAAACTTTTCAGTACGGTTATGGTTGAAAACCCTGCAAACAACCATAAAAAAATACGAAACTTTGCGAGTAGGTTGATCTCACGTAGTACAAGCCACCCCAAGTTGTAGAAGTGAGTTTCAACTCACGGTTCGAGGGATACGGTCGCGTATCACTTTTGGTTGAAAAAACCAAGTAAAGCAGTACCTGGCCGTATCTCGCAAACCATGACTCGAAATTCGCTTCTACAAGTTGGGGTGGCTTGTGTTACGTGAATTCGACCAAGTTGCAAAGTTTTATAAATTTTGGATGCCGCTTGTGCAGTTTTCTCACGTTTATCTTTTTATAAGTAAATGAGTTAGAACTTTTTCAGTAAGGTTAGACTAGATTACCCTTCAAACGACCTCCAAAAAATACGAAATTTTGCGAGTTGGTTGGTGTCACCTATAAGAAGCCAACCCAACTTACAGAAGTGAGTTTCGACTCACGGTTCGAGAGATACGGCCGCGTATCGCTTTTGGTTGAAAAAACCCAATAAAGTGGTACACAGCCGTATCTCGCAAACCGTGACTCAAAACTCGCTTCTACAAGTTCGGGTGGCTTGCCCTACGTGAATTCAACCAAGTTGAAAAGTTTTATAAATTTTGGATGCCGTTTGTGCAGTTTTCTCAAGTTTATCTTTTTATAAGTAAATGAGTTAGAACTTTTTCACTGCGGTTAAACTAGATTACCCTTTAAACCATCTCTAAAAAATTTGAAACTTTGCGAGTTGGTTGGTGTCACCTATGAGAAGCCAACCCAACTTGTAGAAGTGAGTTTCAACTCACGGTTTGAGAGATACGGCTGCGTATCGTTTTTGGTTGGAAAAAAAACCCAATAAAGCGGTACACGGTCGTATCTCACAAACCGTGACTCGAAACTCGCTTCTACAAGTTAGGGTGGCTTGCCCTATGTGAATTCGACCAAGTTAAAAAGTTTTATAAATTTTGGATGTCGTTTGTGCGATTTTCTCAAGTTTATCTTTTTATAAGTAAATGAGTCAGAACTTTTTCACTGCGGTTAGACTAGATTACCCTTCAAACCACCTCCAAAAAATTCGAAACATTGCGAGTTGGTTGATCTCACCTATCAGAAGCCACCCCAACTTGCAGAAGTGAGTTTCGACTCACGGTTCGAGAGGTACGGCCGCGTAGCGCTTTTGTTAAAAAAAAAACGAAATAAAGTGGTACTCGGCCGTATCTCGCAAACCGTGACTAGAAAATCTCTTCTACAAGTTGGGGTGGCTTGTGTTACGTGAATTCGATCAAGTTGCAAAGTTTTATAAATTTTGGATGCCGCTTGTGCGGTTTTCTCACGTTCATCGAACTTTAAGTAAATGAGTTAGAACTTTTTCACTGCGGTTAGACTAGGAAACCCTTCAAACAACCTCCAAAAAATACGAAACTTAGCAAGTTAGTTGTTCTCACCTAGCACAAGTCACCCCAACTTGTAGAAGTCGGTTTCCAAGCACGGTTCTAGAGATACGGCCGCATATCGCTTTTGTTAAAAAAATACCAAATAAAACGGTAAACGGCTGTATCTTGTAAACCGTAACTCGAAACTCGCTTCTACAAGTTGGGGTGGCTTGTGTTACTTGAATTCGACCAAGTTGCATACTATTGCTATTTTTCGTTGTGTTTTGTGTATTTTTTGACACATTTTTGCTTTGTTTATTGCTGATAGATAAATGGATGTAACCCGTATCAACTAAGCTTAAATTTTTTATTCACAGATAAATGGCTAGAACAAGATGACCGAGAAGCCCTTTTGGTAGCGCTAGTGGCGCACCAATGATGGAGGTAAGATTGATTATTATTATTATTGGTTTTAAATACGAATATGAGTTTCATTGTCTCATTAATAACAATATTTCTCTTTGTTCGTGTAGGCTGGTGGCCGTCAATGTACACCTGCCGAGGCCGATCCCTCGTCTTCGGTATCCGTTGCTCCTCCTGGACCATTGGACTCCAGCTTACTTTCGTTGCAATCCAGACACCGATCGGAATCCGTGCGGACTGGGTCCGCAAAGAAGTGCAACTTCCGGAAGCACGAACTTCTTGCCATGGACCGCTGTATCACTCCGTTCTTAGTTGAAGCCGGCTTCTACGGAGCTCGCTTTATGGGGGATGTGAAGCTTGACCGACCTCTACTTACAGCTCTGGTCGAACGATGGAGGCCGGAGACCCACACATTCCACCTACCGGTGGGTGAGATAACCGTCACTCTCCAAGATGTAGCAATCATTATTAGGTTACCAATAGATTGGGTTGCCGTGACGGGAAACATGGATTTTGATCGAGTATAAGTTGTTCGTGATCTGCTCGGTATCGATGTTGAGGAGTCGTTGATCCAAAAAAAGAGAGGACGTTGAAAGAGAAATCCTCAGAGATACTCCTGATGATTATGATGCCGATCTATTAGATCAAGCCTTAGACGATGCAAAAGATAAGGCGGAAGTTGAATTCTGGAGTGAAATCTTCGATGGGAAATCACTTCTACTTAGTTGGTTGAAATATCAATTCGACGGATATTTGACGGAGAATTCGGACGATGAATCCATACGTTACTATGCTCGTGCGTACATTTTTAGCATGATCGGAGGAGTGATCTTCCCTAATTCATCTGGTGCGAGTGTGCCGCTGATGTATTTACGCTTGTTGGAAAATTTTGGTTTTGCCGGCCGTTTCAGTTGGGGCAGTGCTGTATTGGCATCTCTGTATAGGAATATGTGCTCATGTGCATTAAGTGTCGTACAAATGGGTGGCCCGATGGTTCTTTTGCAGATCTGGAGTTAGGAACGCATCCACATCGGACGTCCCTGTATTATTGAACCAACGTCGGATTGGTTGGCCGACCCACCAGCTGTAGAGTTGTTACCTCCTTTAGGGGTATATTGGACGGGGCGGCGCACGTGGATCGATAACCCCATGGCAATCACTTATCTATTATAGAGATGAGTTAGATAACTTGCGTGACGAGTTCGTCAATTGGTAACTGTACTCGACCGCAAGGTTGGAAAAGGTTCCACCGGTTTGTTTGGCCGGTGCCCTTTGGTTGATGGCTGCACCACTTGTCAATTTTTCTGTTGTTGAGTTCCAGTACCCGGATAGAGTGATGCGGCAATTCGGATATCAGCAAAAGATTCCCGAAGTCCGGTGTTATGATAAAAAATTGCACGAGGTGAGAGGAACTGGTCGAGTGCCCAACTTTGGTTGGGCTAATTTTCACCGGGTCCATGTGGCCAACTGGAACACCATGCGTTATCAGATAACACCGAATATGATGTACTTCGCTATACCGTTCGATGGCTCTTTCCAACATGTATACATTACATGGTACAGGCGCATTACACGGTTGTATGTTTCTCCACAAGCTGCTGTACCAGTCGGTGTGCAGATTCCGATTCCCCCAGCCGAGAAAGAACCAGCCCCGGCATATTCCTCTTTCCAACCGATGTATCAACCAAAAGCGTCGACGTATTGGAACTTGGTTAGTAGTTTTTTACGCAATTTCATACATTTAGTATGCATGTATTGTTAAGATATAAGGATAGAATGATAAATTATTGTACATGTTGTTTAAATTAAAATTTTCAACCTTATATAGATTGAAAACACATGGGAGACCGTTTGGGTAGCTACTCGTTTCTTGAAGAGTAAGGTGCCCGAGAACGTTAAGAAAATCTTGCAGAAGATTCTAAATCCATGCCACCGTAGTCTTGAAGAGGTTGGTGAAGGTCCACAACTTGATGCATATTTAAAATCCAACGTGGCACTTTCTCGGCGAAAAAGTGCGACAAGGTCGGGAATTCAGATCACCGAGCCACAACAGGTTCAACAACACCAACCACCTGAAGAAGATGAGGAGGAGCAGTGGGAAGATGACCCTCAATCTCCTGAGATGGAAGGTAGATGACGGAATCCTCAACAAAAGAGGAACCCACCTGATCAATTACACCAAGTGGTCGCAAACCGCGTGGTGGTCGTAAACGGTAGTATCTAACAATAGGTTTGTTAGTGGTATTTTACTGTTTGGTATGATTTTATTCTGTTCAAATAACTAAGAACTATTGTTTGTTTCTATGTTTATAAATGTTGTAGATAAATACCGGGCATCCACGGAAGTCAACCATGAAGATAGCTGAATCGATCCATGTACACGACTTCATTGTTGAGATGAATATTTTTGTACTGAATGTCTTGTAATAGGTAGTTGAAAAAATTACACAAATGTAGTTGAACAAATTGTTGAGATGAGTATTTGGTAATGAATGTCATATTATTTGTCGTATCATATATATTGTTGCGATATGCGTTTCTGAGTTATTGTGATATGATATATATGTTGCTGTATTGTTGTGAACTGTGTTTCTCAATTCTTGTGATATGAATTGTTGTTGTGAAGTTGTATTTTCATCCAGACACCTGTACTAATGTTCTGCCACTATATGTCTTCTTAACCCGTTATTGTTGATGACGGGTTAAGTGTACTTAACCCGTCATCACCAACAACGAGTTAAGTAGACATATATTGGTTGAAGTTCATCATCTACATACCTAGTATTCATACAGTTCTGCCAAAATATCTCAACTTAACTCGTCATTGGTGATGACGGGTTACGTACACCTAACCCATCATCAACAATAACGGGTTAAGTAGACATATATTGGCAGAATATTTTGAATACTTGGTCTGTAGATGATGAAGTTCTGCCAAAATATCTCTACTTAACCCGTTATTGTGAATAACGGGTTAAGATCACTTAACCCGTTATCCTCAATAACAGGTTAAGTAGACAAATATTGGCAGAAGATTTTGAATACTTAGTCTATAGATGATGAAGTTCTGCCAAAATATCTCTACTTAACCTGTTATTGTGAATAACGGGTTAAGATCACTTAACCCTTTATCCTCAATAACGGGTTAAGTAGAAAGGTATTTTTATGTTTTCTACAACTTTCTCTTCACTCTTTGTGAACATTGTCTCTTGAACTCTGCAAAGTGACATTCATATGCTTGTAAATTGTTTATATTTTTTAATAATTTCTATTTATTGCAAGGTAACTAACCAATATAAAATCGTGAAAACTAAATGTGGTCAAAAAGTTCAAAAAAGAAAATTTGATAACTAGCCTAGGGTTAGGGTTAGGGTTAGGGTAAGCTAGGATTAAGGGTTAGTGTAGGGTTATGTGTTGGGGTTAGGGTAAGGCTTCATATTAGCCCTAAGTGGTTGTTTTTTTGTTTTGATTAATTAGGTTAATATTTGTAGTTCTCCGATCTAAAACGCACTGAATTTATTCCATTATTGGGTTCTACATGTGGGGTTCTACATGTGGGGAGTATAATCTGATGTGATATTCACAATTTTGTTCAAATCCCTATATTATTGGGGTCTACATTGTGGCGTTGTACATGTGATGCCCACTTTGTAGAGTAAAATGTAATAGTAGAATCGTACTTTTCTTGCTCGGTCCTTGCTCTTTTTCTCTATATAGTTCCTCCTTTACTCAGATAGATTTTGGTAAGTCTATTTCAAGGAATGGAGTGTTCATTTAGTAGGCACCACATGTAGATCCCCACATGTAGAACAAGTCCATAATGGGCCTATTATTAGATTTCACTATACAACATGTGGAACCATATGTACAACATGGCCATAACTTCGTCCTTGCTATTTTTCTCTCCATAGTTCCTCTTTTACTCGGATAGATTTTGGTAAGTCTATGTCGAGGAATGGAGTGTTCATTTAGTGGGCACCACATGTAGATCCTCACATGTAGAACAAGTCCATAATCGGCCTATTATTAGATTTCACTATACAACATGTGGAACCACATGTACAACATGGCCATAACTTTGTCCTTGCTCTTTTTCTCTCCATAGTTCCCCTTTTACTCAGATATATTTTGGTAATTCTATGTCGAGGAATGGAGTGTTCATTTAGTGGGCACCACATGTAGATCTCCACATGTAGAACAAGTCCATAATGGGCATATTATTAGATTTCACTATACAACATATGGAACCACATGTACAACATGGCCATAACTTCGTCCTTACTCTTTTTCTCTCCATAGTTTCCCCTTTACTCAGATAGATTTTGGTAAGTCTATGTCGAAGAATGGACTGTTCATTTAGTGGTCACCACATGTAGATCCCCACATGTAGAACAAGTCCATAATCGGCCTATTATTAGATTTCACTATACAACATGTGGAACCACATGTACAACATGGCCATAACCTTAACATGTAGTACAAGTCGTTAACTTGCTTTTACAAAAATAAAGTTACTGCTTGGCAGCACCATAGGGTTATAGTAGGGTTACGTCTAGGGTTAGAATAGATCTCTCTACATTAGGGTCAGAGATTAGTTCGTATGGTTATTTCCAATTTTTAATAAATTTTTTCATATTTTCAACTATATTATTTAATTTCATAATGTATAAAATTGCTCTAACCCTACTGTAACCCTACTTTAACTATCCAAACCTACTGTAACCCTACTCTAACCCTACGAACTACTTTAACCTACTCTAACCTTATCTCTAACATATTCTAACCTCCTCTAACCTTATCTGTAACCTATTCTAAACCTACAACCTTGTCCTAACCCTGCTCTAACCTTGTGCGAACCCTAACTCTAAACCTAACTTTAACTTTACGGTAGGGTTACGGCTTGGGTGAGAGTAGTTCGTAGGGTTAGATTCATATATAATAAACTTTTTCAAATGACGGACTATATTATTTATTTTCATAATGTTTAAAATTACCCTAACCCTATTTTCATAATATCTCTACTTAACCCGTCATTGGTTCGACGGGTTACACCTGTATTTATTTATTTGGGTTATATGTATTTGTTGTGAACCAAGTTCCTCTAATTTTAGGGTTACGGCTTGGGTGAGCGTAGTTTTTTTATATATATTTCATCATTTTTAGCACTCAAAGTTTTAATAAGTTGGATTTTACAAAACCCGTAACCCTATTTTTACCCTAAGGACTACTCTAACCCTATCGTAACCCTACAATAACCCTGCAACCCTAGTCGTAACCCATTGACACTGTAAGTTTTAAACCGAATTCGTTGAATGTACGTAAATGTTATAAAAATTTATTTGTTTACTTTAAAAGTTCAAATCGTGTAACGAACTTTTGTGGATAGGTAATTATATAAAATTTTATGAACAGGTTAGAGGGTTTTAGTAGGGTTAAAGTAGTGTCTGAATAATTTATAATAAATTGTTTTTATTTATTGAACTACATTATATATTGAGAAGTTGTGAACAAACATTTTTACATTTGTTTTTTCAAACAATGTTAAAATTATTAGTACTGCCAATATATGTCTACTTAACCCGTTATTAAGGATGACGGGTTAAGCAACCGCCAATAACGGGTTAAGTTAACATATATTGGCACTGCTTCATCATCTACAGACCAAGTTCGCATAAAGTACTGCTAATATATGTCTACTTAACCCGTTGTTGGTGATGACGGGTTAAGTACACTTAACCCGTCAATACTTAACCCGTCATCCATAATAACGGGTTAAGTAGACATATATTGGCAGTGCTTCATCATGTACAGACCAAGTATGCATAAAGTACTACATATATTTGTCTACTTTACCTGTTGTTGGTGATGACGGGTTAAGTGTACTTAACCCGTCATCACCAACAACGGGTTAAGTAGACATATATTGGCAGAAGTTTATGAATACTTGGTCTGTATATTGTTGTCGTTGTTGCTGCATTTTGAGAGGTGTATCATATTGCTGTTCATGCTTGCTGCCCTTGCTGCTGCATTTTGAGAAGTGTATCAAAGTTTTGAGAAGTGTATCAAAGTTTTGAGAAGTGTATCAACATTTTCTTCTTGTCTTCATTTTCTTCTTGTTTTCTTGCCTTCTTGTTTTCTTGCCCATCTTTTCTTCTTGTCTTCATTATTTCCTTCTTGGTTTCTTGCACTTCAATGCTTCCATCTTCATTTCCCTATAACTATGCCTCTTGAGTTCAATGAAGAAAAGAAAGAAAGAAAAAAGAGGGAGGAGACACATTTCTTGAAGGGGGAAGAAGTTTGAGTTCTAAAAAAAATTGAGTTCAAAGAGAGTCTCCTTCAACTGAGTTCTTCATAACATTATTTCAGAAATAAGCTGAGGATGCAGAAGTAGAGAGACGTATGCATGTCTACTTTAGCGTACAAGTACATGTTGGGTTTCTCTCAAGGAGTAGGGAGGACTCCTAACTCTGCCTTTTTTTTCTTCTTCATTTCCCTTACTCTTCTTTTTTGGGGCTTTTTGAATGAATGCATATGTAGCAATTCTTCTCCCTTCATACACATTCGTTCCCTATTGTTACACAGAGTGTAACAATTCTCTGGTTTCGTAGGATGGAGTAGTAGTGGGTGTCACAATGTATTCATAGTACTTTTCAACTTCTTGGCATGCACACCTCACAATCGTGCAACAAATAGTACGAATATGAGGAGTGCGTGTCAAGAATTTATCAAGTACTTTGAATATACGGTCACACCCACTACTACTCTATCCCACGAACTGGAGAATTGTTACCTCTGTGTAATAATAGTGAACTAAATTGTACGCAGGGGGATAACTGCTACTTATGCATTCAAAAAAAGGCAGTGTCAACAGTCCGTCCTACCTCTTTGAGAAGAAACCCAACATGTACTTGTATACTAAATTAATTGCAAATTTTGGTGAAAGTGTCAAAGAATGACTTTGTAATATCAATCAGCTTTAGTTATGTATGCATTCTATGTATGTTCAATTTACATGTATTTGCCAGTTTGTAATGTATGATGTACAAAGCTGTTATAAGATATAACCCGTATCCCTATATTCTCCGAACTTTAACTTGGAAATTTGAAGAGTTGTACCACAAAGGCGAAGACACTGCAAATATCAATCAACCTAACGGGTTAAGTATCCCAAGATTGATGTGAATTGCTGAATGAACAAATTATCATCTGTAGAAGTTGTTGTGAATGAACAAATTTTGTGAAGTTGTATATATATCAACAAAAGTACATAGAGCCTACACAAACGAAAGTTCTGTCAAAAACTCTCTACTTAACCCGTTATTGACGATGACGGGTTAAGTGATCTTAACCCGTCATCACCAATAACGGGTTAAGTAGATTGATATTGGTATGACTTCATCCCCTACAGACCAAGTATTGATAAAGTACTACCAATATCTATCTACTTAACCCGTTATCTTCAATAACGGGTTAAGTGATCTTAACCCGTTATCCCCAATAAGGGGTTAGGTAGAGAGAAATTGGCAGTACTTTATCAATACTTGGTTTGTAGGGTATGAAGTCCTGCTAATATCAATCTACTTAACCCGTTCTCCTCAATAACGGGTTAAGTTATTTTAACCCGTTATCCCCAATAACGGCCTAGGTTTATCCGATGTTTGCAGTATTTTATCTTAAAAATGTAAGTATGCATAAATTTTCACAATTTTCCACAAATTTAAAAAATCCAACAACTTAGATATATTGCAGAAATACACAATCTCCACAAACACATAAAATTCACTCACAACCTTCAACACTAATAATAAATCTGTACACATCAGCATCCCAAAAAAATCAATTACAAAAAAATTCACAAATAGTTCAGGCTGCCCAAATTGCACACATCTTCAAAATCCACAAATTTCAACATAAAAAAACATTCGCTACCAAATTACAACATCAAAACCCACAACAACATATGTAGTTCACAAATTCTGTCAAAATGCACACATACAGAGATTACACTCTGATTAAATACACCAGTAATCTAATTGTACCAAAAAGATACGTTCAATTAACCACATATATACAATCAAAAGTAAGGAATTTTTCACCGCATTGATTCTTTCCATGGGCACGATTTTGTTTCATTCCGGACCTACACCAAAATATAAAAAAAATTTGCGTTAATAATCAAGTCGAAATTAATAATTATCTTCACATCAAAATAAAAAAGGAAGCAATTATTCGGTGTTTATCTTGAATGTTTGATATGACATACATAACACGAAAAACCCCTTAGCACGAACCTTCACCTTCATCATCATCACTCTCTCCAGCGTTTGGAGCTTCTTGATACCCTATTGATCCACTAAATAAGGGAGAAGAATGGGTTAGTATCGACCACAACAAGTTTAGATTCATTGAGTCCAATTAACAAATACTTAGTCTCTGATATATTACCTTGCCATATTTTTTGGGCAATTTCGTGAATCGTGACATACGACACGAAGACATATCCTCCAAAGTCTTGGCCTCTTCGTTTTTTGGCCTTCTCTGATAGACTTCAACCTTTTCCCTTTAGGCATCCCCTTTGTGGTGCATTGCACGGGGTCCCCTACTTGTGCATGTGCATGTGCATGTCCACCACTCTCCGGTTGTGCACGACCTTCGTGTGGTGTGCTATTCCCGGATTCAATGTGAGCAAAGCCTTCGATTCCCTTGAGCATGTGGTCGAGCATGTACTTGTACCCTCGCTCTGAAGAAAGACCAAGATCGACCAAATGTATTGAGTGCATAGTCAGTTCACAATAACGATAGGCAAAATTATCGTCCATACTATTGTGAAACGGTGTACTGCTTCTTGTCAGTTGATCCCTGGTGCATCGCCTATAAATATATTGCGCAGGTAGTGCGGTGTGATCTGTGAACCGAATAACTGTCAATAGATGTTTGCAGAGAATGCCTACGAAGTCATACATGGCATAAGGGCATTTACCAATTTGACTGATTTTACAATAAGAAATCACCCTCCCCGGTTCTGAATTTCTACAAACGGTTACAGAATAAGCTGCACTATCCGGTGTATCCATACTCGCAATTAAACTCACATTAAGTAATAAGTTTTTTACAACTTCTTGTTGGAATTTGTAAAAAATCTTCAGTGTGTATGTTCCCGCCATTTGTGACTCCAACGCCTATTCGGTCTTCAATTTTGGCCTCTCCTCGTGATTACGATGTGTTTCTTTAAGTTCATCGTGTCTTTGCTTTAATAAGACTCGGTCGAAGATGACGGCAAATTCATGTAATGAGTACTTCTTATGAGTATGGTACTTCAAGGATGAATGTAGCGATTCGCTACGTTGGGTACTCAACATGCCGCCCCAAAATGAGTCTCTTGCGTACACGGGAGGCCATTTTTCACGGATCTCAAATTTTTCCTTCAACTATTTGTTATTCTCAAGTTTGTACTGGGAAAATCAAAATTTTCCACTTCTATTCAAATTCTGTTTTATATTCCACTGTATAAATGATAATCTTCAAACCATCCCTAAACTTGTTAATGTTATTCGGCATACGCACTTCATGCGGTAACTTATCCAAAATATGCCAAATGCAATATCTATGTGACGTGGTTGAGAAAACTTTAGAAACTGCAGTAGTTATTCCACGATCTTCATCTGTCATGATGTTCATCGGATCGTGAGTCATTGCTCCTCGCCACTTTTCAAAGAACCACTCAAATGAGGATGCCTTCTCATTTGGGATGAACCTACAACCTAGGAATATTGATTGCCAATTATGGTTGAATCCAACAAATGGTACAAACAATATTCCGTATTGGTTTGTGTTGTAGGTAGCATCAAAGCAGGGAACATCCCCAAATATTTCATAATTCTTTCTAGCGATACCATCCACCCAGACACAATGGGACAATCGCCCTTCGAGATAACATTGGTAATCATAATAGAATAAAGGATCGGTCTCCTTTTTGGATTCAAAGAACTCAAGTAGCATTTTCCTGTCGTGTCCTTTTAAACCTTCCATCTCGTCTCTCCTGAGATTTCTGACATCGGTTTCAGTGAAACCAATTTTCTCATTACCTCCACTTGTACCTTCGAAGAATAACATTTGTTTGCATCGTCAACATGAGGAAGAAACTTGCCAATTTATTGTGCACGAACAAATTTTTCTCCGACAACAGAACTTCCTTCAAAACCGTCCATACCTAAGAAAGCGTGAAAAGGAGAACAGTCAGGGCTGCTAAACCTGTTACGGAATGTGATGATAACTTTCTAACTTTATTTACATATTATTAGAGAAACGTCACAAAACCACACAAACGGCATCCACAATTTATAAAACTTTGCAACTTACTTTAATTCACCTAGCACAAGCAACAGTAACTTGCAGAAGTGATTTTCGACTCACGGTATGCGAGATACGGTCATATACCGCTGTATTTAGTGTTTTTATAACCAAAAGCGACATACGATTGTGTCTCTCTGACCGTTAATTGAATCTTTAAGCTACTAAAAATTGGGGTTACTTGATCTACGTTAGACCATCCGAGTCGCCAAATTTCATATTTTTTGAAGGTCGTTTGAAAGGTTTTCTAGTATAACCGCACTAAACACGTTCTAAGCCATTAACTTCTAATGCGGGGAACGTAAGAAAACCCCACAAAACGGCATCCAAAATTTATAAAATGTTGCATCTTGCTTGAATGCACGTAGCGCAAGCCACCACAACTTATACAAGTGAGTTTCGACTAACGGTTCGAGAGATACGGCCGTGTATCATTTTATTTAGATTTTTTTCAACCGAAAGCGATACACGGCTGTATCTCTCTAACCGTGAGTCAAAATTGACTTATACAAGTTTGGGTTGCTTGTGCTACATGAGATCATCCTACTCGCAAAGTTTCGTATTTTTTGAATGTCGTTTGAAGGGTTTTCTAATCTAACCGCACTTAAAAAATTCTATGTCACTAACTTCTAATGCAAGGAACGTGAAAAAACCGCACAAACGGCATCCACAATTAATAAAACTTTGCACCTTGCTTGAATTCACGTAGCGCAATCCACTCCAATTTGTACAAGTCAGTTTCGACTAACGGTTCGAGAGATACGGCCGTGTATCACTTTATTTGGCTTTTTTCAACCGAAAGTGATACACGGCCGTATCTCTCTAACCGTGAGTCAAAATTGACTTATACAAGTTCAAGTTGCTTGTGCTACATGAGATCATCCTACTCGCAAAGTTTCGTATTTTTTGGATATCGTTTGAAGGGTTTTTCTAATCTAACCGCACTTAAAAAATTCTAAGTCACTAACTTCTAATGCGAGGAACGTGACAAAACCGCACAAACGGCATCCAAAATTAATAAAACTTTGCACCTTGCTTGAATTCACGTAGCGTAAGTCACCCCAACTTGTACAAGTCTGTTTCGACTAACGGTTTGAGAGATACGGCTGTGTATCACTTTATTTGGCTTTTTTTCAACCTAAAGCGATACACGGCCTTGCATCTCGAATCGTGAATCGAAACCCACTTCTACAAGTTGGGATGGCTTGTGCTGCATGAGATCAATCTACTCGCAAAGTTTTGTATTTTTTGGAGGCCATTTGTAAGGTTTTCAACTCTAACCGTACTAAAAAAATTCTAAGTCGGTAACTTCTAATGCGAGGAACATGAGAAAACAGTACAAACGGTATCTAAAATTTATAAAACTTTCCAGTTTGGTCGAATTCACGTAGCGCAAGCCACCCGAACTTGTAGAAGTCAGTTTCGACTTGTGGTTTGTGAGATACGGCCGTATACCGCTTTATTAGATTTTTTTTAAACCAAAAGCGATACACGGCCTTATATCTCGAACCGTGAATCGAAACTCACTTCTACAAGTTGGGGTGGCTTGTGCTGCGTGAGATCAACCTACTCGCAATGTTTTGTATTTTTTGGAGGCTGTTTGCAAGGTTTTCAACTCTAACCGCACTAAAAAAATTCTAAGTCATTAATTCTGTATAAATTGAAAGTGAAAAATCAACACAAATAAAACTAAATTAGTAAGCCAAACATTACTACAATTCTAAATTATTTTGGGCAAAGCATTTTTTTGGAACTTCCTAAATAATTTATTATGTAAAAATTTAAAAATCAACATAATTAACTCTAATAAGCCTAAGAATTAGTCAATACCTTACAGAATAACAATAAATTTTGACAATAGAACGATTTGTGGCCTTCGCACGGGAATTGATTTGCTTTTGATGTAGATATTTGGAGAGAGAGATTGTATGAGAGTGGAAGAGGAGTAGGGGCAAACGGAGGACATTGATTTTTTTTTGGGGGTTTTGGGTTTGGTTTCGCCCAAAAAAACGGGGATCTGTGCTAGGGTTTTTTTGGTTTTGGGGTTTAGTTTCGACGATGAAGACGAAGGACTGTATACAGATCTGAGATTATATCTTTGTCTTAACCTGTCCTTGTCAACAACGGGTTAAGGCAATTTTTTAAAATTAAATTTTCCCTTAACCCACCGTTTTCAACGACGGGTTAAGGCAAAATTTAATAAAAAATATATGGTTTGATCCAACGGCCCCGATTAAAGTTCGCACGGGTCTGCACACAGACCCGTTTGCAACGGAAGAAGCCTTATATATGTGTGTGTGTGTGTGTGTGTGTGTGTGTAGCCCTTCGGTTGAGAACTAATTTGGTGAGAACTCCGTGAGAACTCATGGAGTAGACCTCCCATGAACTAATTTGGCCGGTTCGGATTTTTCATGAGGGGTCTACTCTGTGAGTTCTCACCAAAATTAGTTCTCGACCGAATGGCTCCCTATATATATATATATATATGTATAGGGAGCCCTTCTGTAATACCCTGAATTTTCATTTACGAGAATTATTATTTTTGCATTATTAATTTGTACGTGTTGTGCACGTGCAATTTTGCAGTATAATTTTTTTTATTTTCATTACATAGACAAATGAGTACACACATATATATATATGTCTTTTCTATTGTTTTATTAATGCCCATTTTTAAACAAACATAAGTATTCTTTTATTTTTTAGCCCAATTTAATTTATTTTAAATGTAAGCTATTTTGGCCCATTAAATAAAAGCCCACGAGTTTATTTTCCTTTTTTACAACTTGTAGTGCAGAAAATTTTATAGATTTTTTTTTATAAAAAATAAAATGTACAACTTTTAAAAATAGGGGACTATGGGGAACACGTGTACGTGTTTGTGCACCTAATAGTGACCGGATGACATGGGAGGGAAGAAAAGAGAGAGTGGAGTTGTGGGAGGTGGTTTTTGTAGTCATGATTGGTTACTGCAACTTCCCCTTGAATCCTAGCCTTTGTTCCTTAACTCCTAGATCATTCCTAGCCTTCTATTTGTCCCAAAAATTTGTATAAATAACCCCCCCCCCCCTCAGCCTAGTTTTTTTGCACTCTTCATTCTCCAAACCTATAGTGAAAGAATACAATTGTTAGTAGTAGATTGTTAGTAGGAAGTGAGAATAAAAGATTGAGAGATCGAGAGTTGGGTGTGCTTGCATTCAAGGAGGCCGACTACAAGCAAGGAGGCTTGGCATCACACTTTGGAGCTCTCGGGTTGCACTAGGAGCAAGGAGGAGCACTCGTTTGGGCAAGCTCAATCTAGGAGGAGAATGGCTTTTTCGTTTAGGAGGCGTTGTGTGATTTTCTCTCCAAATTAGGTGGGTGGTTTTTCTATACTTCTAATTTAGATGCCATGCTAGGAATGTTGAAATAATGATGCATGAAAGAAACTAATAAGAGTACACTTAATTTGAAAAAGGACTTGCTAGTTGATTAAATTAATGCTTGATAGATTGTATGTTAACTTGTCATGAATCATAATATTATGTGCAAATTGATTGTAGTTACGGAAATATTGAATTGGGATTGTTGATAATGTCAAAATTGAGTATGAAATGCTAGTAGATGAAATCATTGTTTTGTGTACTAAATGGACTATTGTGATATTGGTTCAAATGAATAAAATTGTCCTATGCATTTGGGTTCATGAAAGAGGGGAAAACAGAGAGTTATAATCATAAATGTGAATCTTTTTCATACCAATTTGTAGTTGAGAAATGTCAAATTGAACTATGGAGAGAGTAGTATGCAATTTAAATTATTTTATGAGAAATGTGCATTAAATTACTGAAAAATTATTTTAAAAATACTGGGGTGTTAATTTAAGTTAAAATATACATTCTGGAGATTTACATGGTTTTTGGTGCAAGTAAAACAAAGATAATAGCTTTTGAATATCGAAATTAATTAATGGAACAGAGAACCGAGTTATATAGATTTCGAGTTATGTATGTGACAACTTGAGCACATAGCTCAAGTGGTCGGCAGACCTCTCTGGCGCTACTGTAGCGCGGGCGTGTGGCTCTGTGGTTGCTGGTTCGATAACTGTGTCCACCCTTCTTTTTGTGTGCATTTTAAAAATACCAAACATCGAACAAAGAGTATAAAACCCTCTGTCTCCCTTTCATATCGCTAAGCGTAAATGGCCTAGTGGCTAGCATGTGCATCTGTCTTCTTAAAGGTTGCGGGTTCGATTCTGGGTGTGGCCAGAATGCATTTTTTTTTATAAATTGATTCTTTGGGACTTTTCTTGAGGTATAAAATTCTAAAAAAAATACGGTTATTATTCTAAAATCATATACAATTTATGAAAATTAATTGGAAGTTATCGGAATGAATTAAAGTGTATTTTGGAAGTAAAAATGTATTCGAAACTATGGTTTCTTACTCGTATAATTTCATATAAAAAAATGTGTGATTTCACGAGGTGATTAAGATGAGTATTGAAAAGGAAAAATGATTGGAAAGAGAATATAAATGTGAATTCTTGTATGGATTATTTTGTTAAAAGAGTAGTATGACAATGGTGATATTATGAATATTCACTTTGACTGGATGTTTTCGTGATATGATTCTAATGGGGAAATAAATGTTGGTTATGGAATGCATGATGTATAATTGAACTTCATGTATGATAATTGATTCATGAAAATGTTGGAAATCATGTAATTGAAAAAGAGAAATGTTCTTGAGTATGACAACTCAAATATGTGAATTTTTGAATTGAAATTGAAAATTATGGTGTAACCAAAACTCACACCGGCAATTGAAAGTAATTGAGATATGACAATTGAAAGTGAAAAAACCAAGTCTGGGTCATTGTGAAATGAAAGAAATAAGACCGATATTGGTGAGAGGGCTGACTCTAAGAGATTGATTTTGTTCATGATTTCATTAAATTAAGATTTAGTACATAGTGAAGAGGTGATGAACGTGAGAGAAAAACACAAGTATGAGGGCCTCGAGTCTACGATGTGGGTGTGATTCACAGTTTGTCTTCACGATGCATCGTGACATGACGTGGGCACTACTCCGGAATTATCGGGATCTTGGTGACGTTAATGGGGTATTTGGTGACTGCGAGAGGATCGTGTGCCATGAAGGAGGCTGAATTGTCCATAGGTTGTCTTCGATGCGCCGTGACATGACGTGGGATTTCCCTCCAGTTTTTATGTACATGAGCTCGTACTCATAGGACATCTAGGATACTTACCGTAGTTACAGTAGTAGATTAAGTCATGACGAGGGGTTGAACCCTACAAGATGAAGAACGATTAAGAGGCTTGCCCTCGGACCTATGTAGTATGGGATGCATAGAATCCGAACAAGTGCGTATTAGTGTCATGTAATATAAATAACTGCATTAAGAACTAAGTGCACAATCACGACACGACATCAATAGGATATTCCCCTTAGTTTGATATGTGACAAGTTTGTGTTTGTTAAGTATGAAAAATCAATTATACTGTTTCCGGCATAGAGAGGATGACCGTGTATAATATTCATCGGTTGAATAAACTGACGTACCCACAGTTTTGTATGTAGGATAAATTGCATGATAAAGATTAAAGGAGAACTGATGCTTAGAGATTATTCAAATGTTGTTGTAATTTCAATTATATTAATGTTGTAATTTTGCTTCCGCTGTAAAAAAATGTAAAGTATAAAGTTTTCATGTAACTCTGCTGTAAAGTGAAAATTTTTAAAATTTCTTGTAAAATTGTACGAAAGAAGTGTAAAGATCCTGTAGAATCTCGAATTCAGTTGTATTTGGAATTCGGGGCGTTACACCTTCGATCGAGAACTAATTTGGTGAGAACTCCGTGAGAACTCACGGAGTAGACCCCCCATGAAAAATCCAAACTGGCCATATCGCTTTACACACCTTAGATAACATAACATAAAGAAATCAAGTAATTTGAAGTTCATTTGCCCATAATTTACATCATCGCAAAATTGTATGGCTGAAAATTCTACTCCATTTAATGGATGGGCAATTGAACTTCAAATTACTTGATTTCTTTATGTTATGATATCTAAGGTGTGTAGAACAAGATGGTCGGTTCGGATTTTTCATGGAGGGTCTACTCCGTGAGTTCTCACAGAGTTCTCACCCAAATTAGTTTTCAACCGAAGGGCTACATATATATATATATATATATATATATATATATATATATATATATATATGAGTGATCTTCGGTTGCAAACGGGCCGGAGTGATCTTCGGTTGCAAACGGGCCGGAACGGGTCGGTTCGCACGGACCCTTGCGAACTTCGATCTCGACCGTTGGATCAAAGATCCAACGGTCCAGATTTTTTTTAATAAAATCTTGCCTTAACCCGTCGTTGGAAAGGACAGGTTAAGGCAAAATTTTATTAAAAAAAATGGCCTTAACCCGTTATTGGGAAGAACGGGTTAAGGCTATCTTTTTTCATTTTCGTCGACATACAGAACGTCTTCTTTCTTCCGTTCTCTTCTTGTTTCTTCGACGAACCCAAACCCAAAACGACGAAAAAAACCCTAAAAACCCTAGCTCCGACGCTCGAACTCCCTCTTCTCTCCCAACTCCGAAGATCGTAACCTTCGAACCCCGACGATCGAAACCCTAGCTTCTCTTCCCTAATTCGTTACGAAATCGGAGCACTACATTTCTCTTCCAAACCGATCGCTTGCTTGATTTGGACCTATCCAGTAAGGTATACACTATTTCTTTACCCCAATAATCTACATTTGTAATTTTTTTTTGAATTTGTGTGTAGTAATTTATTTAGAAATTGGGAAAAAATTTAAATGTGTTAGTAGATTTTAGATGTAGAATCGGGTTGACCTCAAGTATATTCAATTGCCGAATTACGTTGCTTGCATTAGTATCTTGTAGAATTAGAATTGTATATACGAAATTAGTTAGAATTTTCAGTGCGGTTATGGTTGAAAACCCTGCGAACGATCGTAAAAAAATACGAAACTTTCCGAGTAGGTTTGTCTCACGTAGTACAAGCCACACCAACTTGTAGAAGCGAGTTTCGACTCACGGTTCGAGAGATACGGCCGCGTATCGCTTTCGGTTGGAAAAACCAAGTATAGCGGTGCACGGCCGTATATCGCAAACCGTGACTCGAAACTCGCTTATACAAGTTCGGGTGGCTTGCCCTACGTGAATCCGACCAAGTCGGTAAGTTTTATAATTTTCGGATGCCGTTTGCGCGGTTTTCTCAACTTCCTCGCATTACAAGTTTTAGACTTAGAATTTTGTAAGTGTGGTTAGATTAGATTAGAAAACCCTTCAAACGACCTCCAAAAAATACGAAACCGTGCGAGTTGGTTGGTGTCACCTACGAGAAGCCTAACCAACTTGTAGAAGTGAGTTTCGACTCACGGTTCGTGAGATACGGCCGCGTACCGCTTACGGTTGGGAAAAAACCAAGTAAAGCGGTAGACGGCCGTATCTCGCGAACCGTAACTCGTGACTCGCTTCTACAAGTTCGGGTGGCTTGCCCTACGTGAATCCGACCAAGTCGGAAAGTTTTATAATTTTCGGATGCCGTTTGCGCGGTTTTCTCAGCTTCCTCGCATTACAAGTTTTAGCCTTAGAATTTTTTAAGTGCGGGTAGATTAGAAAACCCTTCAAACGGCCTCCAAAAAATACGAAACTTTGCAATTTGGTTGGTGTCACCTACGAGAAGCCAAACCAACTTGTAGAAGTGAGTTTCGACTCACGGTTCGAGAGATACGTTAGCATATCGCTTTCGGTTGAAAAAAACTATTATAAAGTGGTATACGGTCGTATCTCGCAAACCGTGAGTCGAAACTCACTTCTACAAGTTCGGGTGGCTTGTCGTACGTGAACCCGACCAACTCGGAAAGTTTTAAAATTTTCGGATGCCGTTTGCGCGGTTTTCTCAACTTCCTCGCATTACAAGTTTTAGACTTAGAATTTTGTAAGTGCGGGTAGGTTAGAAAACCTTCAAACGACCTCCAAAAAATACGAAACTTTGCGATTTGGTTGGTGTCACCTACGAGAAGCCAAACCAACTTGTAGAAGTGAGTTTCGACTCACGGTTCGTGAGATACGGCCGCATATCGCTTACGGTTGGGAAAAAACCAAGTAAAGCGGTGGATGGCCGTATCTCGCGAACCGTGACTCGAAACTCGCTTCTACAAGTTCGGGTGGCTTGCCCTACGTGAATCTGACCAACTCGGAATGTTTTAAAATTTTCGGATGCCGTTTGTGTGGTTTTCTCAACTTCCTAAAATGAGAAGTTTTAGACTTAGAATTTTGTAAGTGCGGGTAGGTTAGAAAACCCTTCAAACGACCTCCAAAAAATACGAAACTTTGCGATTTGGTTGGTGTCACCTACGAGAAGCCAAACCAACTTGTAAAAGTGAGTTTCGACTCACGGTTCGTGAGATACGGCCGCGTATCGCTTACGGTTGGGAAAAAACCAAGTAAAGCGGTGGACGGCCGTATCTCGCGAACCGTGACTCGAAACTCGTTTCTACAAGTTCGGGTGGCTTGCCTTACGTGAATTCCACCTAGACGGAAAGTTTTAAAATTTTCGGATGCCGTTTGCGTGGTATTGCGTCAATTCCTCAAGTGAGAAGTTTTTGACTTAGAATTTTTTTAAAACGGGCCGATTAGAAAACACTTCGAACCACCTCCAAAAAATACGAAACTTGGCGAGTTGTAAGGTGTTCCCTATGAGAAGTGACCCGAAGTTGTAGAAGTGAATTTCGAATCACGGTCCGAGAGATACGGCCGCGTATCGGTTGAAGGTTGGAAAAAAACCTAATAAAGCGGTATACGGTCGTATCTCGCAAACCATGAGTCGAAACTCACTTGTACAAGTTGGGGTCGCTTGCCCTACGTGAATCCGACCTATTTAGGAAAGTTTTATAGATTTTTTTTGTTTTCATTCGTGCGTTTTTCAGTATAATCTCGGTATATTTGTTTTGTTGTCATCTTTATCAACACCATTTTAATTTTTTTGTCAGGTAGCTAAATGGCTAGAACAAGGCAACCGAGAATCGAGTCTGGTAACACTAGTGGCGCACCAACTACTGAGGTAAGATCGATTACTATTATTGGTTTTAAATACAAACATGTAACGTTATCTCAATAATAACATTTGTTATATTTATTCGTGTAGGTTGGTGGCCGTCAATCCACATCGGCTGAGGCAGGTCCGTCATCCTCGGTTACATCACCCGGACCCGTGGACACAAGCGTACTCACCCTGCAACCCAAACACTGATCGGAAGCCGTGTGGAATGGGTCCGATAAAAAATTAAATTTCCGGAAGCACACAGTTCTTCCTTGGGATGACCGTATCACGCCGTATGTGGTAGAGGCCGATTTCTACGAAGCAAGATTCATTCACTCTGTGAAGCTAGATCGGCCACTATATGTGAAGTATTGGACCAAAGTACTGCCAATATCTATCTCCTTAACCCGTTATTGCCAATAACGGGTTAGGTTATCTTTAACCGTTAACGCCAATAACGGATTAAGTGGAGAGATAATGGCCGAACTAAAACCCCTGCATGTGAAGTATTGGTTAAGGACTGCCAATATCTATCTCCTTAAACCGTTACTGGGGAAAACGTGTTAAGTGTCATAACCCGTTATCGCCAATGACGGATTAAGGTTTACAATATCTGACTGCCTTTAGTCTTCTGAATACTGCATACATTTTTACAATTTTCCACAATATAGATATATCATCCACAAAATACACAATCTCCAGCACAAATAACAAATCTGTTCACATCGGCATGCAGACAATTTTCGTTAACACAAAATTCACAGACAGACTGTGTCAAATTTTTCGAATTGCACACATATACCAATTTCACATTATTCCTAAAATTGCACACATATACCAATAACACAAAAAACTGACATTGGCCGACATTACATTATGATTAAATACATCATTAATTTACTTGTACCAAACAAGCCTACGGCAATTATCCACACAAATATACAATCCAAAAGCAACACATTTTTCAACGCATTGCTTCTTTCCATTGGGCGCATTTTTCTTGTTTCATTCCTGACCTATACCAGAAAATTAAAAAAACAAAAAGTTAACAATCCAGTCGAAATTAATATGTATCTGCACGAATAAATATAAAATTTTAGCAATTATTCGGTGAATATTTTGAAATTGTTTGATATGACATACATATTTATAAATTTCTTAAAACCCCCTTAGCACGAACCTTCGCCTCCGTCATCATCACTCTCTACAGCGTTTGGAGCTTCTTCATTCCCCACCGATCCACTAAAAAAAGTAAGAAGAATGAGTTAGTACCAATCAAATTAACATTTATTGAGTCCAATTAATAAATACAAAATCTCTGATATAATACCTTACTACATTTTTTGGGCAATTCCGTGAATCGTGGCCTATGACACGAAGACATGTCCTGCAAAGTCTTGGCCTCTTCGTTTTTTGACATTCTCTTACCGACTTCAACCGTTTCCCTTTAGGCCTCCCCTTTGTGGTGCACTGTACAGGGTCACCTACATGTGCATGTGCATGTGCATGTGTTTGTCCACCACTCTCAGGTTGTGCGCTACCTTCGTGTGGTGTGCTGTTCATTGACTCAATCTTAGCAAAGCCTTCAATTCCCTTCAGCATGTGGTCGAGCATGTACTTGTATCCTCGCTCTGAGGAACAACCAAGATCGACCAAATGTCTTGAGTGCATACTTAGTTCACAATAACGCGAAGCAAAATTGTCGCCCATATTATTGGGAACCGGTATACTGCTTCTCCTCATTTGATCCCTGGTCCATCGCCTACAAATATATTGTTCGAGTAGTGCGGTGTGATTTGTGAACCGAATAACTGCAAGTAGATGTTTGCAGGGAATGCCTACAAAGTAGTACATGGAACAAGGGTATTTAGCAATTTTAGTGATTTTACAATAAGAAATTACCCTCCCCGGTTCTGAATTTCCACAAACTGTTACAGAATAAGCTGCACTATCCGGTGTATCCATACTCGCAATTAAACTCACATTAAGTAATAAGCTTTTGACAACTTCTTGTTGAAATTTGTAGAAAATCTTCAAAGTGTATGTCCCTGCCATTTGTGACTCCAATGCCCACTCGGTCTTCAATTTTGGCCGCTCCTCGCGATTACGATGTGTTTCTTTAAGTTCATCGTGTCTTTATTTTACTAAGAGTCGGTCAAAGATGATAGCAAATTCATGTAGTGAGTACTTTTTATGAGTATGGTGCTTCAAGGATGAATGTAGCGATTCGCTACGTTGGGTACTCAACATGCCCCCCCCAAAATGAGTCTCTTGCGTACACAGGGGCCCATTTTTCGCAGATCTCAAATTTTTCCTTCAACCATTTGTTATTTTCTAGTTTGTACTGAGAGATCAAAATTTTCCACTTCTGGTCGAATTCTGTTTTAAATTCCGCCGTATAAATGATAGTCTTCAAAGCATCCCTGAACTCATCAACGTTATTCGACATTCGAACTTCATGCGGTAGCTTATCCAAAATATGCCAAATGCAATATCTATGTGACATGATTGGGAAAACTTTGGAAATTGCAGAAGTTATCCCGCGATCCTCATCTATCACGATGTTGATCGGATCACATGGCATTGCAGCACGCCACTTTTCAAAGAACCACTTAAATGAGGATGTCTTCTCATTGGGGATGAACCCACAACCTAGGAATATTGATTGCCAATGATGGTTGAATCCAACAAATGGTACGAACAACATCCCGTATCGGTTTGTGTTGTAGGTAGCGTCAAAGCAGAGAACATCCGCAAATACTTTGTAATTATTTCTAGCGATACCGTCCACCCAGACACAATGTGTCAATCGCCCTTCGGGGTCACATTGGTAATCAAAATAGAATAAGGGATCGGTCGCCTTTTTCGATTCAAAAAACTCAAGTAGCATTTGTCCGTCGTGTCCTTTTAAACCCTCCATCTCGTCTCTCCTGAGATTTCTTACATCGGTTTCGGTGAATCCAATTTTCTCATTACCTCCACTTGCACCTTCAAAGAATAGCATTTGTTTGCATACAGGGACATTAGCTTCGGTAAGTTGACCAATTACATTTTTATCTGTCTTAGTCAATTCACGGTTTCGAGGTAGCAAGTGACGTCTACCGGGTGAAGTAAATTCGTGATTGTGTGCTTCATTTAACGAATAAAGAATCCACGAATTACTTTGTGAATTACTATGTGGGTTTAGTTTGACACGGACGAAAGCTTTGCAACACGTTCTAGAAGTTGTACCTCGTCTAGTTTCATTATGGCTATTCGGTGACTCCCCGGCTTTATTACTGATGTATGATTTATCCACTACATCGTTTCCCTTATATTTATTTCCACCTTCACGCATAGCCAATCCCGCACATTTGCAATATGATGAATAAAATTTTTCCGCATCCTCAAGGGTGGGAAATGTCATACCAATCTTCGGTTTTAGGTGCTCGTCAACATGAGGAAGATACTCGCCAAGTTGTTGTGCACGAACAAATTTATCCCCGGCAACAGAACTTCCTTCGAAACTGTCCATACCTAAGAAACCGTGAAAAGGAGAATAGTTAGGGGTACTAACCCGTTGTATTTGGTGTTTTTATAAGTGCGCAAGCCACCACAACTTGAAAAGGAGAAAAGTTTCGTATTTTTTGGAGGTGGTTTGAAGTGTTTTATAATCGGCCCGCACTTAGAAAATTCTTATTATAAAACTTATAATGCGAGGAAATGAAGCAAAACCGCACAAACAGCATCCGAAAATTATAAAACTTTCTGTCTAAGTGGAATTCACGTAGGGCAAGCCATCCGAACTTGTAGAAGGGAGTTTCGACTCACGATTTGCGAGATACGACCGTATACCGCTTTATAATAGTTTTTTTAACCGAAAGCGATATGCGGCCGTATCTCTCGAATCGTGAGTCGAAACTCACTTCTACAAGTTTGGATGGCTTCTCATAGGGGACACCAACCTAATCGCAAAGTTTCGTATTTTTTGGAGGTCGTTTGAACGGTTTTCTAATCTACCCGCACTTAGAAATTTCTAAGTCTAAAACTTGTAGTGCGAGGAAGTTGAGAAAACCGCGCAAACGGCACCCGAAAATTATAAATCTTTCCGACTAGGTCGGATTCATGTAGGGCAAGCCACCCGAACTTGTAGAAGCGAGTTTCGACTCACGGTTCGTGAGATACGGCCGTGTACCGGCTTTAGTTATTTTTTTCCAACCAAAACCGATACGCGGCCGTATCCCTCGGACCGTGAGTCAAAATTCACTTCTACAACTTCGGGTCATTTCTCGTAGGTGACACCAACCAAATCGCAAAGTTTCGTATTTTTTGGAGGTCGTTTGAAGGGTTTTCTAACCTACCCGCACTTAGAAAATTCTAAGTCTAAAACTTATAATGCGAGGAAGTTGAGAAAACCGCACAAACGGCATCCGAAAATTTTAAAACTTTTCGAGTTGGTCGGGTTCACGTAGGGCAAGCCACCCGAACTTGTAGAAGTTTCGACTCACGGTTTGCGAGATACGACCGTATACCGCTTTATAATAGTTTTTTTCAACCGAAAACGATATGCGACCGTATCTCTCGAACCGTGAGTCGAAACTCACTTCTACAAGTTCAGGTGGCTTCTTCTTGGGGACACCAACCAGCCCGCAAAGTTTCGTATTTTTTGGAGGTCGTTTGAAGGGTTTTATAATCTAATCTACTCGCACTTAGAAAATTCTAAGGCTAAAACTTGTAATGCGAGGAAGTTGAGAAAACCGCGCAAACGGCATCCGAAAATTATAAAATTTTCTGACTTGGTCGGATTCACGTAGGGCAAGCCACCCGAACTTGTAGTGGAGAGTTTCGAGTCACGGTTTGCGAGATACGGCCGTCTACCGCTTTACTCGGTTTTTTCCCAACCGTAAGCGATACGCGGCCGTATCTCTCGCACCGTGAGTCGAAACTCACTTCTACAAGTTGGTTTGGCTTCTCGTAGGTGACACCAACCAACTCGTACGGTTTCGTATTTTTTGGAGGTCGTTTGAAGGGTTTTCTAATCTAATCTAACTGCACTTACAAAATTCTAAGTCTAAAACTTGTAATGCGAGGAAGTTGAGAAAACCGCACAAATGGCATCCGAAAATTTTATAACTTTCCGACTTGGTCGCATTCACGTAGGGCAAGCCATCCGAACTTGTATAAGCGAGTTTCGAGTCACGGTTTGCGATATACGGCCGTGCACCGCTATACTTGGTTTTTTCCAACCGAAAGCGATACGCGGCCGTATCTCTCGAACCGTGAGTCGAAACTCGCTTCTACAAGTTGGTGTGGCTTGTACTACGTGAGACGAACCTACTCGGAAAGTTTCGTATTTTTTTACGATCGTTCGCAGGGTTTTCAACCATAACCGCACTGAAAAGTTTCTAACTAATTTCGTATATACAATTCTAATTCTACAAGTTACTAATGCAAGCAACATAATTCGGCAATTGAATATACTTGAGGTCAACCCGATTCTACATCTAAAATCTACTAACGCATTTAAATTTTTTCCAAATTTCTAAATAAATTACTACACACAAATTCAAAAAAAATACAAATGTAGATTATTGGGGTAAAGAAATAGTGTATACCTTACGGGATAGGTCCAAATCAAGCCAAGCAATCGGTTTGGAAGAGAAATAGGGTTCCGATTTCGTGTTGAAGAGGGGAAGAGAAGCTAGGGTTTCGATCGTAGGAGTTCAAGGGTTTCGATCTTCGAAGTTGGGAGAGAAGAGGGAGAGCTGACGTTTCGATCGTCGGAGCTAGGTTTTTTAGGGTTTTTTTTCGTCGTTGGGTTTGGGTTCGTCGAAGAAAGAAGAAGAGGGCGGAAGAAGACGAATTGTATGTCAACGAAAATGAAAAAAGATAGCCTTAACCCGTTCTTGGGAAGGACGGGTTCAGGCCATTTTTTAAAATAAAATTTTGCCTTAACCCGTCCTTTCCAACGACGGGTTAAGGCAAGATTTTATTAAAAAAATCTGGACCGTTGGATCTTTGATCCAACGGTCGAGATTGAAGTTCGCACGGGTCCGTGCGAACCGACCCGTTCCGGCCCGTTTACAACCGAAGATCACTATATATATATATAGGGAATGGATCGGTTGAGCACTCCTCTAGTGCTCACCGCGTGAACACTAGGCCTTCGGGCATTCATATCGAAAATCCGAACCGTTCACATTGATCTACACATCTAAATGAGTCTAAATATGTAAAATCAAATCATTTGAAATTCATTTGCCCATCCATCATGTGACTATAAAAACAATGATTTTCAGCCATACAATTTTGTAACACTTCAATGAATGGGCAAATGAATTTCAAATGATTTGATTTTACATATTTAGACTAATTTAGATGTATAGATCAATGTGAACGGTTCGGATTTTCGATATGAATGCCCGAAGGCCTAGTGTTCACGCGGTGAGCACTAGAGGAGTGTTCAACCGATCCTTTCCCTATATATATATATATATATATATATATATATATATATATATATATATATATATATATCTACACACACACACACTATATCTTTTTCGAAATTACGAGGTGTTACATGTGCATGTCCACCACTCTCCGGTTGTGCGCTCTTCCCGGGTTGAATCTGAGAAATGCCTTCAATGCCCTTAAGCATGTGGTCGAGCATGTACTTGTATGTTCCCTTGGAAGAACAACAAAAATCGACCAAATGTCTTGAGTGCTGACTCAATTCACAATATTGAGAGGCAAAATTGCCCCCATACTCTTGGGAATGGGTGTACTACTTCTTCTTAACTAATCTCGGGTCCATCGTCTACAAATATATTGCTCCGATTGTGCGGTGTGATCGGTGAACCGAAGAACCACCAATAGATGTTTGCATGGAATGCCTACGAATTCATATATGGAACAAGGACATTTAGCCATTTGACGGAGTTTGCAAAAAGAAATCACCCTCCCCGGTTCTGAGTTTCCACAAAGCGTCACAGAAAAAACTGAACTATCCGGAGTATTCATAGCGGCAATGAAATTTACATTATGTTATAATATTTTTTGCACTTCTTGTTGGAATTTGTAGAAAATCTTCAATGTGTATGTTCCCACCATTTGTTCCTCCAACGCCCATTCAGTCTTCAATTTTGGTCTCTCCTCACGATTACGATGAGTTTCTTTAAGTTCATCGTGTCTTTGTTTTACAAAGACTCGATCAAAGATGATGACAAATTCATGTAATGAGTACTTCTTATGGGTATGTCGCTTCAAGGATGAATGTAGCGATTCGCTCCGTTGGGTACTCAACATGCCGCCCCAAAATGAATCTCTTGCATAGACAGGAGCCCATTTCTCCCGAATTTCAAATTTATCATTCAACCATTTGTTATTCTCAAGTTTGTATTGTGAAATTAATATTTTTCACTTCTCTTCAAATTCAGTTTTATATTCCGTCGTATAGATGATACTCTTCAAAGCATCCCTAAACTCATCGATATTATTCGACATACGCACCTCATGCGGTAATTTATCCAAAATATGTCAAATGCAATATCTATGCTCAGTGATCTTGAAAACCTTCTTAATTGCAGCACTGATTCCACGATCCTTATCTGTCACGATGTCGAACGGATCGTGAGGCATTACTCCTCGCCACTTTTTAAAGAACCACTCAAATGAGGATGTCTTCTCATTTGGAATGAACCCACAACCTAACAATATTGATTTCTAATGATGGTTGACTCCAACAAATGTTACGAATAACATCCCGTATCGGTTCGTGTTGTAGGTGGCATCAAAGCAAACTACATTCCCAAATACTTCATAATTCTTCCTAGTGATACCATCCACCCAAATACGTTGAGACAATCGCCCTTCGGGATCACATTGGTAATCATAAAAAAGTAAAGGATCAATCTCCTTTTTCGATTCAAAGAACTCAATTAGCATTTGCCCGTCATGTCCTTTCAAACCTTCCATCTCGTCTATCCTTAGATTTTGAACATCGGTTTCAGTGAATTCAATTTTCTCATTACCTCCACTTGCACCTTCGAAGAAAAGAATTTGTTTGCATATAAGGACATTACCTTCGGTAAGTTGACCAATCACTTTTTTATCTGATTTTGACAATACACGGTTTCGAGGCAGCAAGTGACGTCTACCGGGTGAAGTAAATTCGTGATTGTGTGGTTCGTTAAATGAATAAATAATCCAGGAATTACTTTGTGAGTTTAGTTTTACACGAACGAAAGCTTTACAATCTGTTCTAGAAGTAGTTCCCCGTCTAGCTTCATTAGGATTACTCGGTGACTCTTCGGCTTTATTAAATACATATGATTTATCTACTGCATCGGTTCCCTTGTATTTATTTTCATCCTTACGCATAGTGAAACCCGCACATCTACAATATGATGAGTAAAATTTCGCTGCTTCCTCTAAAGTAAGAAACGTCATACCTATGTTCGGTTTTAGGTGCTCGTCAACTTGCGGTCGAAATTCACCCATTTCTTGTGCACGAACAATTTTTTCTCCGGCAATGAAACTTCCTTCAAGACTGTCAATATCTAAGATTTTAAAAAAAAGAACAATTAGGGACACAAACCATTACGGAATGTGAAGAAAAATTTCTGACTTTATGTTTTCTTGTGCGAGGACGTGAGTAAACTACACAAATGACATCCAAAATTTATAAAACTTTACAACTTGGTCGAATTCACGTAACACAAGCCACCCCAACTTGTAGAAGTGAGTTTCGAGTCACGGTTTGCGAAATACGGCTGTGTATCGCTTTATTTGGATTTTTTTAATCAAAAGCGATACATGGCAGTATCTCCCGAACCGTGAGTCGAAACTCACTTCTACAAGTTGGGATGACTATTACTATGTGAGACCAACCTACTCGCAAAGTTTCATATTTTTTGGAGGTTATTTGCAGGGTTTTCTAGTTAAAGCGCACTAAAAAAATCTAAGTCATTTACTTGTTGTTCGACGAACGTGAGAAAACCGCACAAACGGAATCCAAAATTTATAAAACTTTGCAACTTGGTCGAATTCATGTAACACAAGCCACCCTAACTTGTAGAAGTGAGTTTTGAGTCACGGTTTGCGGGATACGGCCGTGTACCACTTTATTTGGGTTATTTTAAACAAAAGTGATACATGACCGTATCTCTCAAACCGTGGGTCGAAACTCACTTTTATAAGTTGGGGTGGCTTATGTTATATGAGACCAACCTACTCCCAAAGTTTCGTATTTTTTGGAAGTCGTTTGCAGGATTTTCTAGTCTAAGCGCACTAAAATTTCTAAGTCATTTACTTGTTGTTTGAGGAACGTGAGAAAACCACCCAAACGGCATCCAAAATTTATAAAACTTTTCAACATGGTCGAGTTCACATAACACAAGCTACCCCAACTTGTAGAAGTGAGTTTCAAGTCACGGTTTGCGAGATACGGCCGTGTACCGCTTTATTTGGGTTTTTTTAATCAAAAGCGATACACGGCCGTATCTCTCGAACCATGTGTCGAAACTCACTTCTACAAGTTGGGGCAGCTTTTTCTATGTGAGACCAACCTACTCACAAAATTTCGTATTTTTGGAGGTTGTTTGCAGGGTTTTCTAGTCTAAGCGTACTAAAAAAAATCTAAGTCATTTACTTATTGTTCGAGGAACGTGAGAAAACCGCACAAACGACATCCAAAATTTATAAAACTTTTCAACTTGGTCGAGTTCACGTAACACAAGTTATCCCAACTTGTAGAAGTGAGTTTCAAGTCACGGTTTGCGAGAGATGGTCGTGTACCGCTTTATTTGGGTTTTTTTAACCAAAAGCGATACACGTCCGTATCTCTCGAACCGTGAGTCGAAACTCACTTCTACAATTGGGGTAGCTTGTGCTATGTGAGACCAACCTACTCGCAAATTTTCGTATTTTTTGAAAGTCGTTTGCAGGGTTTTCTAGTCAAAGCACAAAAAAAAATTCTAAGTCCTTTACTAGTTATTCCAGAAACGTGAGAAAACTACACAAACGACATTCAAAATTTATAAAACTTTGCAACTTGGTCGAATTTATGTAACACAAGCCACCCTAACTTGTAGAAGTTAGTTTCGAGTCACGGTTTGCGAGATACGGCCGTGTACCGCTTTATTTGGGTTTTTTTAAACCAAAAGCGATGCACAGTCGTATCTCTCGAACTGTGAGTCGAAACTCACTTCTACAAGTTGGGGTATCTTGTACTACGTGAGACCAACTTACTTCCAAAGTTTCGTATTTTTTGGAGGTCGTTTGCAGAGTTTTCCAGTCTAAGTGCACTAAAAAATTTCTAAGTCATTTACTTGTTGTTCGAGGAATGTGAGAAAACCGCACAAATGGCACCCAAAACTTATAAAACTTTACAAATTGATCGAATTCACGTAACACAATCCACCCAAACTTGTAGAAGTGATTTTCGAGTCACGGTTTGCGACATACTGTCATGTACCGCTTTATTTGGGTTTTTTTTACCAAAAGCGATACACGGCCGTATATCTCGAACCATGAGTCGAAACTCACTTCTACAAGTTGGGGTGACTTGTACTATGTTAGACCAACCTACTCCCAAAGTTTCGTATTTTTTGGAGGTTGTTTGCAGGGTTTTCTTGTCTAACCGCACAAAAAAATTTCTAAGTAATTTAGTATATATCGAATGATTTTAAATACGACTCAATCTACAATATCGTTGAGCGATCAACAACAATTAAGACTACAATTGCACCATGTAAATTTATCAAAATACTACTTACATAGTTCTACATCTACAAATTTTTTAGGCAATTTTAATATATTCAAGTTATTGGAAAGAGACAAAAAAATGAAAAATCAACACAAATACAACTACTAAGGCAAATAATTAGTCATTACCTTACAAAATAACTGTGAATTTTGCCAGTGTAGGTGTTGTGGCCAAATTAGGGTTTCGATTTGCTTTTGAAGTTGGGATGAGAGAGTTGGGTTTTGATGTTTGGAATAGAGATTGGGAGAGAGAGATTGTATGGGAATGGAAGAGGAGGAGGAGGAGCGAACGGAGGAGGATGAAAGGTTTATGTTTGGATTAGGGTTAGGGTTTTCTGGCTTGGGGAGCAACGGACGGAAGAGAGAAAGAAAATCGCCGGAATAATAGAGGAGGGAAGTGAGAGAGGAGTCGCCGGAGTGAGATTTTGGCCGAATTGGGTTTGGGTTTGGGTTTGGGTTCGGAAGAAACGAGAGAGAGTGTGGGAGAGATCGAGAGAAGAAGATGGAGTATACAGATCTAAAAAAATTCAACTTTTGCCTTAACCCGTTCTTGGAAACGACGGGTTAAGGCAAAAAAAATTAGATATATAGATCTTGATCCAACGGCCCAAATCTCAGTTCGCACTGGTCTGTACACACAGTCCCATTTGCAATCGAAGAAAGCTCTACATATATCTATATAATAAAACACAAAGAAAGCTATCAAGTGGCTCACCTTCAATCCCCCCAAAATCAAAGGCTCAGATCCAACCTCACAAAACACATTTTTCCTCCCAAAATTTCAAACCAAAAAACCAAAATTTTCCCCCCAAAACTAAAAAACTTACTACTTTATTACTATATCTCTCTTCTCTCTTCACTTTTTCATATTTCTCTCTTTCTCTCTCCCTATCTCTCTCTCTCTCTCATTCTTTCTTTATTTACTTAAAAATTTAGATTTTAAGATTTCAGGTTTATAAATTTTCAGAGTTTTTATGTTTTTTATTGCGCATGCACATGTTATATTGAAAATAGCAAATATCTCTTTAACAGTTAAGTTTTATCATTTTCCACACTTAAAGTTCTATGAAGTTAGATTTTACACCCCCATTTATAATTATTTTTTAATATATACTAATGAAAACATGGACTTTTTATTTACAACTAATTATTGTCATACTATTCCAACTTGAGCTACATAATTGTTGTTTTACTGTTTACAGGGCTTTTCGTGTTTTGTATCTTCCGAAGATGTGCCATAGGCACGTGCCCACGGGCAAATCTAGTATATATATATATATAGGTAAACCTTCCGTTGTGCACCATTCATGGTGCACACGGCATGTGCACTCGGCCTTCGGGCGTTCATCTCAACGATCCGAACCGTTCACATTGATCTACATATATCTAAACTAGTATAAATATGTAAAATCAAGTCATTTAAATTTCATTTGCCTATCCATCATGTCATTAAAAGAAAGGTTACATTTTGTAACACTTCACATTGTTCTACACACCCCATTACACACACCACCCACTAAAAGTTATGTCATCATGAAAATAAAAGGAATCGAAGACGGAATTTACAAATTACTCTTATTGAAGTTTTTGTGCTATAATTTCCCCCTTTATTTCCTAGAGGAGGATAACTATTATCCGAACTGACCAATCCGGACCAATCCAATTCGAATCTGAACTGACTGATTTTTAACCGAACCAATTGAGGGATTGGGTTGGCCCGGTTCTTGGTTTCCAATGACCGACTGGACCGGTTCAGTTGTTGGATAGGGCTTCCAAATAATCGATAAAACCAAACTGACCGTAATTTTATGCATTAGTACCTAAAAATCTAATTCTCCTTTAATTTCTTGAATATACAAACCGTTATTTCTTGAAGATACAAATAATCTTCTTTAATTTCTTCAAGTTCAGTTCATACCCCAAGTCTCACACTCCAAATCCCAATGAGGTAACCCAACAACCAACAATAAGATCATAAGAGGAAATGATTCAAAGGAAATGGAAACCCTAACTAAATCAATATGCAATTCCTCTTCTTCCTCCTCCAAAACTCCAACGGCTGTAAGTTCTTCTCCTTCATGTTTTTCTTATGTCCTCTTCTAGTTCCCGTGAACAGCCCAACACCCTGCCGTCGATTTTGTTTCTCGTTTTTAGATGTGTAGGATTGAAAAAAAATAAAAAATAGGTCGCATGTTGTATTATTTGCTACTGAAAATTGCATGTTGTTTTTTCAGATTGAATCAGATTATATTGTGTCGAAAATAACAGGTTGCTAGCATGTTGTTTTTTAAAATTGCTTAAAGTTGATATTTTAAATTTCAATGAAATTGTCAATGATGTTAGAGATAAAAGGTAACACGTCAAACCGACCATTCAATTCAATCCAAACCGAGCTTAATCGGCTTGGATGGAAACCGATCCAATTAAGCTTCAGATTGGTTGCGGATGAAAAACTTTAAAACCGATTTTCTTTGGATCGGTGGTGGATGATCCATATTAGATCGGATACCAACTGATGCAAACCCCTACTATTCCCAAAAGAATCAAAGTTACATCTTTTTCTCATCCTCTAAAGATAAATTTTTACCTACTTAGTTGCAAAGGAGAAGAAATAGTTTCTTGAAGCATTTATTACATGTCTTAACTCTTACAAAAGTTAAGTCATCACGAACATAAGAGCAACTGAAGACGAAATTTCCTAATTACTCGCGCGGAAGTCAAATAGTCAATATTGTTGAAAATGCGATATTTTCCACCCCTAAACCCAAAAAAAGGATCAAAGTTACATCTTCCTCTCTTTTTCCGAATGCAAAATTTTAACTTAGTTTAGTAAACCAGTAATGGGGAAGGGTATCGTTTTGATCTTTATCCTACGCGGAGCTGATAGCATTTGAACGTGAAGCATTTATTTCCTGTCTTAAAAAAGAAATGCCACCAACTTGCAAATTGCAATCAAGGAATAAAGCTATCAATTTCAATCCAGAATATCAAATGCAAAGAGGATTCCTTGTAAACTTCCACTCCCGTTCCAATCCACTTGAAAATCTGTAAGGAGCTAAAGCCCTTGATGCAAAGGAACCAAGAACCAATGCTTTCCTTGATGCAAAAAAAAGTAGTTCCCTCTTCTTCAACCAAAGAATAAAATATTTTTTTTTTGTTGTAGCACACTCCTTCTCTGTGTGGAACACAGTACATGGGCTACATCTCTTTCGACTTCCTTCTTTCTTTGTGTGGTTCATTACATGGGCAACTCCTTGAGACGGCTCTTTCATCACCACCACCACCAGCAGAGGAATTATCGCACGCGAGAGATTGAAAGGATGACGGACACTGAGAGGCCAAGAGAGGTCGAGAGGAAGGTGTCGCAGCAACAATCCATTAGGCAGCTAAATGGTAATGGTGATCAAGAAAGGAGAACGATCACCAACAAGTACTCGTATATTCCTGACTACTACAAATCAGTGGAACAGGTTATTGCTTCTCTGAGAGTTATCTTACTCTTTACCACTGCTTCTATTTAGTTGTAACTGCTATTAAGATCTCTAGAATAGAGCATACCATATTTTGAAGGAGGAAAAGAAAGAACAAAAAAAAAAGAAAAAAAAAAGGGAAAAAAAGGAGGGAAAAAAAAAAAGTGTTTCTGCAATGCTTTCACTTGTGCCATCCTCCAACCTCTCATCTCCCATTATCTGCCTTCTTTCGTAACACCCTTCAGTAAAGCAATCATGAAAATAACAAATCTTGAACTCCGGCCAGTGAGTTGTAGCTCATACGGTAAAAGGTTGGGATGGGTGAAGGGAGGTCTCGGTTCGAATCAGGCTATCACATAACCCTCAATTCGGGAGAAAAAAAATAAAATAAAATCTTCAATTCATGCACATATATACAGTCAATATTTCTTCAGCCAATAAAGAGGCTTAGACTGTATTCACAGGTCACTGCTGCTTTGAGAGAAGCAGGTCTAGAATCATCCAATCTCATTGTTGGAATTGATTTCACAAAGAGTAATGAATGGACAGGTAAAATTCCTTCGTTATATGATTAATGCCGCGCGCTTTACATAAACTCAACTCAACAATTAGCGTAGGAGCTAACTGGAACTCTTTTAACTCTCTTTTTTTAATTTTTGGTACCAAGGGAAACAATCGTTCAACAATCGGAGCTTACATGCCATTGGTGACAGACAAAACCCTTACGAGCAAGCCATTGCTATCATTGGAAAGGCTCTAGCGCCATTTGACGAAGACAATTTGATTCCTTGTTTTGGATTTGGCGATGGTCAGTTATATTTTGTATGTGTTTTTCTCCCTTTGTTATCCGAGTTTTGCCCTGTATTTTGTAGATTTGTACGCTTTGTATACAGCAACAACCCATGACAAGGAGGTGTTTAGCTTTCATAGTGATAATTCACCTTGCCATGGCTTTGAAGAAGTGTTAGCTTGCTACAGGAAAATAGTTCCAAATTTGAAATTATCAGGTACTTAAGTTATGAAATTCTTGATGGATGCTTATATATATTAAAAACTCTAATGTATTGAACTGTTGTTGCCTTATGGAAGATGCTTATTTACTCAAAATCATGCATAACACATTATAAGATAGAAGTATCAAGTGTCTGTGGAGATTGTTTCTTTTCTTTACCGGCTATTAATCTTACAACGGGTTCACATATTCTTTGGTTTCAAGGACCAACTTCCTTCGCACCAATTGTGGAGGCAGCTGTTGACATAGTTGAGACAAGTGGAGGGCAATATCATGTGTTGGTTATCATTGCTGATGGCCAGGTAACTAACTAAACTACTCCCTATTGAAGAAAATAATTTTGGGGAAAATTCTTATTCTTATTGTTCTACCCTATTCTTCACTGCATACATCTATATATAAGGATTACATTCTTGGAGAAGAAGAAAAGAGATTGAGAGAAGATTGGGAAGATGAGAGATTTGGGGAATCTGTTTCCTATATTAGGAAACAGAATATACAATTACTATATTTCAACACTCCCCCTCAAGTTGGTGCATAGATATCGAGCATGCCCAACTTGTCAACAAATTTCAAGAAGAGCCGACTCGAAACAGCCTTGGTTAGAATATCTGCGAGTTGATCTTCTGACTTCACCTTGGATATCTCAAAAACTTTCTCATCTAATTTTTCTTTGATGAAGAATCTGTCCACCTCTACATGTTTCGTCCTATCATGCTGAACTGGATTAGCTGCAATATCACACGCCGCTTGACTGTCACAATACACCTTCATAGGTTCCTTTGGACCATAGCCTAAGTCCTGCAACAGGAGTTTCAGCCATAAAGCTTCTGTTATACTTAAAGCTACTCCGCGATACTCAGCCTCTGCACTAGAGCGTGCAACAACATTTTGCTTCTTGCTCCTCCATGTAACTAAATTTCCTCCAACAAAGGTGAAATATCCTGAAGTGGAGCGCCTATCGATTGTAGATCCTGCCCAATCAGCATCAGTATATGCCTCAACCTTCAAGTGACCATATTTTGCAAATAAGACTCCTTTTCCTGTGGCTGACTTAATGTATCTCATAATTCTCATCACCGTGTCCATATGCTGTTCCCGAGGTGCATGCATAAACTGGCTTACCACACTTAAAGCATATGACAAATCTGGCCGTGTATGTGCAAGATACATTAGTCGTCCAACCAATCTCTGATATCTTTCCTTATCACAAGGCACTTGATCAGCTTCGTTGCATAGTTTCAGTCCTTCTTCCAATGGTGTACTAATCGGTTGACAGGCGGACATTCCAGTTTCCTTCAATAAATCCAGAGCATATTTTCTTTGAGAAAGAAATATCCCCTTTCTTGAGCGAGAAACTTCAATACCAAGGAAGTATCTCAAAGAACCAAGATCTTTCATTTCGAACTCTTGTGACAAGTAGTACTTTAATGCTTTCATCTCCTCGGGATCATCTCCAGTTACTATCATATCATCAACATAAATAATGAGAGCAGTAATTTTACCTTCTTTCCTTTTTAGGAATAGAGTATGATCAGAATTACTCTGATCGTATCCGAATGTCCTCATTGATTTTGTAAATCTCCCAAACCAGGCTCTTGGCGACTGCTTCAGTCCATACAATGCTTTCTTCAGACGACATACTTTGTTGCTGTGTTGAACTGGTCTGTTCGACCCTGGTGGAAGATCCATATAGACTTCTTCTGTCAATTCCCCATGCAAAAATGCATTCTTCACATCAAATTGCTCCAACGGCCAGTCAAGATTTGCAGCAAGTGACAGTAGAACTCGAATAGTGTTGAACTTTGCCACAGGTGCAAATGTTTCGTCATAATCAATTCCATAAGTTTGAGTGTACCCTTTGGCCACAAGCCTTGCCTTGTACCGCTCTATCGAACCATCCGATTTATATTTCACTGTATAAATCCATCTGCATCCTACTGGCTTCTTCCCTGCTGGCAGCTCGACTATCTCCCAAGTCTCATTCTTCTTCAAGGACTTCATCTCCTCATCCATAGCTGCTTTCCACCTTGGATCGGCTAAGGCTTCCTGCACACTATTAGGAATAGATACAACAGATAATTGATTTACAAATGACTTATTTGATTCAGACAATCGGTGAGTAGACACATAATGACTCATGGGATACTTGACATTACTAGTGGGATTAGGCTCGTAAGTGGGTTTGGGGATACCTCTAGTAGTACGGTTTGGGAGTTCTCTTCTTGGAGCTTCGGACAGCGATGACGATTGGTTTTGGGGTTCTGCTGGGAGTAGATATAGATCTGATGGTATTGGTGGTGGAGATGGTGCTGGTGGTGGAGATGGCTCATCTTCATGGAGGTTTGGCACTGACTGCAGATCTTCGTGAAAATTTTCTTCCTCCTCAACCAAGTCTTCATTCGAGTAATCGTCATTACTTACATCCTGATTTTCTCCCCTTATATCTGATTGTTCAGTTTGAATAGTAACTACTTCATCATAGGCAAGAGTTTGAACTTCATTTCGGTGCTCCCCCTGAAGTTCAACCTCAGAGGAAAAATACATCTCATCCTCATGGAACACAACATCCATAGTCACAAACATTTTTTGAGTTGGTGGGTGATAGCACCGATACCCTTTCTTATTCTGTGCATATCCCACGAAAACACAGCGGACAGCTCGAGGAGCTAACTTATTGCGTTCATGTTGATGAAGATGAACAAATGCAACACACCCAAACACACGAGGTGGCAAGTTGACGACTTTTGGTGCATTCACAGCTTCAGTTAATGCTTGAAACGGTGTGAGAAAGTTTAGGATATTAGAGGGAACTCGGTTGATTAAGTATGCAGCAGAAGCAAGGGCTTCTCCCCAATAAATGAGTGGCAGATTTCCATGGATGAGAGAAGCACGGACCACTTCGAGCAAGTGTCTATTTTTCCTTTCTGCAACTCCATTCTGTTGAGGTGTATACGAGCATGTAGTCTGATGAACAATTCCGTGTTCCACCAAATATTGTTGCAGATTTGAACTCAGGTACTCTCCGCCATTATCACTCCTAAGAACTTGAATTTGTGATTTATACTGAATCATAACATGCTTGTGAAATTTCTGAAACAAACCACTAACTTCACTTTTCGACTTCATCAAACAAATCCAGGTCATACGGGTACAGTCATCAATAAAGGTCACAAACCATTTGGCTCCTCCAAATGTAGTGATTTTGGATGGACCCCAAACATCAGAATGAATAATCATAAAAGGAAGGGAGCTTCTACTTGGACTTGGAGGAAAAGAGACACGATGACCTTTTGCAAGTTCACACACATCACACCGAAAGGCAGATATATCCAATTTTAAAAATAAACTTGGAAATAATTTCTTCAAATAACCAAAAGAAGCATGCCCTAGACGTCGATGCCACAGCCAAATATCTGATTTCTTCTTCTCATCTTCGGATCCTTCCACACTTAGAGCTTGAGTCAACTTGCTCGAACTTTCAGATTCTAAATCTAGGTAATAGAGCTTCCCGTGCCTAACCCCATAACCAATCGTCTTACGAGTCCGAATATCCTTAAACACGCAATGAGAAGGCCAAAAAACAACAATACAATGTAAGGCAGTAGTTATTTGAGCTACGGATAATAGGTTGAAATTCAAGGATGACACAACTAAGGCAGTATCTAAGGTTAGGTTATTTGTGAGATGTATGGTACCCTCGCCAGTAACAGTGGCAGGGTCACCATTGGCAGTGGACACAGTCGATTTAGTGGATGGTTGAAAATTTTGAACTTGTCTAGAATCAAAAGTCATATGGTCGGTAGCACCCGAATCAATTATCCATGTACTATTCTTAACAGAAGCAGAAATATTAAATACCTTACCATCCTTACCTGCAGCTGTGACTAATGTAGAGGCCTCCGTAGAGGCGAGTCCAATACTCTTCTCAGCTCTATCAGTTTGTCCCATGGTAGCGGCACAAGGAAAACAACAGATCTGATCTTCAGCAACCAACAGCAAAGACCAAGAGCAGCAACTAGCAACACAACAAACAATACCCTCCGATAGAATAGCTCCTTTTAGATCTGATCTAGATCAAAGCCAAGAGCCCGAACACCAAACAACAACAGCAACTGAATGAAATAGCAGCACCAGAGTAAGTGAGACCAGCAATGGCAAAGGGTACGGTGACGTCAGCAACCAAGGGGCTGGCGGCGAACGGCGACCAGCGGGTGGCCGACCGACGAGGTCGCGACGGCGCTCAGGGGGAGCGGTGACTGGGTGTGCAGTTGTCGACGGAGCAAGACAGCAGCGTTGGAGTGGGTTTCGGCTGCTGTGCTTGGGTGGAAATCAAAGGAGGAAGCGCTGGGAAGTCGCCGGAGGAAAGGTGGATGAAGGGGCACCGGAGATGGTCGGGGACTCGTCGGAGAAGACGAACAGTGATGGGTTTCGGGGATTTGGGCGCCGACGATCGGGAACAGGAACGAGGGGTTTTGGTGGGTTGTTGTGCTGGCGTTGGGCGACGAGGTTTGAGCGGATGGCTGAGCTCGACGACCAGAGGGCGGAGGTGGCCGGAAATGGCGCCGGAGAAGGGACACAGGAAGATGGGTTAGAGTTTTGGGCGGGAACAGTCGGGGAGAGAGAAACGGCGAGGGGAGAGAACAGTCGGGGTGCTGACGATGATGGAAACTTCGATGGGTTCGGAGGCAGTCGTCGATGGCTGCGGGGTCGCGACGGGATCGGGATCGGGATCGGTGGTGATCGGAGAACAAGAAAGAAAAGAAGAACAGGTTCGGATCTCTTTTCCTTGCTCTCCACCAAGTCTAGATCTTGTTAGGCTCTGATACCATGAAGAAAATAATTTTGGGGAAAATTCTTATTCTTATTGTTCTACCCTATTCTTCACTGCATACATCTATATATAAGGATTACATTCTTGGAGAAGAAGAAAAGAGATTGAGAGAAGATTGGGAAGATGAGAGATTTGGGGAATCTGTTTCCTATATTAGGAAACAGAATATACAATTACTATATTTCAACACCTATCAAGTTCTGGCTGTAATATCATGCACTAAAGCTATTTTATTCTATACATGAAAGGTTACTCGAAGTGTTGATATAGATAAGGGAACTCTTAGCCCCCAGGAGGAGAAAACAATCAACTCCATTGTAATGGCAAGGTACATATAAATTACATGTACTATTTAGCGAAGCTACATATACAAACACGGTGTGTAATATTATAAAAGCTTGCAATTGATTAAATGTTCACTGCTACTAGTTCTTACCCCCTCTCAATTGTGCTGGTTGGAGTTGGTGATGGACCGTGGGAAGACATGATAAAATTTGATGACAAGATTCCAGCACGAGATTTTGACAACTTTCAGGTATCCTACTCAACATGGATAGTAAATATTGTAGTTTATTTATTACTCCTCTTTTACAGTTTAGTTTTGAGATACATGATTTACTGCAGTTTGTCAACTTCACTGATATCATGGCGAAAAATACAAACCCAGCAGAGAAGGAAACAGCTTTTGCCCTAGCAGCTCTCATGGAAGTACCAATCCAGTATAAAGCAACCAGAGAATTTGGACTCCTTGGGTAATATATGAAGCACATATTTGTTGAACCTTTCATTTTTTTTTTTTTCCTTTCACCGTTCTGTTTTGAAAGACTGACTCTTCAACAATGACCAAAAAGGCGAAGGACTGGGAAGGCCAAACGGGTGGTACCACGCCCTCCTCCAATACCTGTCACCCGAAGACAGCCACCATTAACAAGGGTACAAACTAGACCTCAGCAATCCACAAGTGAAGACCCAAACCAGGTAATGAGAAGTAAACGCTGTAACTGTTTTGCATTGATACCATTTATTTGTCGGTTGATCATCTTTTAGGTAATATTTCGATGTAGGTTTGCCCTATCTGCTTGACCAATGCAAAAGACTTGGCCTTTGGGTGCGGCCATATGGTATGTTTATAGTATAGTACCCCTTCTCTTTTTGAGTTTTTTCTTCAAATCATGTTAAGTAATGCAATGCATATATATTTCAGTGCTGTAGAGAATGTGGTCAGAATTTGTCTACGTGCCCAATATGCCGACAAGTGATCAGGTCAAGACTCAGGCTATATACTGGTTGATGTGTTGCTGATGCTTATCAGTTACTGTACAGGAAATTTTAACTTTAAGTAACTCGATTGCTGGTATATATTCTACGTGATGCAAAAGCAATTTAAGATAGACGGGTACCTCTAACTTTACGGACTAAATAAAATTCTCTTTGATCCTCAGGAATTGTAATTAGTTAAGTGGCTTTCTTATGTTATCTTTTGACTAGAATGCTTAAGTTGGTATTATAGATAAAATGCAAGGAAGCATATCCTACTTAGTTTTCTGCCCATGTTTTTGTCATAGTTTGTATTAAGTCATTGAATAACTATAATGGAATGTGTGAGGCGACTATTACCTATGCTTTTAGCTTTCTAAGTCTTAAAGAATAAATTGTTGGTACAATGTTCTACTAGTGGAACAGAATTTTGTTTTTGGGACGTGGAGAAACTCAGATCTGAGTTTCTCTCTCTAGAAAAGTCTAGAGAGAGAAACTAACCCCCCCCCCCCCCCAAAAAAAAAAAACCCAAAAGCTAACCCTAGATCTGAGTTTTTTTTTTGGGGGTGTGTGTTTGGGGGTCCCTCCCGTCGCTCCACCGACGGACTTCCAGTCGCGAGCAGTTTCCTCCAGTCCCGATCAACCCCCTCCCTCCACCGACGGGGATCGACATATCTGACGACGTTGCCGTCATAACCGGGCCCAGATCCGGCCCCTTGTCTACCGCCATCCGGCACTCGATCGAGCTCCTCCATTCGAGCTCCTCCCTCCCGTTGCTCCACCGATTGTCCTCCTCCATCCGGTCGTTCCGCCGATCGAGCGCCTTTGGATCCGAGGTCGAGGTTCATCGGCCTCCAGTCGCCGACCCGGTCTGCTCGAGCGACGGGGACGCCGCTGTGCGTCGGATGATCGCAGAGATCGCCCAACCCCCGCTTTGCGTCATTGCTGTCCTCTTCTTCGGCGTCGGTTGCGGCGCCATCTGTAACGCCCCGATTTCTGGTAACTGGGAAACCGTGACATAAGCCAGAATCTTTTCTTCAATTAGCCACAATACACAGAAAAAACAAGAAAATTTAAAACTTTTTATTCAACACAAATGTATTACAAATCCGAATGTTACAAAATTGCAATACATTACAACAGTGTTACAATAATACCTTTACAATCCCAAGTGTTACAACTTTCAACATATTACATCAGAGTACAATGAATAAAGAACAACACTTGGTATTTCACTTGGATGCTTTCCAACAAATAAATAGATTACAAAATTGTTACAATGGAACAATAGTAAACAACATATAATGCAGCGGAAATGAAAACGACTCTTGCTCCTCTCGCCTTAAGTCCTCCTGAATCCTATACCTGTACTTTTGCAATCCGGTACCTATTGAAATGGGGACGTCAGTACATATACTGACATTTTTAAGGCTGATAACTAGCAGCGATTCTCCACTTATGCAAACAGATTGATGAAAAGAGAAACGTGTATATATAATTGATGTGTCAGTGTATGCTATGCCTTAGACTTTAATGCAAGTTTGACTAACGCAATTCTGCACTTATTCTAATGTAAGCAAGTCTCCGGAACAGTATGCAGCACATACTACATACGCCCCTTCTCAAGCCGTTTCTTTATATATAGGGATTTGAACCCACGTTATGAATTTTACTTTGTACACAATCCTGTTCCTGATAATACAACGTGACTGTGAGGTTGCAGGTGGGTCAAGTCCCACCAATGCAGTACGATTATGGTGTCTCTGTTTGCCACTACTACCCGGTGTACCGGACCTCACTTAAAAACAAGGTTGCAGGTACGGTCTAGTTCCGTTACTGCAGTCATATAGTGGTGTTCATATTTGCCACTATTGTCCAGCGTACCGGGCCTCATTCAAAAATCAAAAGAACACAGGGTCTCGCATGTGCAGGATAGCGCAAAGCCTACCCTGTGGCACCCCTGGGGTCTCGCAAACGCAGGACTGCACGTAGCATCCTGTGGCACCCCAAGTCACGGTATTTCAGGAATTAACAGACGAGATATGCAACTCGTGCTCCCAACTCGTGAGAAGACACCGTACGTATCCCTTTGACGGGAAGGTACAATCTAATAACACCGCCTAGTGTCGGCCTATAGGACAGGTCGGATCATAAGGAATCACCCTTAACACAAACTCTTTCCCTTCGACAAAAATGATAATAAGTAAAGTTTAATTAAGTAGTAATAGTCATAAGTTACTATCCTAACGATGTCACTAAATCCCAAACAATCTCGTGGGGTTTCAATAACTTTCTTATGATTATCCCGATCCAATTCATTGCCTATCGATCCAAGACACCGGTGACGGAAATCTCTCTCGCTCATCATTACCCCTAACTCGGATCTCGTCAACATTCTCGGCCCACGAACAACCCACATCAGTTAAGATCCGTTGGTGCTCGATGTGTGATTTATTCACAGTTTCTAAGGTGGTAAGATGCGAGTCTTGATGTTCGATGACCCCTAGGCTAGCTTTTATCTAGCTAACAATACTAGTGACTTTTCCAACTATTATTTGCCATATATTGAAGATGAAGCATGTGCACATCATATGGTCCGATTTCAATTAGAACCGCATACAACTAGAATTCATGGATTCTTTTTCCAAATTTGAACTAGGACAACATGCGACTAGGTTCATGGGTTCTTTTCCAAGGTTGAGCTAGAATCACCTAGAACCTAAATGCATGGGTTCCTCGCCAATTCGAGCTAGAACTATCATGGAGCTAGTTTCATGGGTTTCTCCTTAAAAATCGAACTAGAGCAAATGTGGAACATGGGTTCATTTCAATAGTTCCATTGGATTAGCGTGTAAGCTAAACTCATGGGTTCCACTGCAACATACAACTTAAATACGCATGGATTCTTTTGAATCTAAAACAACCATTCAAACTCACGCATGGGTTCTTTTAAATCTAGAACAACTATACATCTCAAATATGGTTTCATTACTAGAACTACTACAATAACACAAGCATATGTTCTTTACTTAGAACAACTACAATAACTCAAGCATGATATCTTTCTACAACTCAAGCATGAATACAATTCAAGCATGGGTTTCCTTCTACAACAACTCAAGTATGGCATCTTTATATAACTCAAGGGTGAATACAATTTAAGTAAGGGTTTCCTTCTACAACAACTCAAGTATGGTATCTTTCTATAACTCAAGCATGAATACAATTTAAGCATGGTTTCTTTCTACAATAAATCAAGCATGGTTTACAACTTAACATGGGTTCCACTACTACATCAACCTGCAACAACTCAAGCATGGTATATTTACTATAATCAACTCAAGCATGAGTTTCTCAATATAATCAACCTACAACAACTCAAGCATGGTATACAACTTAAGCATGGGTTCCACTACTACATCAACCTACAACAACTCAAGCATGGTATAGTTACTATAATCAACTCAAGCATGGGTTTCTTACTATAATTAACCTACAACAACTCAAGCATGGTATACTTACTTAAATCAACTCAAGCATGGGTTTCTTACTATAATCAACCTACAACAACCCAAGCATGGTATACTTACTATAATAAACTCAAGCATGGGTTTCTCACTATAATCAATCTAGAACAACTCAAGAATGGTATACAACTTAAGCATGGGTTCCACTACTACATCAACCTACAACAACTCAAGCATGATATACTTACTAAAATCAACTCAAGCATGGGTTTCTTACTATAATCAACCTACAACAACTCAAGCATGGTATACTTATCATAATCAACTCAAGCATAGGTTTCTTACTATAATTAACCTACAACAATTCAAGCATAGTATACTTACTATAATCAACTCAAACATGGATTTCTCACTATAATCAACCTACAACAACTCAAGCATGGTATACAACTTAAGCATGGGTTCCACTACTACATCAACCTACAACAAGTCAAGCATGGTATCTTTCTAGAACAACTATAAATCTCAAGCATGATGGGTTCTTTTACTAAGAACAACTAAATATCACAAGTATGAATGAGTTCATTGTTCATAAGCATGAAAATGGGTTTCACAAGCATGGTTCATGGGTTCACAAGCATGAATAGGTTCTCTTTTTGACATAGAACACAAAACTCAAGCATGGGTCTCTAGCAACCTATAAAGTTTAGAACATGCTACAATGACTTATCTAAATTATTAAAGCATGGGTCTTTAGGAAATTACAAGTCCTACTTAACTATTACAAGAATCTACCTTTATTGAATTTACAAGTCCTACATATTACAAAAACTACATTTATTTAGTCTACAAATTTTCACATACTACAACCTACTTTTCTTCAATCCTACAAGTTCCTACATACAATAAGAGCAACTTTTTAAGAACTAGGGTTAGCAAAGATTAATTTCTTAACAAAGTAGAGAACAACATACAACAAAAATTTATCTTTAAAAATAGCTAGATGAGTCCTACAACCCTAGAATGGGTAAGTAAACATTTTTACCATACTAATATTTATATGTACATAGTTATAGTCCAAGTTGTTAACTTTGTGTTTAACAAAGCAACCAAAATGAGTAATTGTTAAGTCACCCCATTTCCTTCTCTTCATCTTACATCAGATCCGGCTATCCTAGACTCCATCTCCCCCTGCGCCCTTCATTAATTCTCTTTGCCTCCCCCTCTCCTCCAGACCCTTTTCGTTTCTGCCCCTCTTTCTTTGGTTCTCGATCCTGCGTTTCACCCCATCGACTGGGCCCCTGACCTTTGTTCCAGTTTTTCGGTGTCTCCTCTCCGTTCCCTCGTCAGGCATTTTGGAGTTCGCGGTGCTGCCCTATCTGTCTGGAACGCGCTGTTCTGAGATCTCCAACTCACTGTGAAGCGGTGGTCTGATCCCCAGTGTTCGAGCCAGTGGTAAGTCCCAATAGCAGCCACTCGCTGTAAGTTTACCTTAACCCTTTTATTTTGGTGTTGGTGTAGAGATTGTTCCATCGTTTCTCTGCCTTCTCTTTGTATGGTTTTTGGCTGGTTACCGTCTAATTGACCAGTCATCCACCATCGTAGGTGCCCTGCTCTTTAAGCGGTTTCTCTATTCTCTTTTCTTCCGGAGGTTCTTTGCGACGTTTCTATTCTCGGACTTGTGCTTTATTAGCTTTCCTTATTGGTTATTGCCTCTGGAGATCCATTTTCTCCCCTTCGTTTGTCTTGATCCCTCGCCCCATTGTACAGATTGTTCTAGATTCCCCCCTTTTTTTTGGCCGTTCGACGGTGTGTTTTTCTTCCACGCCCCTCTGGCCCTACTGTTCTGTTGCTACCGCGGCTTACCTATTCTAATAGCGGATTCTGGGCCATCCCTCTTCTATTGTTCTCGAAGCCCATGGACCTCTCATGGGTCCAAGTAGTCAAAAAATCAAAAAAAGTAACAAAAAAGAAAGATTTTCTAATTGGTGGGCTTTGCTCGTCTGAGCCTTTCAGGACTGGGAGTAGGAAGCTTCCAGGAACCTCCCTACCCCATGTCTCCCGCCTTTTCTCCCCTACCTCACCTTATGCTTCTCGTTCCCCATCTCCCTATTCTACTCTATCCCCCATTACTTGTTTCCGATGCTTGAGGCAGGGCCACATTAAAAAGTACTGTTCAGCCACCATGAACTGTCTATTTTGCCTCAAGCCCGGTCATTCTCGTCCCAGATGTTTTGCTTTATAGAGGCTGCTAGGGATCTCGATCGGAGTTCCGATATCTGACCAAGTTCTGGCCGCGCTCGATTTTCCTGCGCTCCAGCGCAAGTTGGGCGATTCCACCTCTGTCATCCCTAAAATCAAAAAATCTGCCGCCAAATCACTGCTTCTCCCTACTCCTCCTTTAACTCATCGCTTATCCGATCTGACTGTCTTGCCGGATAGTTCTCAGGGTGCTCCCTTTGTGATCCCTTCCAAGCCAACTGTTGCGCAAAGTCTTCATCCCCAACACTAAAGTCTCTGATCGGTTGAAGTACTTCGATACTTATGGGGCCATTTCTTTCATCGGAGGTACTATTCCAATCTTCACACTCAACTCATTCCTTAGTATATCTTGTAATGTGAAGGATTGGGAATGGGTACTCAGTTCTTGCTCAAATGGAGACATTGTTATCCATTGTCCCTCCCCCAATCTGCTGCAAGATTTGATTAACAACTCTTCTTTAGCGATTGGTTCGATCTCACTTTCCATTCGCAAATGGGTTCAAGTTGCTCCACCGACTCCCAGCCCCCAATTTCGTAGCCACCAAAGTCTCGTTATTGGGCTTGCCTCCTTTTTGCGACTCTTTACAGTGTGTGGGAGAGATGTCTAAATGTGTTGGTAACATCTCTAGCATCTCCTCAGCGTCTAAGCTCGCATCGGGATGTATGCAAGTGGAAGCGACATTTAATATCCCCAAGAGACTAGAACGCATTGAAGCCTATGTTCTGAAAGATGGTTCGGTGTCGTTCCCTGTGTCGGTTCAATACCATCACTCGGCTCTCTCAGGGGTTTCGGAACCTGGGTGGCTTTCTCGCCCGCCCTAAGCAGTACCCAAGACTACTGCGGCTCCCCCTTCTTTCCTCCCAGGATCTGCAACATCTTCGAAACCTCTAGGGAAGGCGGCTTATAAAGCACCAGCGAAGAAAAAATTCCCAACTCCCCATAAGCCGAGTGCTCAGGTTAGCAAGGCGAAGATCTCCCCCGCCAAATCGCCTAACCTGGTTTGGATCAACCCAGATCTCTCCTCTCTTCAGGCGAGTGAGAGCGCTCCCAAAGCAGCCACAGCTCCTAATGTTCTTCCCCTTGCGCTGTCGTCGTCTGGTTCGTCTCAAGGGGCCAGGAAACCTACCTCTCCTATCCAACTCTTACCAACTGCTGCTACTCAGGCCTCCAAATGTTCAGCACCTGCCTCCCCCTGGCCTCAGTGGGATATCAACCCGCATTTTGAATCAGATTGGCAACAATTCCAAAATCTAGCTCACCGTTCCTCGATCACAACAGCTGATCCTAAACTGACCCCTATCAAAGTCAAAGGCTCATCGTCTGCAAAAGATCCTAGCTGGATTGATAATGATGATTTACTGGAAGAAGAGGAAGCGGATCGTAAGCGGGACCTTTCTAATCTCAAGGTAAGTCATTATTGTTTAATTCCGTTTTTTGATCATGCGTTGTTCTCTTCCTTTGCACTGCGGTTTATTGTTCAGAGTGCTTTTTTTTGTCGTTTCTCTCGACCTCCTCGCCTTCATATTTCTTCCTTCCACTTGTCCGGAGAGCGCATATCGTTTTCTCCCGGCCTTAATCTTGTGCTGCAAGATTATCTGGGAACTTCATTGTCCCACCTTAATGCTTCTCCCGGTGTTGGGTCATTTGCGATATTAGATCCGATGGTGATTACTAAGACGCTTAATAAACTATCGTTTTATTCCCTCATTGAAGCTATCTTACCCTCGAATGCTTCGAGTCAATTAAACTCCGACTCGGGGGTTGAGGTTAGCGGGTGTTCCAAGGTCACCCCTCCCATTCTCCTTAGTTCTACTCCACGTCTTATCAGATCTAGCGCTCATTTAAGGGCCAAAGCCTTAGTGCGCTTTACTGTATCTCATTCTATCAAGGATCTATCCCCGTCTTCAGCGATCAGGAACGAGACCATTGTCCCCGCAGAACCTGAACCTATGAGATCGCCTCTTGGTTCTATTTTCCACCTCCAATTTGCTCAATTATCCGATATCGATCTCATTAACAAATCTTTGGAGTTAGGTTTTTTGCCCCACTCCTCTCCTTCATCAGTGGCTTTAGCCATCAGGGAGAAAGAACGGTTAAGAGTCTCGGAGTTCAATAGTTTTTATGATTAGTTTATCCTGGAACATTAGAGGATTGAACTGTCCTGTCAAGCAAAGGGCGATCTTTCACCTCATCTCTTCTTCTCATTGCGATCTTATATCCATTCAGGAGTTGAAACTTGATTCGCCCTCTCCCGCGATTCTTAGGTCTATCGGAGGATCCATTATCTCTAATTGGGTAGCTCTAGACGCCATTGGATCTAGGGGAGGGATTCTCCTAGGTTTCAAAGAGGCCGTCTTCTCGCTTATAGCGATTAAGCGGCTCAATTTCTTTCTCATTGTTCAACTATTTTGGGTACCCCTTGATACCCAAGTCACGGTGATCTCCGTGTACGGTCCGTCCACCGCGGAGGGTCGACCGTTGTTTTGGAACGAATTCCAATCTCTTCTTCCCTATTCGAACGCTCTGTGTATCATTTGTGGCGACTTTAATGTCACTAGATTTGCATCAGAAAGATCGAATCCGTCCTCTCTGGGTAATCGCTCATTCACTTTCAATGATTGCATCCGTTCGTTACAGCTGACAGACATTCCTCTGTCTGGCAAATCCTTCACTTGGTCGAACCTCCGCCAGCAACCTTTGATGGCGAAGCTCGATCAATTCTTGGTGTCCCATGAGTGGATTCACCAATTTCACAACTCTTTTGCTATAGCTTTGCCAAATCCTTCTTCTGATCACGTTCCCATAGCTCTTCACTCCAACTTCCACTTTCCCCGTCATCACAAGTTCAGATTCGAAAAATTTTGGCTCCAAGATCAAGTTTTTGTCAACATGGTTGTTGACTGCCTTTCTGCAGTCTCAGGATCCTCTGGATTGGGCTCCATTCTGCTCAAACTTCACGCCATTAAATTCGGTTGCAAAATTTGGCGCAATGAAAGGCAGTTTAATACCAACTTCCTTAAAAAGTTTTTCCTATCCTCCATTGAATCTATTGATAAAATAGAGGAGCGGGGTCCTATTTCTGAAGCGTTGTTCGATGAACGACGATCTTGTAAACGGAAATTTGCGGATATTCTTTTACAAGAACATCTGAAATGGGCTCAAAGAGCCAAATTTAAATGGCTCAAAGAGGGAGATTGTAATACTGCGTTCTTCCATAACTTCGCTTCCCATAGGCAACGATGTAACCGTATCTCATCCATCGTTAAAGATGGGATTGAGCTAACATCCGATGTAAAAATTCATCAATCTTTTCTTTCGTTCTATAAAAATCTCATTGGCTCCTCCAAGCCGAGGACCATTAGCTTCGACTGGAATCAACTGTACAGTGCTCCTCCAATCGATCTTTCCTCTCTTGAGGCTCCATTTTCTATGGATGAAATCAAAGCGGCAGTGTTCGCATTAAAAAGCGACGCAGCGCCGGGCCCTGACGGTTTCCCCACATTGTTTTTCCAAAAGTTCTGGAATTGGTTGAAAGATGACCTTTTCCGTATGTTCTCTGAAATTCATCTAGGCTCGTTCTCTTTCGACCGTATCAATTATGTGCATATAGTGCTTATCCCTAAAATGTTAGGAGCGAACACAGTGGTTAATTTTAGGCCGATTAGTCTGATCAACTCCACTTTCAAAATTATCATGAAAGTACTCGCTGCTAGACTAAGCGAAGTAATTCCCCCTCTCATTGACCCTGCCCAATCGGGTTTCATCAAGGATCGCTTTATCCTCGATAGTGTAGCATCGGCCCAAGAAATCATTTCTTATTGCCATAAGTCTAAGTCAGAAGGAATTCTTCTTAAACTTGACTTTCAAAAAGCTTACGACAACGTCAGTTGGGATTTTCTTTTCGACATCTTGCTTCATCGAGGCTTTGGTCCCAAATGAATAGCTTGGATTAAATCCAGTCTTTTCGCGGGCACCTCGTCAATTCTCATTAATGGATCCGAGGGCCACAAATTTAAAATCAAATGTGGTCTGAGGCAGGGCGACCCACTTTCTTCCCTACTCTTCTCTTTAGTAGCGAATGTGTTCAGTAAGCTCCTTCGCAATGCCTGGGAAGCCAAAGTTATTGAAGGCCTTGGAAACTCTCACAGTTTCAACGGCGTGCTGAATCTTCAGTATGCCGATGACACCATCATTTTTGCTAAACCTAATTCCCACTCTCTCAGAAATCTGAAACTCCTTCTCTATTGTTTCGAACTAGCATCTGGTCTGTCGATCAATTTCCAAAAATCTTCTGTTCTCTGGCTGGGAGGCTCGCCTAACCGGCAAGAAGAAATTTCCGATTTCTTTAACTGTCCGATTGCTTCTTTTCCCATTACATATTTAGGCATCCCATTGCGATGGGGCAAATTACATAAATCGGACTGGTCCCCTATGATCGATAAGGTAGAATCCAGGTTATCTGTGTGGTCAGGGAGACAACTATCTCGGGGTGGTAGACTGATCCTGCTTAATTCAGTCTTATCCTCGATCCCACTGTATATGATGTCTTTCTATTTCCTTCCTTCTTGGGTTATCAAGAGGAATGACCAGATCAGAAGTAACTTCCTTTGGTCAGGATCTTCTCTTTTCAATCCTGGATCTCATCTTTGTAACTGGAAACTTATATGTTCTTCCAAGGTTGCTGGAGGTTTGGGGGTATTAGACCTTAGGCACCAGAATCTTGCTTTACTGGGCAAATGGATCTGGAGATTTCTTTAAAAAGAGAACCTGCCTTGGATCAAATGCATTAAAGAAAGATACTATCCGGTCGATGAATGGTGGAGTTTTCCGGATCAACCTCATCGTAATGCCTCCCCCTTCTGGAAAGGAGTCTGGAAAGCGTCGGCGGCTTTCCGCTGTGGTTTAAGCCACGATTGTGCCGATGGTTCTATGACCAGATTCTGGACCGACCTATGGATCAGTAATATTTCATTAGCTTCGGCTTTTCCTGCTATCTTCCGCCTGGCTTCCAATCTCCTGGCATTGGTTGCCGACTACTATAGCAACACCGTATTACAAAGCCAATGGTCGATTCCACTCACTACCTCTCTGCCCCCTCACCTTATCCCTGTATTTAACGACCTTATTGCCATCCTCAACAATGTGGTCTGGCATGATAGAGAGGAGATTAATTGGCGTTGGAATTCGTCTAAGACCTTTTCGGTTCATTCATTCTATACTTTTCTTAACTTTAGAGGTGTTTTATCTCCTTTCCATGATCTGGTCTGGAAATTTGGAGCACCGTTAAAAGTGAAAATTCTGGCATGGCTCGCCCTCAATAATAAACTACTGACGGTTGAGATTCTCAACAAGAGAAATCTTGCATGGGGCCAATTGTGTCCACTTTGCTCTTCCGTTTCAGAGGAAGTGAACCACTTGTTCGTGGGTTGTGATTTCTCACGTCCATTTTGGAAAATTTCTGTGCTTGCTTGGGAAGCGCCAGCCTTACCGGCCAGTCTGGCCGATTGCTAGGCGAAGCTTCCCCCGAATGGCACTCTCCACAGACCGTGGTACCTTTCCTTTAATATTATAGTTTGGATCATTTGGAGGGAAAGGAATAACAGAATTTTCCGTCAATTAGCTAATGGCCATCGATCGATTTGTGACGAATTTGTGTTCTTATTCAAATTTTGGTCTTCCACCTTTAAATTGGCAACCGGAGAAGTTCCGTCGTATAAGAGACTGGAAATGGCCTTCCTGTGTCTTAGTAATCTAAACGCTTTTTAACAGTCCCGGCATCTCTCAACTAAATCCTTTGGTGTTCTGTTATTAGTAATGTGATTTGGCTTTTATACATTGTACCTCTCTAAGGCTATATTGTTCTTATGTTTTGGCTATTGTGTGCTGGATTGTAACACGTTCCCTTATTGTATGGTCGCAGGGTTGAGGTGGAGTTTTGCTCTGTTTTGAGGGTGGCATTTGCATCAGTGGGATGTATGTTTTGTTGCTTTTTTGTTCAGTGGGGTGGGCAACCGCTGTCGTTAGCATTTTGAGCTGTACTCTATCTCCTTTTCTCCTCCACTCTGGTTGCTATGTTCTTTCTATAATCATCTATATTGGCCTCAATGTTTGGAGGTCATCTAGCTATGTTCTCTCAGTTATCATCTAGTTTTAGCCTCAAGTATGGGGGGCCTGTGTTGAATGCTACTTGACTTGATGCTCAACTGTTTTCTGTGCATATTCTAACTGTTTTTATGAGTAGCATGTTCAGTGGTTTTTGTTCTTATTCTTGATGGCTTTTCTGTCTCTGAGGTTTAGTGATTTACCATTGATTGGTGTTTGGCTGGGACTTTTTATCGTATTGATCCGAATATGCTGACTCATCGAGGCGTTCTATCTCTTTGCACGTATTGCATCTTTCTTTCTTTTTGTTCTCGGTGCTGTTTGGACTGGCCTCCTTTTGTCCCTCGCTTATGGAGGGATCTGAGTTCTATCAGATTGAGGCGAGTCTTTTGGAGGAGATGAGTCGGTGTGCGAGTTCGGACGACATATTGTCGGGGGTCTTTCCTGCCGTCCGCTGAGCGTGCCGTAGACCGTTCTTGCTGTGTCTTCGGCGATGGGAACTGTGGTTTTTGTCTTGCAGCGCCTTAGTCTTTATTTCGTTTTTTGTATGCTGTTAGCTTCACTTTAGCTGTATTTTATCAGGACTTATTTTTGCCTGTTTTACTTCTTGTAAAACCTGTTATGTAATTTTTGATTCATTAATGCATGGCTGGAGTCAGTTGACTTTATCCGTATCATCAAAAAAAAAACAAAGCAACCAAAATAACAATCATAAACATACAAGGTTAAAGATTCAACCTTTATGTATTTTAATAAAGTTCCACCATCCATCTTTTTCATGGCATCCTTTGATCCCTACCACCACCTTATGCCTAAAAATTTAGTCCAAGTCATTTAGAAATATACACACAATAAAAAGGGACAAGAATTAACATAAATAAAATAGAGAATTCCCCCTTGATTTTTCAACCATTCTTATGCACAAATCTTAGTCCAAGTGGTTCAAAATAATTATAAGGACAACAATAATCATAGCAAAGTTCAAGATTCTATGTGATTTTGTTGAGTCCTTTCATTCCATCCTTCTCATGGGATCATTTTGATCCCTACAATCATGCTTATGCTTAGGAATTTAGTCCAAGTTATAAGGAACACACATACACAATAACACATCATAAAATGAGTTCCTTTTAACCTACAACCATTTATATGCTTAGAAAAATAGTCCAAGTTGTTATAGAACATACACATACAACATCCACCATCATAAAGATGGGTTCTTTTTATCCTACAACAAACAACCATCAAAGATGGGTTCTTTACTCACATAGAACCAATAATAACCCTAAAGATGGATTCTTTTCTACATAAAAAATAAATAAATAAAAGAGAACAAACAAGCTAAAATTTTAGAAGTAGAGAATCCCGACCTTTGAATCTATGTAAGAAGGACTAGCTAGCTTTCCTTCTCCTTCCTCCTTAGCTTTTTACTACAAAAATCTCCAATGAAGAACACTCCTATGGAAAACCCCCAAATAAAGAACATGTTTCTTCTCTTTCTTTTCTTCTCTCTTTTTTTTTCTCTTGTAAATGAGGCAAAGAGTGAAGGGGAGGGGTTTTTATAGGACAAAAGAGAGGTGGAGAGTGCAAAATGCACTAGGGTTTTATGCAAAATGCCCCTTGGGCAAGGTTGGCCAGTTATTTACCTCATGAGGTGGAGGGGTGAGGTGGAGGGATGAGGTGGAGAAGAGGGTTCTAGTAGAAAATACACAAATTAACTCTTATGTGTCTCTAATTAATCTTAACCCTAAGTTTAAATCTCCAAACAAATCATAGCCCTCAAATTTTGTTTTGATTAATCATGACAAAAATAAGATATTTTTGTCCAAAACACATACTACATGATTTGTACAAACATACGAAATCGGTACAATACGCTAACGTATGTATATATATACATACCAATAAATTTTGTTTGTAAAACCGCATAATCCATATAAAAATAAATTAATTTCGAAAATAATAATAAAATAAATTTTATTATCAGCCCGAAAGATTCCAGTACCAATTTGATACAATACAAGTGTATACAGACTGGTATATATATATAGATACCGTTTATTAACAAAACCGGGTGATATCCACAAAAAATATTTCATTTTGAGAAATAATAATAAAGTAATAATTTTAAATACTTGCCCAGAATTTTCCAGACATTTTCTCAAAAATGCGTTTTTCAAGATTTCGCACAAGTATACAAAACTGATACAATACATGTATATACTTACCAGTATATAGGTCCAGGTAACTTTTTATGAGTAAAACCAAGAAATTCCCATTTAAAAATATTTTAATTTGAAAATAATAATTTATACAATATAATATCCGTTCGGGATATTACACCATCGCTACCGCCACCATGTCCTCGCACTCAATGCCATTCGCGGTGATCTGCAGCTGCGATTTGGATGTTGAGATGCTGGTTGAGTATGCAAAGAAGAGAGAGTATGTGTGATGGTAGTGCCGGAGTTAGAGACGGCATCAGTTTGATTGATTTGGGTGTTGTTTGCATTAGTGAGGGAGGTGTGGAGGAGCTGCCTAAGTTCGGTGTTGACTCGGTGTGAAGTATGATGTGCAACACGGTTATGGGGCTAGGGCCCAAAGACGGGGTCCCCCCATGAGGTGCGCTCACTCGTAACAGCACAGGGTGGGGCTTGGGCCCACAAACGGGGTCCCCACATGAGGTGCGCTGAGGGAAATTGTAGAGTTGGAGATGTATCTGTTTTTGGTTGGCAGTGTGGAAGTCGCACCCTGAATTCGACCTCTGTTAACCAACTTTCACAGGCTTCGCAACAGCGCCGCCACTACTCCCTCATCATTGAACCTGCAATCTACAACGTCCACCGCCCGTAGGGGTAAGAGGAGAAGATGATACTTCAGTTAATTGTGATTTGTTTCGGTTTTGTGTAAGAGAGAGTGAAGATGTTGCTTCTCATCACTCTGTGCAGGTGTCTGTTTGTGTGTGTGAGAAATCACTTGAAAGAGTAAAAGCGTGTGAGAGGTGAAGGTATCCTCTTCACCGCTCTCTCTATGACTGTGTCCATGGTTAGGGTGAGCGAGAATTTTGTTTGGTGAGAAATCGGATGGAAGAGCTAAAGCGTGAGAGAGGTGAAGGTACCCTCTCCACGGCTCTCCTTTTGGTTGTGACTTCGATTGGGCAGAGTAGGAGTATGTTTTGGTGAGAAAGAAGGATGGAAGTGGCGAATTTTCAAATCCCGCGTAATTCGCTTCAGGTGGGTGTGCGCGTACCGTGAAGGCGGTGCACGAAGCTTACTTGACGTACATACAATTAGTTGGTCCTCGCTTTGTGACGGGGCCCAAGATGGGGTCCAGTACATTACTAGTGTAGGTCAGGGACAAGCTGTCGGTTTCGACCTAGCCTTTTTAAGGGTGTTTAAAGTGAGCTCCGATTATATGTACTGGTCATGTCGCATCATGTTTTTTTTTCTGTCCGTAGTTTGTAATTTGACCCAATACGCTAGGTTTGTTTGGTTAATTTCTTATTAATGAAACAGGATGACCATATTCCACACTTTCCTTCAATATATATATATATATATATATATATATATTTGTGTGTGTGTGTGTGTGCGCGCGCGCGCGCTACTGGTGATCATTAATAGATTTCTTTTAATGCCAAAGTAGCTTCCAACTTTTTTCCGTTGAAAAAAAACTAGTATTAGCCGCATTCAAATTATAACAGTAAATAATCTCAAAGCACCAGATGTGATTTACATAATCAGTTATCATACTAGAGGCAATACACACCATGATTCGGTCAGAATAAACTTAGAAAACAGCATCCCCACAAAATGTATCAGGTTAAGAATGGATAAACCCACAGTATTAGATACAAAATTAAGGAAGGAAGCATTGAGCAATTCAGTAGTATGTTAATCTTCCTTACAATAACGTCTGACCTGCCTGTGGTTCAAGGAAAGATCTGCATGCAAAGCCTATATAGTGGGTTTCTTGCTCTAAGCCCGACAGTTGAGCTCTCTTAGTTCTCAGTTGGCTGTTTTCCCAGTTTATCTTGATTTAGGCCTTTCTGCAGAACAAAATGAAATGCCTCATCAAAATTGTGACATTGAAATGTTTATGCCAGAGCGCAATAATTCTACTAGCTATTTCTGCAATGGTATTATTAGTGCTTATCATTTTTTCAGCTACAGCCAATCAATTAGGGTCAACTATGGAGTACAAGTCTCCATGTAAGAAATTTTAACTAGATTATGACTCTGAGCCAACCTAACGTCAACTCTTGCTTCAGTGCCAACTCTTTGGCCAAAGAAGCTATAGACAAGTTGGCTCCATAATCCTAGATGATAACCTAGCCTGTGGCTAAATATCTAGAAAGGTGGCGAAGATAGTAGATGTTATAAGGAATTATATTTAAACTCTAAAATTCAATGGTCAAACAAAAAAAATCCATGTGCAACAATGTCTCATTTTAATATTTACGATATTTAATAATCATGTGAATGTTCGTTGAATATAGCTGACACACAAATTTCAATTTCAATTTTCCTTAATTAGAATTAGTACTTAATTAGAATAGTTATCTTATCTACTAAATACAACAAAAGCAACAATAAACCTTTACCAAAGTGTTTGGGGTCGACCACATGAATACTTCCTTCCATTCAGCTTGCTTAGGGGTCAAATCTTCTATCATATTTATATAATTGATTTGTTTATCCCGCAATCAGTGTTTGCAAAAATATACTATAAGAAACACAATTATGCTATGATGTATCTGAAATGAGACTCACATGCACTTAGAATATCAATTTTAAAAATATCCTTCTGAAATCAACCTTCTCTCTCAGTACTGTTAATTTAAGTAATTGCAATTTCCACATAAAACCCCAAAATTGTCAATAGATGAATGTCCCACAAAAAGTTTAACATTTGTCTATTTCTTTTGCCTCAATGCCCCATATAAACCTAACGAGAATATAAACCATTCTGACATGTTCATCAACAAAAGAATTGCACATACCTTGATCAAAATTCAAAAGAATGGTGTGGAATCTACTGACCCTCACTGCTTCAAGCCTTGAACTGCCTAATTAAGAAAAATGTCACATCTCCAAGGTTTTTTGTAGCAAGGTCAATAAAACTTCTGCGCCTTCTGGAATTTTTTGATACATATAAGTTGGTTTAGCTATCAATCAGAAGCTGAAGCAGTTTTTGCACCATACTTTGAGAAAACACCAGACAGAACTGTCCTCTCCTTGATCTTCAATCTGTAATGAGAATAATATATTACAAACATAATGAGTACTGATGTGTTGTAAAATGAATGTGATTATGTGTAAGGTCTAAGGATGTTTTTCCTTGTATACCTCGCCACTGATGCTGGCAAGCTTAACTTTGCATTCTTTGCTGATTTCTTTTTTACCAACTTCTTCGTTGTCCTTTGCTTTTGGATAGAAGATGCCAAGTTATTTGAACCCAATGCATTTACTTGTCTGTTACTCTCATTGTCGCTTGAAGAAGATATATTCAGATATTCAGTGCCCATTTCTCTCTCTTCTGAATCTGGTAACATTGTGTTTTGCCCATGTGTGAGCTGCACAGGTTCTCTGTTGGAATCAACAACTGACTTGCAAATAAAATCTTTTTGCAAGATATAATCTCTGGCATCCGTAATGTTGGGACGAGATAACGACTGAGAACCATTAACTAATTGACGAGGATTTATGATTTCACAAGTTATTTTCTTCTGTACTTTTCCGAAAACTATATCTTTGTTGGAGTATGTAGTTACAAACCTGGCACAACCGAGGACATTATGAGCTCAATTGTCTGGCAATGGCAAGGTGAGAATATTTACAAGCTCCAAAAACACAAATAGTTCAGTCAGTGGAAAATATTACGAAGATTGTTGGGAGATGACACATATTATCCTCAATCTAAAATCTCCAACATAGCCATAATAATTCGATAGAAGCCTCACTTTTAACCCCCGCTTTTGCTTAAGCTTTCTAGAGCTCTTTAATCAGCTTTAAATTAATAGTGACTACGGTCTCCAGATATTGTTTTGATAGTTATCTTATAAATTTTTAGTGTTTATTACTATATTCTATAAAATTTTTATACTCACTCTCCTAAAAAAAACATTTTATTATGACTTTTTCCTCATCTTCTATCATGTATATTTATTTTCTTCATTTTTTTTAATAACAAAATAGTCTTGGTAAGCTTCCACAAACTAGTCACTAAATCATTTCTCCTTATGCAGCTTTCTGAGTCGGTGTTCTTCTCCTTACCCAACTTCTCTTGAAACTGATCCCATCTTCCTCTAAGATATGTCATCTATAATTCTAATACAACAACTCATGCTTCCGTCTACAAAAAGCACAAGACCCTTGCAATATAGAGTGAGTGCTTCATGAAGTGATACATAATGTATCGGAATGCTAACAACAATGCCCTGGACCTTTGATGACTCCTTCATAGCAACACATAGATACTTCTTGAAGCTTGGAAGGAGCTTCTTTGTTTTTATTTAACCATATTAAAACTGGTATTTTGGAATATACCACATATAATCAGACCTTATTAATTTAATAAGGAAAGATACACTTCATTTATGCTATACACAATCAAACTATTATACCTAAAAACCCTTACTGGTGAATAAATACAAGTCATGTCCTATTCAATAAGAAAAAAATCATTTTTATTCAAGATTAATGAAGCAATCCAAATAAGTGCCCTCCAACCCACCCACCCATCCATCCTTTCAATTGTACCCCACTTTGGGACCCTCAAAATTCTTTATTTAGTTTTTCGCTTTGAGTAGTGATCCACATCCGGATAACCTTGTGCATGGCAATCATAAGATTTGCAATGTTAACATTGCCATTTGATAAGGAATGAAGATATGAACAAACACCTATTACGAAGTGATTGGACCCATTAATCCCAAAAAAATAACATGTAAATTTTGCAAAACAAATTAATTACCCGACTGCAGCCTCCTTAGACTCAAACTCAACAAATGCAAAACCTTTGCAGACAGGGTCTCTGGTCTTCTGATTCCCAGTGACTGCAGGGTTAATGTTAACTATACCAGCAAACCCCTTAAAAGCAATCTGCAGATCCCTGTGTATGTTCTTCTTTTTAGGGAGGTTCCCTAAACGTACAGAGTGGCCACTTGGAATAACTCCTGAAGGATGGAAATGTCCATTGTAATGCAAGGTCAGCTTCAAAGTAAATAAAGGGAAAAGAACTTAAGTGAAACTGATAAGCAAAGTACAGAAAATATGAAGTATAATTTTTGTATACATCTCCAACCATTAAACTAATAAGAACTGCAATTGCAGATCAAGCAAATATTCAAGTTATAAATGATAGCGCCGGAAATTTGGTGCTGTACAAAACAACGAGATACACCGAGGACAATATTACAACAGCAATAAAACCTCTGTCCCAAATCTTTGAGCTTTGCCTCATGAATGTTTTTCTTCATCAAATTATTATGAGTCATCTCCTCTGTGAAACTAAACCTACATTATCCTTCAAACTACTTTAATCTATGTCCTTTTAGTCTTCCTATTCTTTTGCTCCATTAACTTTAATCATCTCAAATAGTGTTGTTGGACTTGCTCTCTGCATACACATCAGTACATGCCCAACCATTTCAATCGTTTCTCCTTAACTTTATCCCCAATTGGAGCAACCTCTAATCACTTACGAAAGGACTCATACCTTTTATATTTTAGTTTTTTGTTACACAAACGCCTCATCATTTTTAGTCCAAGATCCATTCAGTCCCTAGGCATGTTGCTTAGACATGTTGCTTCTTAATTGATTAAATTTTGAACTGTAAGACATAGTGATTCATATAGTTGTTTAGGAGATTTTCATTTAATTTAGACATGCACTCTAGAAACAACCCTTTTTTTCTATTATAGCCATCCTGCTTTAATTTTATGGAAAACTTTTTCCATCTCCTGATAAGTAAATTGATTGACATTAGGTAGCAAAAAGTAAAACTCAGAGAAAGTTTCCTGTCCATCAATCTAAACTATACGTCTATACCCCCATTTCTCATTATGTTTCAACAAAAAAACACTACATGCACTCCATTTTCAACCTAGTAGCTTAAATGTTTGGGAATCCAAAAATGTCTCCCCACTTTTCTAATCAGAAATACCTCCTCTCGAGTCTTATTAACTAATACAATACCATCGGCAACCAGCATACACTACTCATCTTGAATATCCCTTGTAAGAAAATCAATACTACTGCAAAAAGAATGATTTAATTCAACCCTTCGTGAAACCTTTGTTTTATAATGAACGCCTTTGCTTCCCCATCAGTCGTTTTAACACTAGTTACTACTACATTCTACATATCCTATACCAATTTCATAAGCCACTAGAAACTTGTTTTTTTATTTTTAAAACCTACCCATAATCTTCCTAAAAACTCTATCCTAAAGCTATTATAGATCAACGAGATCATATGACAATCTATTCTCTTTCCCTCGTTTCTCTTTGTCAATCATACCTTAAATCTAACTCGATTACTTTCTCGAAATATTTTATAATTGCTCTGAAGCTTGATGTGCAGCTTCACATATCTATTCTTATATATAGGTATCCAAAAGAAGAAAAAAAATACAAAAAATGTGGGGATATGAACAAAATCTGACGTTGTAAGATGGAAATATAGATATGCTTAGTTAAAGTATATATAGATAGAGATATTGGAGGGAGGGATGTGTGATATTTATTTCTGCCCTTATTTCATTACTTATTCATAAATACGTTAAGTGCATTATGTTTCATATTAATCGGTAATTTCCAACAGGTGCATATAATTGGGAGAAAAAAAACATGTGCAAAATAGTCATATATCTTCCTCTCTCTCTTTTATTACTTACAAATAATTACGATCATGCACTAAAAATGTTTTTGGTCATAGTAACCATGTGATGTGTTGTATCTTATTTACATGCAGGTTTAATTTTTGGGGGAAAAAATCCTTGTAATTGATAATCCATTTGTCTTGATAAATTCTCTATATTTTTTCTTTTACTTTTTTTTATTTGCTTCATTAGTATTTTCTTTTATTATATACATATAATTTCAATCTTAATGTTAATGAATAAAATCATGTGTTTAAAATTTATGGGCCACTGGAGGAGACCAAATATAAACTATCGGAGATGCTTACGGTTTTTCAACATCGTTGTCTTGTTTAGGTCCATCAATTTGAATGTTGTGAGTAGATCTCCTTATAAATCTCATTCCCGCCTTTCTAATTCTAATGACCATGTCCGCTTCACCACTAAGACAAATCTTCAGTTGGTCCATTCCCGCATACCGTTCTCTCTTTGTTTCATCACCCTCTCCAACTCACGATGTTGTGACTCTATCTGTTGTTTCTCCCTCTTCAAACGAGAGTTGTTCTCCCTCCACCCCTCTCCATTGAGTTGATCGTACTCATAGCCCGGGGTAGATGGTTTTTGATTAAAGAAACCGACAGCCTCAATCCTCATATCTCTGATATTTCTTTCTTTAACTCTTTCTCCTAAAGTCTGATTGACCTCCCTTCACTAGTTCCAATGCCTTCACTCTGTTTGGGGTCATGTTAGCCTCTCCGACAAACTCCTATTGCTAGAAAAATAGTGGGTAAATAAATTAATCATAAATAGAAACAGAAAGTTTTGTGAATCCCATAATTATTTCTTTATAAGAGATATGTGGTACTATTTTGCGTTATTAAGGGATTAACTAGGAGTTGGGATGGGCGATTTCAGTTGTGAGGAGATTAAATGGTGGTCAAGAGGGTGGAACTCATTGGTGGTCTATAATTTAAGGACGAGTAACGTGACTTGTTGCCGACGAGCAGTGATTTGCGTGTGTTCCAATTGAATAATTTGATGTGAATGGTGTTGACCGAAGGGTAGAGTCTGTTGTGGATAATCAATTTGTAGTCTAAGTTTAGTTGAATGCAATCAGAGATCTAGTCTTCAATTTAGATGAATTTGAATGTTGGATCATAGAGGCAAGGTGAGAACACAAAGATCAATTCTCGTATTGGTGCATGGCTTAATTGTATCCCTCTCGAAATACAAAGTTTTCAATTTAGTTTTTTTTTCTTCGAAAATTCGAAATACTAAAGTTGATTCTTGAGTTACATAAACTTTTATTCACCGAAGTCATTATCTCCATTAGGAAGACATTACTTGTTTAATCGGGTTTTGAAGAAAACTAATAACATTTCTATGAATTGAAGTGCCATTTTAGAGTGAGCCCATGAGTTTTAGATATGGCTCCTATCCCATTCTTGTGTTCACAGTACTTGGTTTTTCCCCAATTCTAATGCGATTTCTAAGAGAAGTTTAGTTATAAATAATGAAAGTTTGAGGGGGTTATGCATATTAAAATAACTTTAGATAATCAGAGTAATTACCAAAAAATGCATTTTTTGTAATTTATCCTGATTTCAAACTAGAGAATATTTATTACATCCCCTCTTAGAGAGTACTAGTTGTTCTTGAGTTATTTGGGAATTTTATATATTATTTATTATCTTATTGAATCTTTGTTCTCGATCGTTTTATATTGCAATTGTATATCATATACGATGGGAATTCTTTTATGATTGATCACTTTCACTAGATAAATGAGACATAGGATTGAAGTTGCAAGAAATATTGGAAATTTGAGCAATCATAGAATGAGTTCCACTGCCACATAAGCAAACAATGCAACTTAAGTAACCAAATTTATGATCATGGCCCATGGGTTTATTTGTACGGTAGGTTATAGACCATGCAGCTCTAATATAGGATCCAAATTCCCGATGCAGCTATAGTTACTCACATTTGTCCAGAATGTTGTTTCTTGCAAATTACACACACTGAAATAGCTTGATTGTGACTATTAGTTATTAGTCTATTGTCTGGTAGTTAAATTTTTTGAAAGTTCTATGATTTGGCCTTGTTGTTCTTATTGTCTAAATGTCAAGGGTTTTTCTTCGTTCAATTATATTAATAGTCAACCTTCATTATCTTTCTTAAATACCTCAATCCACATGCGTTTAATCGACCAATACCTTTGCTCCATTAACTTAAGTCCTCTCAAATAATGTTGTAATTGCTCTCTCTATGGCACATCAGCACATGCCCAACAATTTCAATCATTTCGCCCTAACTCTATCTCCAATTTGAACAACCTCTAATATATTACGAACGAACTCATTCCTTCTTTTGTATCTTAGTTGTTTGTTACTCATTCACCCTCAGTTTTATTCCAAGAGACGCACATTTCCTAGACATGTTGTTCTTAATTGGTTAAATTTTGAACCATAATTTATGACTATTCATATAGTTGTCTAAGAGCTATTCATTTAATTCATACATGCACTCTATAAGCAACCCTTTTTTTTTCCAGTACAACCATCATGTTTTAATCTTATGGAGAACTACTTCAATCTCCTCATAAGAGAAATGACAAACATTAGATAGTATAAAGAACAACTCCCAATAAGGTTCTCAGCCATCAATTTGACCACAACCCCATATCTCTTCCTGTTTCAACAAAAGTTACACCATTTTGGACCTGGTGAATTAAAAATTCTGGAATCCAAAATCAACTTTCCACTTTTCGAATTTAGAAACTATCTCCTCTTGAGTTTATTAACTAATACAGTATCATTGGCAAATAACATGCACATGAGCATTAGGACATCAGCTTGAATATGCCTACAGAGTAAGTTAATAACTACTGCAAAGCAAATAAGCAATCAAGATTTTATACACTGTTACCGCCATTAGTTGTTCTAACACTAGTTACTGCTACATTCTACATATCCCCAATCAATTAAAATAGCTACTTGATCATGTTCTTCTTTTCAACCTCACCTTATAATCTTCCTCGTTCCTCTCCATCGGCCATCGTAGTAGATAAATAATTTTCCTTTTTTATTTTTATTTTTTTTTAGTTTTGACTTATCAAAACTATTTTGTGCACGTACAATTGGATCAACTAACAAAAATGTAACAATACGAACAAAACCTGACTCCTGTTGAGGCCGCTGGGCAACCAAACTACTGTTGACCTTCTTTGCCGCGGCAGCCGCCTGAGCTGCACGATCCTTCTCGATCTCTTCTAGAAGCTTCTCTTCCACCGACGTATCATACACTTTCCCTTTTCCGAACCCTGCTGGCTTGTTGAGCTCCCACTTTCTCATATCCTCGAACGCAAGAAACTCATCCTCCTCCTCCTCATCCTCAAAGTCGTCATCGTCTTCATCGTCATCTACGTAAGAGGCGGCGACTGGTTCGATTGGTTTGGTTTTGGCGCTGGTGAGGGTGAGAGGGGAGGGGAGGGAGAGAGGTTTAGGGAAGAGGGAGGGAATACGGAAGGCCGGGGGGGATTTGCAGCTGAGGGGGGAGATTGGGGAGAGGATAGAGAGGGAGGGGGCGAAAGTGGAAGACATTGGTGGTGGATTTGGAGGTGGTGGGAATTTGGATGGGGGAATGAACGAGGGTGAAGGGGGATAGGTTTTATCAGGATTTTGAAGAAGAGTCAAGAGTGCGTGTTTGACTGTCACGTAGTTTGCACGTGTATTGTGTCTGTATTTTTGTGTGTCACGCAGTTTGCACGTGTATTGTGTCTGTATTTTTGTGTGTGCATTAGGAACATTTTAGAGTGTATTATGATTGTCATTGAATCCATGCATGATAATTCATGATAGTTATACATTTCCAAACTGAAAAGATAAAAACAAAAAAGAAGGGACTGGGGATAAAACACGTGTGCAAAATATAGTTCATCTCTTTTTGTCTTTCTCATTCTTTTATTGTTTTTAAATAAATGTAATCATGTTCTATATAGACTATACTAGATTTGTCCGTGGGCACGTACCTACGGCACGTCTTCGAAACGATACAAAACACGAAAAGCCCTTTAAACAGTAAAACAACAATTATGTAGCTCAAGTTTGAATAGTATGACAATAATTAGTTGTAAATAAAATCCATGTTTCCATTAGTATATGTTAAAAAATAATTATAAATGGGATGTAAAATCTAACTTCTTAGAGCTTTAACTGTGAAAAATGATGAAATTTAACTGTTGAAGAGATATTTGATATTTTCAGTATAACATGTGCAGTAAAAAAACATAAAAATTCTAAAAATTTACAAATCTAAAATCTTAAAATCTAAATTTTCAAGAAAATAAAAAAAGAATGGGAGAGAGAGATAGGGAGAGAGAGAAAGAGAGAAATATGAAAAAGTGATGAGAGAAGAGAGAAGAGAGAAGAGAGAGATAGTAATAAAGTAATGAGTTTTTTTAGTTTTGGGGGGAAAATTTGGTTTTGGGATTTAAAATTTTGGGAGGAAAAATGTGTTTTGTGAGGTTAGATCTGGGCCTTTGATTTTGAGGAGATTGAATGTGAGCCACTTGATAGCTTTCTTTGTGTTTTATTATATAGATGTGTTTTCTTCATATGAATTATGTCAAGTGTGAGTAATTTCTATATACATGCAATTTTGTTTTTGAAGAAAGCTATAGTTATATATAGTTATACATACTAGTATTTTTTATGTGCGATGTACGTTTTGATAAATAATTGAAGTTAAACGTGCGATACACGTAAGTCAACAATAATTAGTACGTGCGATGAACGCCTTAATTTTTAAAAAATAGAACTAAACGGGCGATACATGTATTTTTTAAAAATTAAGAAGGAAAATTTTTGATGTGTACGTGCAAAGCACGTGTTGAAAAATAAATCTGGGGTTGCACGTGCGATGCACATGTTTGTTTGGTGACAAAAGTGGAGTTTCTTTTATAACAAAACAATATTTAAAATTGTTTATTTGTGACAAACTTTTCCATTAAATAGTAAGTAGATATATTATATTAGAGATAGATGGATGAATAGTAATTTACACAATTTTGTTTTTGAAGAAAGCTATAGTTATACATAGTTATACATACTAGTATTTTTTATGTGCGATGTACGTTTTGATAAATAATTGAAGTTAAACGTGCGATACACGTAAGTCAACAATAATTAGTACGTGCGATGAACGCCTTAATTTTTAAAAAATAGAACTAAACGGGCGATACATGTATTTTTTAAAAATTAAGAAGGAAAATTTTTGATGTGTACGTGCAAAGCACGTGTTGAAAAATAGATCTGGTGTTGCACGTGCGATGCACATGTTTGTTTGGTGACAAAAGTGGAGTTTCTTTTATAACAAAACAATATTTAAAATTGTTTATTTGTGACAAACTTTTCCATTAAATAGTAAGTAGATATATAATATTAGAGATAGATGGATGAATAGTAATTTACACATGTGATGTATGTTTAATATTTTAAAAAAATTAAAGTAAAAAACCTTACATAGTGAGGACTCGAACCTGAGACTTTCTTTATATTAGTTATGCATGTGTGATGCACGTGTTGCTAGATTGACAAATGACACTAAGGCCCTCTTCCATTATAATATTAGAGATTAGAGATTAGAGATAGGTATTCGTTTGTTTTGGTAAAATATAGGTATTCGTTTGTTTTGGTAAAATATTCTATATCTCTATATTTATCTACCTTTATGTTTTGTTATTATTTTTGTTCTTATGATATTTTTTCCCGTGTTTATTTTATTGTATACTGATCATTTCAAGCTGAATATTATACAAAATCAAATGCACCATATAATTCATGAGTTATTGGAGGATACTAGAGATAAACTATCATAATTAGTGATGCGGTTTGTTTTTGGGGTGGCTGTAACAGGTGTGAGTTCTCTTAATTTATAAAGTGAAAGTCGCGGTACTGGCTATACGCCCGACCCTCGGCTGAGGGAGCGATCCTCGGCTGAGGGAGCAGCTCGGGAGTAGGCAGAAGTGAGGTGGAGGTCGGATGCTCGGCTCGGATCTGGAGGCTCGGCTCGGTCTCGTGTACCTGCACTTGGCCTAGGAACACCGGGGTTGATCCCGGTGGCAGGCCCTCAGACGGTCTAGTTAGTTACTGAAGAGTAACAGTAGCTAGGTTTTTAGAGGGAAAGGATTGATTACCTTCTGAGGGAGTAGAGGGCCTGGTATTTATAGGCAGGAAAAAACAGGTCTGGACCCATTTGGGCCAGGTCTGGACCTGTTTGCCCAAGGGCCTGACGTGGCAGAAGTCCATGGGGCTTAGGGCTGATCTGATGATCAGGGGTGAGCGGTTTTTGAGGGAATCTGATGGCCTAGGAGAGGCCACGTCATCTGACCCATATCAGGAGCCCCCCACTCCTGGAGGGCTGGATAATCCCGCCGTATAGGAGTGGTTTTGCCTCTGTAGGAATGGCGGAGTGGAGTGTACGGCGAAGAATGGGATCCGTATCTTCCTGGAGAGGCCAGCGGGGTAGGATGAAGGGGATCCTCTCTTGGGGTCACGAGGGGTGCCGAGTGCCGAGGAGTAGGAGCTCATTTTGCCGAGCGTCGAGGGTCGGGGGACGAGCCCCCTCACTTGTTGGAAAAGCAAGGGGACATCGAGATCTGAGGAGTAGGAGCTCGCTTTACCGAGCGTCGAGGGTCGGGAGACGAACTTGTGGGAAAGCATTTGTGGCTCGCGGTGCCATCCGAGCGCCAAGCTTCAAGCTTGATGAAGAAGTTTTTGTGGCTCACGGTGTCATCCGAGCGCCGAGCTTCAAACTTGATCAAGAAGTTTTTTGGCTCACGATGCCATCTGAGCACCGAGCCTCAAACTTGATGAAGAGGTTTTTGTGGCTCGCGGTGCCATCCGAGCGCGAACCTAGAGGTTTTTGTGGCTCGCGGTGTCATCCGAGTGCCAAGCCTCAAACTTGATGAGGAAGTTTTTGTGGCTCGCGATGCCATCCGAGCGCCGAGCCGGAGACTTGATGAAGAGGTTTTTGTGGCTTGCGGTGCCATCCGAGTGCCAAGCCTCAAACTTGATGAAGAAGTTTTTGTGGCTCGCGGTGCCATCCAAGCACCGAGCTTCAAACTTGATGAAAATGTTTTTGTGGCTCGCGGTGTCATCCGAGCGCCGAGCCTCAAACTTGATGAAGAAGTTTTTGTGGCTCGCGGTGCCATTCGAGCGCCGAGCCTCAAACTTGATGAAGAAGTTTTTGTGACTCGCGGTGCCATTTGAGCGCCGAGCATGAGACTTGATGAATAAGTTTTTGTGGCTCGCGGTGTCATCCGAGCGCCGAGCCTCAAACTTGATGAAGAAGTTTTTGTGGCTCGCGGTGCCATCCGAGCACCGAGCCTGAGACTTGATGATGAGGTTGTTATGGCTCGTGGTGCCATCCGAGCGCCGAGCCTCAAACTTGGTGAAGAAGTTTTTTGTGGCTCGCGGTGCCATCCAAGCGCCGAGCGTTAAACTTGATGAAGAAGTTTTTGTTGCTCACGGTACCATCCAAGCGTCGAGCCTCAAACTTGATGAAGAAGTTTTTATGGCTCGCAGTGCCATCCGAGCGCCGAGCCTCAAACTTGATGAAGAAGTTTTTGTGGCTCGCGGTGCCATCCGAGCGCCGAGTCTCAAACTTGATAAAGAAGTTTTTGTGGCCCACGGTGCCATTCGAACGTGGAGCCTAAGACTTGATGAAGAGGTTCTTGTGTCTTGCGGTGCCATCCGAGCGCTGAGCCTCAAACTTGATGAAGAAATTTTTGTGGCTCGCGGTGCCATCAGAGCGCCGAGCTTCAAACTTGATGAAGAAGGTTTTGTGGCTCGCGATGCCATCCGAGCGCCGAGCTTCAAACTTGATGAAGAAGTTTTTGTGGCTCGTAGTGTCATCCGAGCGCCGAGCCCCAAACTTGTTGAAAAAGCCTGGGGTAGTACTCGAGTATTTGGCTGTGCATTTTGAACTGTTGTACCAGCCGATAATGCTGAGGGTAAAGGGGTAATTTTGTGCTCCAGGCTGACGTCACAGGCATAAGAATCGAAGCGATCTAGATCCTAGTGGCCGTTGGATCTTGATCATCAAGATCCAACGGTTAGATCTTTTCGCAAAAATCGAATAGTCTGTTCCTCTGTTATAAATCCCCTCCCCCCTATATTTCATTTTCTCACTTTGCGATTTTTCTCTTAAGGGCAGGAATTTCTCCAAATAGCCGTCGACGACCTTTTCCGGTGATCTTCCCATAGCTCGATACTTCCAGGTTAGTATTTTTGATTCGTAATGTCGCGCGCTCAGTTCGGCTCCAAGGCAAGCTCTTCAGGTCGTTCTGAGAAGGAGGTGAGTCAGACTTGACATCTTGGTCTCTGGGCGACCTTGGAATCAAGGAGGAGGTTTAGTCAGACTTAGGATCAGATGGCGAGGGTGATGTAGTTTATGTCATGCAACCTTTACGATCCCGTAGGCCAGGTAAGGAGCCTGTGGAAGAGGGTCAGCACGAAGAAGGAGACCCTGAGGGAGAAGGGATTGTTAAGGAGGGGGAGCACAAGGAATGAGACCCCGAGGGGGAAGAGCTTGGTGTGGAGGACGACCAGGAGGAGCCCGAACAGGGGAACGAGGGAGGCGATGTTCGAGGAGAAGACTAAGGAGGAACCGCAGGGGAGGTAGCCGAGGAGGAGGATGATCTTCTGCCTCTGCCCCCATTAGCGACCCTATCTCCGGAGAAGAAGCTTCGCCCTCGGAGGAGGATGAGGAAGTGGATTCGTCCTGATAGCCCGCCCATGCCAGAAAAATATGGTCCTAGACTGGGGTTCGAGTTTCCCCCCGTGTCCCATAGAAACTCGGGGTCGATCATGATGTACCCTGACGACGTGGAGGGCCTTATCGCGTTCACCTCCTTGCTGTGGGACGAAGGTAGGCCTATGATTAAGATGGACAGCATTCAGTGCGTCTTGAGGGCGGACTATCTGAATATCCTGAGGGCGGTCTACTTCTTCCCGAAGGAGTTCGAACTTCTGATGCCGAACCCTGGAATCTGCCCGACCACAGCTCTGCAGTCAAGCTACTGTATGTTTTCTGAGGATGCCTTTATCTCGGGGTTGAGGCTACCGCTGCACCTTTCATCGTGAGGGTTTTGAAGTGGGCAGGGTTGAGTCCGATGCAGTACGGTCCCAACTCGTGGAAACGCATGGTTTGCTTCATTTTGAAGTGCCAGGAGAAGGGGATCAAACCGAGACTTACGTATTTCCGTGCTATCCTAGGGATGAGCTCGCTCGGAGATGCAGAGGGAATCTTCTACCTCTCGCCGTGACCTTACAAGAAGGTGATGCACGGCCATCCGGACTCCATCAAAGGATGGAAGGAGAAGTATTTCATATTCCGAAGCGCGAAGCGAGAAGCTTTGGAAGATTCCAATCCTTTGGAACTTCTGTAAGCCAAACCACAAGACCCCAAAGCGCAGCGAGTTGACTGAGAATGAGTGGGCGAAGGTGGAGAAGATTGTTGGAGGGCATTGTATAGGGTGGCCGTGAGTGACGGAGCTGCACCTGGCCCAAGCGGGACTGAGCCCAGCCGACCCTAGTATATTTTTGTTCTAAATTTGTTTATCTTCCTGCCTTCGTGTTAACATTTATTTCTTTTTCTTCTATTTTGCAGAGATGTCTGCCAAGCAGCTCAACGACCGGCAGGCTTTGTTGGCTCTAGTCACCAAAAGGAGGGCGGACAAAGAGAAGAAGGCCGCTACGGGCGCGGGTTCTAGTAAAGGGCCGGCCTCGGTGACAGTGGAGCCATCCCTGAAGAAGGCGAAGAAGCACCACCACACGCCGAGGTCGTCGAAGGAACTGGGGGCGAGCTTCGGTAGCAAAAAGGGGCCGAAGTCCCGGAGCAGTGGCTCCCTCCACCCCGCCCCAGTGCCGAGCAGATAGTGGGGCAGCAGGGCCTGAGGCTGCATGCCCTGGATTGGGGGGGTCAAGACAGGGGATACCCTTCTCGAGGATCCGGTGGCCATGGAGGTGGTGAAGCAACTCGCCACGGAGCGAGATCGGATGGCTCTGGCAACAGAGATGTCCAAGATGGCCTTCATGAGCTGGCCTCAGGTACAGCTCTCGGTAAGTATTTGGAATTTGCTTTAAGCGTATAATTTAGGATTTCTTCTAACTTGTTCTCCCTCGGCCAGGCGGTGCTTCACGGGCAGCACTTTCACAAGTGCTTGGGGAAGGTGATCCTCGTCAAGAGGAAGAACGCGGAGAAGTACTTTTGCGATGTTACCAAACTACAGGACGAGCTGAAAAAGGCTCGGAGTGCCGAGGCGGTCGTCCAGGCTCAGATGGCCTCGTTGCAAGACCATCATAGGAATGAGCTGGCGCACTTCCGGTGCAAGGCCCAGGCAGAGGCTGAGAAGGCACAGATCGCCTTGGCGAAGATGGAGATCACCATGGCGGATACTTTGATCCTGGCCCAGGATGAGGCCTGTGCCAAGGCGAAGGAGCACTTCCAGCTGATCTACCCGGACACTCAGGTCGACCACCTCCACTACAACTCGCAACCAGAGCATCCGCCCACGCCCGGTGGCGAGGAGGAGATGGGGGACCCTCACCAAGAGGAGGTCGGGGGCATCCCGGCTGAACAAAGAGGTGTCATCCCCCCCCCCCCCCCCCCCAAATATAGTTTAGAATTTTCTTTCTTTTGATTTTTTATTTGCCTTACACAGACTGGCCACCGCCTTTTGTAATACAAAATTTTTTGAATTTATAATAGAAGATTTATGGCCGATGCTCTATGACTTGTGCTTTTTCACCTCTATTGTGATTTGTTGTTTTTCCCGTCTTCTTGATAGACACATGAGGTCCTCGGTGCCGACCTTGGTTCTGCGGAGGTCTCCTGGCTTCGAGCTGAGCTGGGGTCCATGGAGAGTGTTCTGGCTCGCCATCGTAAGCAAGCTCGGGATCAAGAGGCCGCGGTGAATTATTTTATGAACAAGTCTAAGGAGCTCAGCTTAGAGATCGCTCGCCTGAAGAAGGCCATAGCCGACCGGGACTAGTGGGTAGTTGAGACAAACTGGTCAATCTCGAATGCCCCCATCGAGTGACCGGCTTCGGAGTCCTCTCTTCGTGAGGCTGTTGTAGAGAAGGAGTTGGAGATTCGTAGGCTGAAGCTCATGCTAGGCACCGGTCCGCTTGAGGAGGCAAGCAATTCCGTATTGGGACCTTCTCCGATTTTTTACCTGGAAATAGCCAGGCCCGCCGACGCGCAGAGGTCCGTTGCCAGGGCATCCTCGCTGGCCAGACCGGCGGAGCACGCGGAGGATCCCGTGGGAAGCACCGAGTTTGAGTTTTAAGTCGACCGATGAGTGATTTGTAAAATCTTTATTGTATTGTGTGGCCGTTTCTGGCGCTCCAAAAGTAATAAAACTTCAATTTCTTTACTTTGATAATTTGTTAAGCGAGACCGGTAGGGGCGTAGCTCAAGACCCTTGCCGAGTATGGCTTTGCTCGAGGTCGCCGACGAGGTGGGGGCTATGGTCGAAAGCCGAACCACTACGCCTCGCAGGTAGCATTTAATAAGGGGCATTTCGTCTTCCGATAAAAATTAATGGAGACACTTCATCTTCCGCCATTTGGACTTCCCGATGTCATAAATTTGCCTCTCCCGGAGGTTATATAATCCTCACCCCCTCATCACTTTTTCACCAAGAAATTCTGGTGACTTATCTACCACTCGCTGGTAATTCGAGGTTTTGGCTCCGAAGGTCATTTACCCTGAGCTGTCAGTGGGTGAGAGGTGGGTCAATCCCGGAGGTAAGACTCGGGTGCCTACCGAAGGCGGTCGCCTACAAGTTGGAATTCTTGGCCGATAGTCCCGGATTGGTGCCTCTCCTGCCATCCTCTAGCATTTTTGGGTAGACGGCTCTGATGGCTCTTTACCATGAATTGCTAGCGGGTGAGAGGTGTGCCGACCAAGGTCCAGGGGCTTGGTGAGAGTCCTGGGTCGGTGGCTTCCCTGCTGCCCTCGGACAATTTGGGGTTTTGGCTCTGAGGGTCGTTAACCCCGAGTTGTCCACGGGTGAGAGGTGGGTCAACCAACGGTTCGGAGCTCGGGGAGTTTGCCGAAGGCGAGCGCCCTAAATCTTTAATGAAAACTTTTGGGTTGGGTGGCTGAAGGTTGTTGTCGAGCATAAAAGGTCGCCAGGCTTGAAAAAGCTAGGGCCCTGCTCGAGGTCGCTGCCGAGCTCCCATACTTTAGAGAAGCTGCTATAAGTGTGGCTGGAGGTCATCACCGAGCGTAAAGGTCACATGGCTTGAAGAATCCAAGGCCTTGCTCCAGGTCGATACCGAGCCCCCATACTTTAGAGAAGCTGTTATGAGTGTGGCTGGAGGTCATCGTCGAGTGTAAAGGTCGCATGGCTTGAAAGAAGCCAAGGCCTTGCTCGAGGTCGATGCCGAGCCCCCATACTTTAGCAAAGCTGTTATGAGTGTGGCTGGAGGTCATCGCCGAGTGTAAAGGCCGTGTGGCTTGAAGAAGCCAAGACCTTGCTCGAGGTCGATGTCGAGCCCCCATACATGTTCTCGGGTAAATAGCATGAGTGTAGCTAGAGGTCATCGCCAAGTTCATGGGTCGCAGTGCTTGAAGAAGCCCAGACCCTGCTCGAGGTCGATGCCGAGCCTCCATACCTTAGAGAGGATGTTATGAGTGTGGCTGGAGGTCATCATCGAGCGTTAAGGTCGCATGGCTTGAAGAAGCTAAGACCTTGCTCGAGGTCGATGCCGAGCCCCCGTACATGTTCTTGGGTAGATAGCATGAGTGTAGCTGGAGGTCATCGCCGAGCGCATAGGTCGCAGTGCTTGAAGAAGCCCAGGCCCTGCTCGAGGTCGATGCCTAGCCCCCATACCTTAGAGAAGTTGTTATGAGTGTGGCTGGAGGTCATCGCCGAGCATAAAGGTCGCATGACTTGAAGAAGTCAAGACCTTGCTCGAGGTCGATGTCGAGCCCCCATACATGTTCTCGGGTAGATAGCATGAGTGTAGCTGGAGGTCATCGCCGAGCACATAGGTTGCAGTGCTTGAAGAAGCCCAGGCCCTGCTCGAGGTCGATGCCGAGCGCCCATACCTTAGAGAAGCTGTTATGAGTGTGGCTGGAGGTCATCGTCGAGCATAAAGGTCACATGGCTTGAAGAAGCCAAGGCCTTGCTCGAGGTCGATGCTGAGCCCCCATACTTTAGCGAAGCTGTTATGAGTGTGGTTGGAGGTCATCGCCGAGCGTAAAGGTCGCGTGGCTTGAAGAAGCCAAGACCTTTCTCGAGGTCGATGTCGAGCCCCCATACATGTTCTCGGGTAAATAGCATGAGTGTAGCTAGAGGTCATCGCCGAGTTCATGGGTCGCAGTGCTTGAAGAAGCCCAAACCCTGCTCGAGGTCGATGCCGAGCTTCCATACCTTAGAGAAGATCTTATGAGTGTGGCTGGAGGTCATCATCAAGCGTAAAGGTCACATGGCTTGAAGAAGCTAAGACCTTGCTCGAGGTCGATGCCGAGCCCCCGTACATATTCTTGGGTAGATAGCATGAGTGTAGCTGGAGGTCATCGCCGAGCGCATAGGTCGCAGTGCTTGAAGAAGCCCAAGCCCTGCTCGAGGTCGATGCCGAGCCCCCATACCTTAGAGAAGTTGTTATGAGTGTGGCTGGAGGTCATCGCCGAGCGTAAAGGTCGCATGACTTGAAGAAGTCAAGGCCTTACTCGAGGTCGATGTCGAGCCCCCATACATGTTCTCGGGTAGATAGCATGAGTGTAGCTGGAGGTCATCGCCGAGCACATAGGTTGTAGTGCTTGAAGAAGCCCGGCCCTGCTCGAGGTCGATGCCGAGTGCCCATACCTTAGAGAAGCTGTTATGAGTGTGGCTGGAGGTCATCGCCGAGCGTAAAGGTCACATGGCTTGAAGAATCCAAGGCCTTGCTCGAGGTCGATGCTGAGCCCCCATACATGTTCTCGGGTAGATAGCACGAGTGTAGCTGGAGGTTATCGCCGAGCGCATAGTCACAGTGTTGGAAGAAGCCCAGGCCCTGCTCAAGGTCGATGCCGAGCCCCCATACCTTAGAGAAGCTGTTATGAGTGTAGCTGGAGGTCATCGCCGAGAGTAAAGATCGCATGGCTTGAAGAAGCCAAGGTCCTTCTCGAGGTCGATGCCGAGCCCCTATACATGTTCTCAGGTAGATAACATGAGTGTCGCTAGAGGTCATCGCCGAGCGCATAGGTCGCAGTGCTTAAAGAAGCCCAGGCCCTGCTCGAGGTCGATGCCGAGCCCCCATACCTTAGAGAAGCTGTTATGAGTGTGGCTGGAGGTCATCGCCGAGCGTAAAGGTCGCATGGCTTGAAGAAGCTAAGGCCTTGCTCGAGGTCGATGCCGAGCCCCCATACATGTTCTCGGGTAGATAGCATGAGTGTAGCTGGAGGTCATTACCGAGCACATAGGTCGCAGTGCTTGAAGAAGCCCAGACCCTACTCGAGGTCGATGCCGAGCCCCCATACCTTAGGGGTGACTTTTTATGGTTCACGGTGACATTCGAGCACCGAGCCGCAAGCTTGTAGGAGAAACTTTTTGTGGCTCACGGTTTCCTCCGAACACTGAGCCCCTGCTTGTGACAGAAGATTTTTGTGGCTCGCGGTTCCATCCGAGCGCCGAGCCCCAAGCTTGTAAGAGAAGCTTTTTGTAGCTCACGGTTCCATCCGAACGCCGAACCCCAAGCTTGTAAGAGAAGCTTTTTGTGGGTCGCGGTTCCATCCGAATGCCGAGCCCAAAATTTGTTTTAAGAAAGCTGGCACAAGGCCAAAGCTTGTTTTAAGAAAGCTGGCACAAGGCCAAAGCTTGTTTTAAGAAAACTGGCATGATTACATCATATTAACTTTACAAAACAGGACACGACGTGTCGATTACATCTTACAATTTACATGGGGGTATCTGCAAAGGCTAACCCTTCCCTTCGAGGAATTTGATAAGGTACTCTGTGTTCCAGGGTCTCTTGACAGCCTTGTCCTTCGGGTCGGTGAGGCGGTACGTGCCCGGGCGTACAACCTCAGAAACTTTGTACGGGCCTTTCCAGTTTGGAGCCAGCTTCCTCTTTTGGCCGGGGTTAGATACCGCCAGCTTTTGGAGGACGAGGTCCCTTAGCTTGATGTCGGTGGGACGCACCCTTTTGTTGTAGAACCTCTTGATCCGCTGTTGGTATGTGTTCCTTCTGATGGCGGATTTTGTCCTGACATCGTCTATGAGGTCCAGATCGGCACGTAGCTGCGCTGAGTTGCTTGCTTCATCAAAGGCCATAATTCGGGGCGAAGGGCGTTCGATCTCGAGGGGAATTACTGCCTCCGTGTCATAAGTCAGATTGAATGGCGACTCTCCCGTGGGGATTCTCTTCGTCGTTCGATGGGCTCAGAGAACGCTCGGCAAACTCGTCGACCCATAACCCCTTGGAAGAATTATCAAGTCGTTTCTTGAGAGCATCAAGGATCTGGCAGTTCGCGTTCTCGGCCTGATCGTTCGACTGTGGTGGCATATCGAAGAGAAGCATTGCTGGATCCCGAGATTCTCGCAGAACTTTCGAAAATTCTTACTCGCGAACTGAGTCCCTTTATCTGTGATGAGTATGTGCGGAATTCTGAACTGGCAGACGATGTGCTTCCAGAAGACTTGCTGGGTCTACTGCTCGGTGATTATGGCCAGGGGCTCGGCCTCAATCCACTTCGTGAAGTAGTCGATTTCTACTATTAGGAACTTCCTTTGGCCCGTTGCCTTCGGAAATGGGCCTACCAGGTCCATCCCCTACATAGCAAAGGGGGTCAGACTGGCTAGGGAGCGGAGGTTTTCTTGCGGAGCCCTTCTCACTGAGGGAAACCTTTGACAAGGACCACACTTTTTGACCAGGACCAGGGCATCTTACAACATTGTAGGCCAGTAATCCCTGTGGTTCAGAGCCTTTCGGGCAAGCAATCGGCTCCCCATATGGCACCCGCCAATTCCTTCGTGGACCTCCTTGAGGATGTATTTTGCTTCGTCAGGGGTTAAGCAGCGGAGATAGGGTCTTCCGTCCGTCATGGTGTATGAGCATTTGAAAAGGGTTTCGCTGATCATGGCAAACCTCTCTGAGCAGACCCTGATCCGCCTTGCCTAGGCTCAGTCTTCGGGGAGCTCTCCTTTGATTAGAAACTTTCGGATGGGAGTGGTCCAATCATCAGGCTGAGCTCCGTTGTCTATGCAGAGGGTCTCCAGAAGGTCGATACTCTGCTTCAGGAGTACTTCGATCAGAACGGTGCGGTCAAGACCTTCAAAGGACGAGGAGGCTAACTTTGAAAGGGCATCGGCCTGGGCATTCTGCTCTCTTGGGATCTTTAAGACTGCCGACTCGTTAAAGGATACCAAGAGCCGCTGGACCACGGCCAAGTACCGGATCATCCGATCGTCATGGGCCTCGTACTCTCCGGTGATCTGATTGACCATGAGCTGAGAGTCGCTGAAGGCCCTGATCTTTCTAGCTCTTGCCTGTTGCGCCAGGGTGAGCCCGACAATCATAGCTTCATATTCGGCCTCGTTGTTGGAGACTGGAAAGTTGAGACGAGGAGAATATTGGAGAAGGAAGTTGTCAGGTCCTCGCAAAATGATGTCCGCACCACTCCCCGCTTCGTAGGAAGAGCCGTCGACATAAATTTCCCACGTCTGGTCAGCTTACCCACTTCCGGGTTGCTCAGAGATGGTGCACTCCGTGATGAACTCAGCAAGGGTCTGTCCCTTGATGGCTGTTCTTGGTTGATAGCCGATGTCGTCTTGACTGAGCTTGATCAACCACTTGACCAGTCGACCGGAGCTCTCGGGCTTGCGGTGTACGGCCTTCAGAGGCTGGTCCGTAAGGACCTGAATTGAGTGTGCCTGGAAATAGGTGCAGAGCTCCCGCGCGGCCATGACCAGGGCGTAGGCCACCTTCTTCGTTTTCGCATACCTGGTCTCGGACGAGAGCAAGACTTTGCTCACATAGTACAACGGCTTTTGGACTCCATCCTCTTCCCGAACAAGAACAGCAATGAGCACGCTTTCCGAGGTAGACAGGTAAAGCCAGAGAGGCTCGCCCGGCTCGGGTTTGCTAAGGAGCAAAGGATTGGCGAGGTAATGTTTCAATTGGGCGAACACCTCCTGCTGATGAGTACCCCATTCAAAGCCTCTGGTTTCGTGCAAAGCTTTGAAGAACAGGAGGGACTTCTCTCCGGACTTGGAGAGAAAACGGCTGATGGGCGCCAGTCTTCCCGTGAGCCATCGGACTTCTTTGATGTTTCTTGGAGGGACCATGTCTATTATGGCCTGGATCTTCTCGGGGTTCGCCTCGACCCGAGGAATTTTTCCGAGGAGACGCCGAACGCAGACTTCACCGGATTAAGCCTCATGTTGTGGGTCCGAAGGATGCCAAAGGCTTCTTCCAGGTCAGTGATGTGGTCCTGTCCCAGCTGGATTTTGACGAGCATGTCGTCGACGTACACCTCCATGTTGCGACCGATCTGGTCCTTGAAGACTCGGTTAACAAGCCTTTGATAGGTAGCACCGGCGTTCTTCAGCACGAAGGGCATAATCCGGTAGCAATAAAGACCTTGGTCGGTGATAAAGGACGTTTTGGCTATATCAGGGGGAACATTCGGATCTAGTTGTAGCCTGAGAAGGCATCCATTAAGGACAGGAGCTCGTGACCCGACGTTGTGTCGATTAAAGCATCGATGCTGGGGAGAGGAAACAGATCTTTGGGGCACGCCTTGTTGAGGTCGGTAAAGTCGGTGCAGATCCTCCAACTCCCGCTCGCCTTTCTCACCATCACGACGTTCGCCAGCCACTCGGGGTAGCTGACCTTCTGGATGAACCGAGCAGATAAGAGCTTGTCTACCTCCGCTTTCACTGCCTGCTGCCTCTCCGGGGCAAAATTACGTCGCTTTTGGATGATCGTCTTTGAGCCAGGGATCACGCTTAGTCTGTGCATGATCAGGTCTTCGGAGATCCCGGGCATATGGAGGGCTTCCAAGCGAAGAGGTCGACATTGCGGCGAATGCAGCCGATTAGGTTGGATTTTAGGTCGGGCGCGAGGGAGCAGCTCACGCGGAACCACTTTGACTTGTCCCCCATCTCGAACGAGACTTCTTCTAGTTTGTCCGCAGGTTTGGGCTCTGGTTGGCTCCTTCTGGGTTGCAGTTCGATGGCATTAAGGGGAAATACACTGCCCCTGACAGCTGTCATATAGAACGCTCGTGCTGCCTATTGGTTCCCCCGAACAACCCCGACACCTGACTCGATGGGGAACTTCAATTTCAGGTGGTAGGCCGAGGGAACAACCTGAAGGGAGCAGAGCCCCGGTCGTCCGAGGATGGCATTGTAAGCTACCTTGACGTTCACAACCATAAAGTCCATCGACTCGGTCCGTGTGTGGGGGGTCGCACCGGCGGTGACATCCAAGGTCACGATCTCCTCTATTGGCATCAGGACACTAGAGAACCCGTGCAGGGTGTACCCGACTGGCTTCAGCTTATCTCGGGGGAGCTTGAGGTTCTTAAACGCTTCTAGGAAAAGGATGTTCACCGAGCTCCCGGTATCCACGAGGATCTGACGGACCTCGTAGTTCGCCATGATGAGGCTGATGACAAACACATCGTAGTGCGGGAGTCGGACCCCTTCCAGGTCTTCCCTTGAGAAGGAGACAGGGAGCTACAGAACCTGGGGGGAAGGGAGACCCCAGACGGTGTTTACCTCTCGGACGAATGCCTTACGGGAAGTACTAGACTCTCCTCCCATAGGCCCCCCATGGACGCAATGTAGAATGGCTTGACCTCCAGTCTCTTCAGGCTCAGGGTACCGCTCAGGATGCTGTTTGGGGGTGCGAGGAGGAGGAGAATGCCTCCGGTTCCTCGTGTCCCTTCGGTCCCGGGTGAATTTCCGGAGATACCCTCATTGGATAAGGGCCTCGTTCTCATCCTTCAGGGCCCGGTAGTTGTCGATGTCGTGCCTATTTTTCCGGTGGAAACGACAGTAGAACCGCTGGTCCTTTTTCTAATTGTTGGTTGGTCGAGGGGGCATCTGGACGAGGTCCCTATCTTCAATTGCTAAGAGAATGGCCGACACGTTTTGTGTCCGTGGTGTGTACCTCTTGAAGTGCGGGATCAGAGGGACCCTCTTCATGCCGGTCCCGTCTTTCGGGACCTTCTTGGCTGGCTCTGCCTCATCAGCCTTGCGCTTCCCCTTCCCCAGGACCTCCTTGGTGTCCTCGGGATTTAGGGCCTCCTCCGCCCGGATGTACTTCTCGACCCGATTTAGTAGATCCAGGAAATCGAGGGGTGGCTTCTTAGCCAGGGATGCCTTCAGCTAGCCGTGCCGGACGTTGTGTCAGAACGCCGCTGAGGCGATCCCAGCGTCGAAGGAGGAGACCGACCTCGCCTCTGTGGTGAACCTCCAGACGAACTGTCGGAGTGACTCTCCTTCTTTCTGTCGGAGGTCTAGTAGGAACGCACTCATCTTCTCGGTCTTCGTGCTGGTCACGAAGTGGGCCAGAAAATTGGCCTCCAGCTGGTCGAACGAGAAGATCGAACCGGGGACGAGTTTTGAGAACCATTCCCGAGCCAGACCCCGAAGGGTGGTAGGAAAGGCACGACATAGGAGGGGATCCAAAGCACTGTGAATCATCATGAGGGGCTTGAAACCCTCCATGTGATCAGCAGGATTACCCTCGCCATCATAGATCTCGAACTGGGGAGGTCGGAAATTTTGGGGTATTTCTGCTTGTAGGATCGAGCGGAGAAAGGAGGTCGGGTCAGCCTATGACCTTGAGCCGACATCGAGCCGCCGTGCCGAAATGGTCGAGGTGGTTCTCCATTTCCTGTAGGCGTCTTAGGACGTCCTCGTCATGTTCTGGCGGGCGGGTTAGGCTGTGAGTCTCGCTAGCTCCGGTGCCCGACCGCGAGTGAGAGCGGTGGAGTGTCTTGTTGACGGGGGTCCCTAAGATGGCCTCCAGGATCTCGTTCCGAAAGTTTTGGAACTCACGGCGGGTGACTGGAGCTCGTCCGGCCGGGTCGCTTTGGGGTGGCAGCCTCCGGTCGCCGCAACTGAGTTCTGGCTCCCGCTCTCGGGATGGATACCTGGGATGGTTCGGGGCCAAGTTGGAAGTGGACCCTCCCCTTGTTCGTCTGGCTTGTCGGTTCTGGATGACCCAACGTAGGTCGGTTGCGACCGAGCGAGAAGCACCTGGTCTGGGTCCGAGGTTGACCCTCGGTTGGTTAGATCCATGAGTGTCGGCGGGGACGTCCTGGGGAGGAGCGTTCGGGCGATGTGCAGAGGTGACAGCTCTTCTGGCCTTGGGTGCCATATGAGCTCGGATTGAAGGGATGTCGTTAATGGCCGGGGTTGGACTGAGGTCCGTACCGGGTTTCCCACAGACGGCGCCAACCTGATGCAGTTTGTTTTTGGGGGTGGCTGCAACAGGTGTGAGTTCTCTCAATTTATAAAGTGGAAGTCGCGGTACTGGCTATATGCCCGACCCTCGGCTGAGGGAGCGACTTGGGAGTAGGCAGGAGTGAGGTGGAGGTCGGATGCTCGGCTCGGCCTCGTGTACCTGCACTCGGCCTAGGAACACCGGGGTTGATCCCGGTGGCCCTCCGACGGTCTAGTTAGTTACTGAAGAGTAACAGTAGCTAGGTTTTTAGAGGAAAAAAATTGATTACCTTCTGAGGGAGGAGAGGACCTAATATTTATAGGCAAGCAAAAACGGGTCTGGACCCGTTTGCCTGTAGGCCTGACGTGGCAGAAATCCATGGGGCTTAGGGCTGATCTGATGATCAGGGGTGAGCGGTTTTCGAGGGAATCCGGTGCCCTAGGAGAGGCGACGTCATCTGACCCATATCAATTAGTATTAATTTGTTGATGTTAATAATGTATAAACCAAAGTCTAGTTTTGAACTACTATTTATGTGAAACATGAAAGTGATAGTGTGTTCCGAATATCCATCGAAAGAGAGAAAAATAAATCTCCATTTTCTATGCAATGAGATAATATTATATTATACAAGTTCATATTAATTAACAATATTGTAGCTGTTTTTATCATGCAGCCAAGTTAGCCGATTAAAGCCATTTTAGCTCTTTCTCCTCCCCTCCCCTTTGCTACTTTTGGTTTTGTTGTAGTTATTGTTGTCCCTTTCCTGATGTGCTTTAAGAGCTACTGACTGATCCCAGGATGCCTGGTTTTTTGGAGGTCATACTTTCTCTGTGTATGTATCACGTTATGGTTCGCTTGTTGCCAAGATCTGCGGCTTACTAGGCGAATCTAATTATATCTCCTTTTAGCTAAGCTGAATAGCATTTCCCCTATCATGTTCTGGTTTGCTTACCTGTGCTTGTTTGGGTTGTTTTTCTGTGTATGGATCTTTTGGTGGTTTTTGATTCTTTCCCCTGGCTGTTGTGGTTTGTTAGCGGTTGTTACTCTTAGTTTTGTTTAGCTTGTATGCTGGATGCCGGTGCTTGACGCCTATGCTCAGGGGTTTCTGAACGCGCTTTAGTTCACCCCGACGCCTTGCTCGAGCACTCTCTCCCCTGGTCAGTTTTACCGCGTAGGTATCCTTCTTTCCCGTGCGGTAATGGACTCCACTTCTGCTGTTAGTTTGGTTGCGCATCTGGGATTGGTTTCGCCGTTGGTTTCAAGCGGTATCAGCAAGGTTTGGTTGCCTTCAATCCGCTTCCTGTTGTTCTTACTCTAGGAGTGATCTTCGTGTGTACTCTAGTAGGTGATTCTGTTTGTTTGTATTTATGCGTTCTTTTCAGGTTTTACCTCTTGTAAAACTATGACCTGTACATTATTTCGATATTAATATATGTTTTTTGATGTGGCTGGAGTCGAGAGACTATCCGTTTCCATTAAAAAAAAAGCCATTTTAGATCTTTAGTGTCAATGAATTTCCTCACACTTGCCACCATATTTCTTCGCAATTCGGGTCATAGCCACCGTTGGCTTCATCCTCAAAAGTCAACTAAGTTCAAGTGTATATATATGAAGTCACACAACTTTACCTAACATATATGTATACTATGTTTGACCATGAGCACGTGCCTACGACACGTATTCGGAATAATGCAACATATGAAAAATCCTATAAACAATAAAATATACCATATAATTCTTGACAGTTTTAAAAAGTAGGGGATACATTTACTTTCCAGCATTTCGGATGCATAAATCTGAAACTTCCATCAGAAAGTTTATGTAGCTCAAGTTTGAATAATAAGATAACAATTAGTTGTAAATAAAAGTCTATGTTTTTATCTACATATGTTGAAAAATAATTATAAATGTGGTGTAAAATCCAACTTTTTAAAACTTTGAGTTGCAAAATGATGAAATTTGACGGTGCAAAATGATAAAATGGTGTAAAATCTGGAAGTTTACAAACCTGAAATCTGGAAATCTAAATTTATAGGTAGGAGAGAGAGGGAGAGAGAGAGGGAGAGAAAGGAAATCTGAAAAAGTGAAGAGATGAGAGAGATAGTAATAAAGTAAAGAGATTTTTTTGTTTTGGGAAAAAAATGTCTTTTAAGAAGGTGAATGTGAGCCATTGATTTTATTTTAATTGAAGGTGGGTCACTGAATAGTTTTTTTTCTTCAAATTGTCTTGTGATTTATTATATAGATATGTTGTGGTGTGAACTTTAAATAAAGATAATGCTCAATCAGATGGAGTTAATTAGTTAAAAACTAGCTAGTTTAATTAGGATAAAGTGTTGATTAACTTTCACTTTCCTTTTCCCTTCCTTAAAAAACTTGTTGATGTGGGCAAAAATCTAGTCCATTTGAACCGTCCGATCCCAGTAGATTTGGAGATCCCTAAAGACAGGTTTATACTCCCTGTGGGCCACCAGCAGGCCCACCACTTCAATTTAGCCCATAGAAGATGGTCAACCCGGTCCAGCAAGGGTCCCTCTCTCTGCTTATAAATAATAATCACTCTCTACGGTTGCAAGGTAATGAATCTTTAGCCTCTAAAACCCTCATCTTTTTCTCCAGTAACTGACTTAATCATTGGAAGACATGTTGCCAGGAAAACTTCCAGCGTTTTGAGGCTTTTTGCAGGTTTCTGGCGGCCAACGGTCAAAGCAACCACCACCAATCCATACATCAGCCTCTCATCAGGATCAGATCCATGGCTGAGATCTACTTTTCCCTCTCATCAAAAGAACTCATTATCTATTGCTCCCACACCAAGTAGTAGCATCAGATTGGCACCATCTGTGGGAAACAGACAGGTCTAGCCTTTGACTCGGATCCTACCCAGTAGCCCTCTTCTTCCATGGCTCCTAAAGCCAATAGGAAAGCTACCACGGGGCATCATGTTGAATCCCCTCTTCCTCCTCCTCCACCTCGTTCATCCCGTAGTCGTGCACCCACCCAGGGGTCGCAGCAGCAGCGGGTCGAGCGCACGCAAGGTCCGGCTCCGAGCGCAAAGTTTCGAATCTCCAAGATGTCATTAATAACATACATGATGAAGAAGACCTTTGCCATTGCCTTAACCGCTCTCAGAACGAGGCACCCTCGAGTCATCCTCCAAGCCAAAGACTCCACTCATCCCACGGTTGGGAGAAGGAGTGCAGTCGCTCCCCGAGAGACTGATGACCCCCAAATGGCCACGAAGAAGGAAAGCACATAACGAGGTTCGAGTTCCAAGAGTTTCGGAACAAAGTCCTCCAGGCCCTCTGAGGCGGCCCTAGAAGCGAACATCGCATGGATAATCACCGTATCGAGGAGACCGAGCACGGGGAGTCCTACGGGCCGACCCTATCCGAGGAGCTGGGGGACGCTGTCCTCAAGCGGTTGTAGGAGATGGCAGATACCTTGCACGGATAGAGGAAGGCGAGAAGTAGTCCAATAAAGGATACCACCCAATCCGGTCGCCATTCTCCTCCTACATTCTCGAAGCGTCGGTCCTAAGAAGTTTCAAGCCTCCTGTGTTTGAAACCTATACCGGGGAGTCGGACCCTGCTAATCATATTGAGGGTTTGAAGACCCTCATGACGATTCACAGCGCCTCAGATCCCCTCCTCTGTTGCACGTTCCCAGCCACGCTGCGAGGGTCCGCACGTGAATGGTACTTCAAGCTCCCCCCGAACTCGACCTTCTCCTTCGATTAGCTCGAGGAGAGATTTCTCGCTCACTTCATGACCAAACGCAAGGCCAAGAAGACGAGCGCCTCCCTACTGGACCTCAAGCAGAAAGATGGGGAGTCCCTTTGAGACTTTTTCCAGAGATTCATGACTGATGCCTTGTCTATATCCTCCCTCGATGCCGGGGTCGCGGCAGCTTAGGGTTGGCATTCGGGTCAACCGGTTCGGGTCGAGTCGGACCCGCGCGGGTTGAAGCCTAACTTGGGCAAATTCGGGTCGGGTCGGGTGTCAACCAGGCCGGGCCGGGTTCGAAATTGGAAATGTCAACCCGGTCGACCTGCGAACCCGTTAGGGTTGAACCTGTTTCGGGTCGGACCGGATCGCAGGTTGACACATTTATTTTTATTATTATTTAACAACTTCACTTTAAAAAAATTAAAACAAGTATAACTATATAAAAGTGAAAAAATTCATACATTGCTGATTATTCATTTCAACTACTATGAATTTTTTACAAGTTTTTTACATACAATTTACAAATACAAGTTTTCCCCCTTTTTTAACCTAAAATAATAAATAAATAAAAAAATTGTACAACAAAGATAAGAGATTAAGAATTAAACAAAATTGTACATATTTATTCATTTTAACTTCTATGAAAATTTTACAATTTTTTTACATATAAATACTGTTAAATAAATACACAAATCTCTCCAATTATATGTTTGAGAGGACAATCTAGAGTTCGAGATAGCCTAGAGTTAGATTGAAGAGAGAGCATTGGACTACTGTCATGCACCTCTACTTAACCTAAACCTAGGCTCTCATCGCCCTAAATTTCCTAATCTTGTTATTGGACTTCAGGGGAGTTGCTTCCACTTGTTGATGTAGATGCCACTTTTCCTTGAGTTCTGTCTTCAGCCTTCATCTAATCTTCAGTGCACGTGAGCATCTCCATCATATATGACTTCAAGCGATTCCTGTACTCTGTTATAACTCTGCCACTTGAAGAAAAAGCACTTTCGAAAGCAACTGTGGAGATAGGAGGAGTTAGTAGATCTCTAGCCATATGTGAAAGAATAGGAAAAGGATTTTCATGTTCTTTACACCATTGTAGCACTTCAATCTTAGTACTAGAACTCTCACTATCTTGTTGATTATATCAATTTAATTCATTAGGTGCATTAGACCTAGATTTATTTGATTGAATACGAGCAAGTAAATTAAAAGTGACATCTTCTAATGTACTCTTACTCTTACCTCTATAAGTAGAATATGAAGAAGTAACTATACTAGTTATACTACTAGATGCAAAAGTTATATCATAATAATCATACAAGTTATTCAATGTCGATTCAAAGATAGCTAAAAATGTGTCGCAATCAATTCCAGATTCCTCTCCAAGTTAAGTAAAATACATTTCAATCAAACTCCTCGTACACGCTAATTTGATACGAGGATCCATAGCAGTAGCAATACAATACAACATAAGAGGGGGATTAAAATACTTTAAAAAATTTGTAAAAGCGGGAAAAACAATATGGCCAATGTATTCGCCTGAAATTATTTCGTGAAAAGTTTGTATCATAGTAATTATTGAAATAAAAATACTACTAGAAATAGAATTATAAGATATAGAAAACTTCAAAGTTGCGGTTTTAAAAGGTTCAAAAAATCGTAATAAAGATTCGGCAAAATACCATGATTGGGGAGTCATTTGAAAAATTTTCATGTTTTTTGCAAGACAAAAATTGTTTATAATATCTCTTTATTGAGTAACAACATTTAGTAAATCGAAAGTAGAGTTCCATCGGTGTTTAACATTTTAAGAAAATTTTCTAAAATGTATTCCCCTAGCTTTACATCATAATTTAAATTCTTGAAGCATAGGACCACTAAAAGCAATAATATGTACACAATTTCTAATTACAATTATATATGAATCGGCTACTTTCAATGCATGTTGTACACATAAATTTAAAATATGACAAGCACATCTAACATGAAAAATTTTCATACATGGAGAAGCTAATTGTATTTCTAATGTACTAATCGAAGCAATGTTGTTAGATGCATTATCAAAACTAATAGTAAAACTTTTATTACGAATATAATATAAATCACAAACTTTTGTAATATGTGTTGCAATAACTAGTCCACTATGGGGATATGGCAAAGCCGTAAGTGAGATAATTTTCTTTTAAATCATCCAATCACTATCGATTCAATGACTAGTTAAGCTCATCATCGAAATATCGTTATAACCTTTCCAACAATTGGAAGTTAACGATACTCTACAAGTTAAAGAATACAATAGTGCAATTAAAGCGTCTCTCATTTCGTTGTAAAGTTTAAACCAATCGGACTTTAATGTGTTTCTAGGAATTCCTCTAAAATATGGATTTAGTGCACTTTGGTAGAAATAATCTACATTTCTACTCTCGGAATAGGAAAAATGTAGCTCATCCTTAAAAACAAATTGGGCCATTTCCCGACGAACAAGTTCGGGATCATAGGATTGGCTATCTATTTGTCCGGTCCTAGGATTGATTTTTTTGTTGGTCATGTTGGTCTTGTACTAAATCTTAGTGTACATTTAAAATGTGTCATTTAATTGTATATGTTCCCTCACCCTTCTTCCATTTGTAACTCTTGTCACAATATTTACAAATCTTATGTCCAACACCCGGATTATTCTCATCGGAGATATAGTCATAAAATATGTGTCAATCACTTGTTTCTCCCCTAGTTTTTCTACTACTAGTGGGTTCGGTTTGTTGTGTTTGTGTGTCAACATCATGCATTTCTTCTTCTATTTCATGTGTAGGGATATCGTGAGTTCCTGCCATAAGATTATGTATAAATTCGGGTTCAATTTATGGGATTATTGGAGGCCGACGTGAAGTACCGGAGGAATCTTGTCCACTTTGGCTACGGCGGCTACCTCTTGATCTAGACATGGTAATAGTGTATGTGAAAGAGAAAAAAATCTAGTATTTTACTAGTTTATGTGAAATAATAGAAAACAATCTAGGAGGTATATGTTAAAAAATAAAATCTAAAAAACAAGAGGAGGATTGAAAGAGAGAAAAGCAAAAAACCAACAAACAAGTATGATACAAAAAATTAGAACTACAATAAAATATAAGACAATAGGAGGGTTGTGAAATTTTGATACCGTACTTCGAGGATGCCAAAAATTTTAGGTTGTAGCGCCCTGGATTCCCGTTACCGGACATCCGTGACACCTTCGAGAATCTTTACCTTCAAATGCATCTCAACACAGTAATAACATGGAAATTTAAAAACTTCTTTATTGCCAAATAAGTCATTACATCATTGATTACAACCGATAACTTGTTCTTGGACAAGGAATACAAATTACATCAATTCATTACAACTTATTACAAGTATTTACAGACTCCTCTTGTAAAGCTATCAGCTGCCTCCTGGAATGGTAATCGACTGATTACTTGTGGAACTTCGCTAAGCAGCCCATCGGCTCCCCTGGGACTTGCTCCTCAGCTTCAGGCTTCTGCTGCGCGACTCTGATATCTCTGTACCTGTTCGGAAGGTATAACCGATACCTAAAAGGTGGGAAACGTCAGTACTTCGACTGACGCAAAGCTGGTGATAACAGCGATCCTCTAAAATTCAATCACAACCAATAATTTATGCAAAATAGAAAGGTGATGTACCAAAACAAGGGTTTAGTGGATTCGGGTTCTAGTGCAGTGTTATGACATGACCTTAGGTCTAGATGCCGCAAACTCACATGCCTAACTTCTAATGCAAGCAAGACTTTGGAGCACGAATGCATTCCATACAACATACGCCGCCAAATCTAGCCGTCTTTCTCCATAATATAGGGATTCGAACACTTGCCATGCATCCTACTCTTGTACACACTCCAGTTCCCAATAGATTGTCTATCGCCCAAGGAGATTGCAGCGGTCGGTCTATTTCCGCCCTGCAGTGCCCAAGTGGTCACCACTAGTTGGTACCCGCGTACGGACCTCCTTAGAAACCACGTTGAACCTGGTCCTTACGACCCTTGGTTCCACATGTCCATTCATGGACTCTCGCATGCGTGTTCACCCCTGGCCCGGGTTATGAACAAATATATACCAAACACAAAAGCACAAACCCTCGCTTTAGGCACGTGAGCACCACGGAAGGTCGATTCCTTCGGGCCTCCCACACCTTACTCCGGCAAACTTTGGGAATCAACAGATCGAGATACGAGCCGGGGACTCAATCCATGAGCAGCCGAGAACGTATCCCTACGACTGGAAGATACAACACCGACTATGGCTTACTAGGACTAATAAAATTTCCCAACCCCCTAATAAACCATTCTAACCCCTACCTTACTCTAATTATTTCGAGTAAGAATTACTGCTTCCACACTTACCTATCAACCTCTGGCCCCTGGCGATACCGGTCCGGTTCGCCACTTCCCCGACTTGGACTCGTCCAGCAAAAATGGCCTATGCCTGCCGCTACCCCGGCTATAAATATAAAATTTCCCCGTGAGCTCCACTCACTAGCATGCTCGGACGTCCTCAGCTCGGCAGAAGTCTAATAATATAGGCTTGATAGGTGCAGGGTATCCTTTACCTGGGTGACTAACTCGAGTCACACATCCCACTGGGGAATCAACAACCTCAATAACAGAGATTCAACCATCCCTAGACACGAGTCACCGACTCGTCTCACACACAAGGGAAAAATGTTTTCACAATCCTTAGTCCTAACCCAGACTAAGCAACCTACGGGTTTCTATCCGAATCTCAAAATGGTCATCCCTCTCTCGATACAACTCCGATCGGAGTGTATGGCCCCAACCTGGAAGGGTACGATCCTAGGCTACAACTTCCTAGTTGATCACGAGCTTAGATTCAACCATCCAAGTCCTCGAAATAGCTTTTCAAGCTCCAGCCTGCGTGCTTCCTGCGCACGGGCTGCACCTTACCATTAACACAAAATCCTACTCGTTCATCAGAATGACACAAACTCAATTTCGGTAGAAGGGTTTGGGTGTCCTCAACAACTCTCTAGTTGGTCATGAGTACAAATTACACCATTAAGTCACCCTAACACACTCATCACACAATTGGTCTCATCAATTCAGAGCACACAGCTCTACTCTAGTCCTCTATTCAGTCTTACAAAAATCATAATAATTCAACCGTTTACTGGATTTGCCTCAAACTAGTTTTGTTGGAAAGGTCTAGGTGTCCCCTACAACTCTTTCCTGGGTCATGATCCTCAAAATATGCCTCTACCAGGTCTCAATTTCCCAATCTTTACAGAGTGTCAAAGCTGGCTGAAAACAGCACAGTGCTCAATCACAAAATCACAGTAAATTGAACACTTGTCCAATTAATACAAAATTTATGGTGGTTACACTAGACATCATACCCAACATCATGCAAAAGACCTCATGTCAAAATTCTAATTATTCAGTGAGTAATAGCTACTGCAAGTTATCTCAGAAACCATCCAGTTTTTCTAATTCAACATCAGATACGGGTTAGAGATAGATTTGTTTCATGCCTATAAAATCATCCAAATAATTTACTGATTTTTTTAGATAATCAAAATGCATTCAGGAACAATTAGTAAAAATTTCAGATCAAAAACATGCTTCAATAAATCACGAAAATTCATACAATATCAACCATTCTGTTTTCCTTTTCCTGAGTCTGCCTTACGACATATATCCATCTCACAATTTTATTAGCACATCAAATGATCATATAAAACTCTGAAATAAATCATTGATGATCCTAACACATAAATGAACAAACCCTTTTAATTTTGTGGTCTAATTCAATATATTGTGCTCTCGAAAAATCCACAACATGGCACTCCGAAACAGCTTTCTCTAGTTCCATTCTGACTTCTACTTCTAACTTTAGAAAAGCAATCCTATGCCTTCTAACACACATGCATGCAACCAAATTTAATTAAGAGACAAGAATTTCAAGTTTAGAGAAACTTCCCACCTTAGGTTGTAGTAGTAGAAGAAATCTCTTCAAGCTCCTCTTGGAAATCTCCTTCTTGGTCCTTCTCCTTTCCTTCCTTCTTCTTTTCTCTCCTTCTCTTGGGGTGTTCTCTTCTGAAAATTCTAGAGCAAATGGGGAAAAATAAGTGGGAAATGAGGGTGATGGGAAGGGGGGCCGGATTTGACAAGGGGTGGGGGTAGGTTAGACTATAGGTGGTTTTGTAGGCCCCAAAACCATGGCTAGCCCATTGGTTTTGTGTTAGGTGTGTTGGCTACCCAACATAACTCTTAACAAGCTCCAACGAGTGTGAGACGTGTGTTTTACCGAGCGCACGCAACCTATATTCACTGTAGTACCATACCGTGTTATATTTGCATGTGCGTCGTGCCGAAAACTAGCAGTTATACTAGTATCGGTCCGTCTCGTTCTCGTGCATCTTTGGAATGCAACTCTCCCAAAAACCATCCCGTAGCCCTAACCATCCACCACGATGGCAAAATCGACCCATAATACTACAATCAATTGCACGCATACTAACAATATACATACACATATGCATATATTCAGGTATCGTACAAAACGGGGTGTTACATCACCCCCTCCTTAGAATCGTTCTGTCTCCAGAACGTCCTTAGTGGGAGAAAGAAAAACAACAAACAAAATAGAAAATATTCATAATAAATCCGGATATAAGGCCTTCATGCGGCTCTCCGGCTCCCACGTGGCTTCTTCCACGAACTGGTTCCTCCAGAGAACTTTGACCATCTGAAAGCTAACACAGACACCATCAACCGACATCATAATGCAAAACCCCATAACACACTAGCACTAGTCAAACATACTAGTTCCATTCATTTCAAAAAGGTTTTACAAAGATTTGTCAATACCTGATCACATCATCATCATCCCATGGGTTCATTACTACACCCATCAAAACAATAGCAGTCAGCCTAGCTATTCAAAAAGTTCGTCATCTATACACATCAAAAGAGATCCTATGACACTAGAGGAAGTCACTGCTCTCCTGCTCCTGGCGAGTCGCCAACCTCGGAGCTATCCCCGGCAGTCATACGGTCCAACAAATCTTGCATGTCGCAGACCTGTGTCCTCAGTGCCAGATACCCGCTCTGCAGCTGACCCAGCCTCTCCTCGTATCAGTGCTTCAACAGTACTACCCTCGTCTTCCATCTCTGGATCTTTGGTCTGAGCCTCTTTCACTCGCTCATCCAAGCTTGGTTGTAACACCAACTGTGCCAGAACTGCACTTATGTGTTGTGTAACCACTTCGATGCCTGCCTGCCTGATCTCTTCATCTAGCTCCCTCCAGGTCGCTATCAATATTGCCACACTTCTCTTTCTACTGAGCGTGTCTGCTACCACGTTGGCCTTTCCTGGATGATATATAATCTCAGGCCTGATGTCTTCGAGTACTTCTAACCATCTCCTCTGCCTTAAGTTGAGATCCTTCTGTTGGTAGATATACTTTAAGCTCTTGTGGTCAGTGTAGATTTCCACCTTTGCTCCGTAGATATAATGCCTCCATGATTTCAAGCAAAAATTATCGCTGCAAGTTCCAAATCATGGGTCAGATAGTTCTTCTCGTGTGGTCGTAGTTGTCTCGAACCATAAGCTATAACCTTGCCTTCCTGCATCAGCACACATCCGAACCCCAAATACGACGCATCACTGTAGATGACGTAGTCCTTATCCTCCTGAGGTAAAACCAATATAGGTGCGGAGATCAAACGGTTCTTCAGTTCCTGAAAACTTTCTTCACACTTCTCCGTCCAGTCGGAACTTTGGTTCTTTTTGGTCAAAGCTGTAAGGGGTACAGCTATCCTTGCATAATTCTAGATAAACTTCCGATAATACCCATTCATACCCCGAAAACTTCTTACTTCCTTCACCGTCTTCGGTTGTGGCCATTCCTTGACCGCCTCTATCTTTTGAGGGTCCGTTGTCCTTAGAAAGGATATGGCCTAGGAATACAACTTCCGATTTCCAAAACTCACACTTAGGTAATTTGGCATACAACTGATGCTCTTATAACTTGCTCAAGACTGCGGTTAGATGTTTAGCATGATCCTCTTCTGTCCTTGAATATACCAAAATGTCGTCGACCAAGACCACGACAAATGAGTCGATAAACGGCCGTAGAATTCTGTTCATTAAGTCCATGAAAATAGCTGGAGCGTTAGTCACTCCAAACAGCATTACCAAGAACTCGTAGTGTCCATGTCGAGTTTGAAAAACTGTCTTAGGTACATCCTCTTCCTTGGCTCGTACCTGATGATATCCAGACCGTAGATCAATCTTGGAAAATACTGCTGCTCCCTGAAGCTGATCGAACAAATCGTCGATCCTGAGAATTGGGTACTTGTTCTGAATAGTGATTTTATTCAATTTCCAATAACCAATACACATTCTGGACGACCCGTCCTTCTTCTTAACAAGCAATAGTGGTGCTCCCCAAGGCGATGCACTTGGTCTGATAAATCCTTTCTGCAAATACTCTTCAATCTGCTTCTTGATCTCATTTTGCTCTACTGGTGCCATTCGATAAGATGCTTTGGATACTGGAGCGCTTCCTGGTTGAATTGTGATGCTAAACTCGACATCACGGTGTGGGGGAATTCCAGGTAAATCCTCTAAGAATACAAGTGGAAAATTCCTCACCACTGGTGTCTTGCTCACCTCTTCTGGTACCCATATTTCACTAGCAGTTGCGAAAGTCATTGCCTCCGATCTCTGCTCCCCGTGGAATACACGTTTCACTCCTTCAGCTGAAATAATTACCTTCTTCTCCTTGCAGTCAATGTTTGCCTTATACCTCGACACCTAATCCATGCCAATAATGACATCTGTCCCGGCAAAACCCAACTCCAACAAATCGATACTTAGGGTTTCTCCGCTAATCTGGAGCTTACATCCCCTATAGCATAGATCTGTAGTGAGGTTTGCCCCTGACGGCGTAGCTACCATCAAAGCTAAATCTGGAATTGCCTTTTGTGTGCATCTTAGTTTCCTTGAAAAAGATTTTGACACAAAAGAATGAGTCGATCCACTGTCAAACAAGACTGTTGCCAAAATTCCATTTATATATATATATGTCTTGTTACAACAGTACATCGTCCACCAACTTCCATAAACCCAAAATACAACTTAAACTTGATTACATTACTTCTTTAGCTTCCAAAAGATCTCAAAATATAGTAGGTCCACATATTATCTTCACCTTGTTCTTTATCCGGTTACTTGCTCGATGAGCATCCCCTTTGTAATTCTGGGCAATTTGACTTGATATGCCCAAGTTCCTTACAGTTGAAACAACCCTTGATCGCTGCTAGGCAACGCGACTTGTAGTGTCTGACTTTCCCGCATTTGTAGCAACTCTTAGTCGCAATTGTTCTCTTGGGGTATTCTCCTTTAGAAGGTTTAGTGATTTTCCCAGTAGTTTTTGGCTTGGGACCGTTCTGAAGTCCCCACCAGCAGTTCTGAAGGTGTGTCATACCGTCTTGAAGCTTCTTTCGTTCTTTCTTCAGGTGTGTCATCTGTGCCTGATGAACTTTGATCTGCTGCTGGGCCCGGTGGATTGCCTTGTCCCTGCGTTCCCTTGCCCTTTTCATTTCTAGATACTCGATGGCTATCCTCTGCTGCTCTGCCGTTGGGTCTAGCGATGGTGGAGGTGAGTTCTCCTCACCTTTGGTCTCCTGTAGCACTTTCTTCATTTCTTCCTCCATCGTTATCGTTTTCCTTGTAGGCATTGGCTTACCCACTGACCCATCCTGGATGAAGATATCTTCGAACACCATCTGCAAAACATAAACAGGGTTTAGTTTTGGAATCACAGACACATCTTGTTCTGTTTGCCTCCACTAATGTCTGGTAACAGACTAGCCACAATTTGGACTTGACTGCTCCAAGCATGTTAGTAAAAATGAAGTAATTTGAGACTAGTTCACATATAGGGAAGATCATAATCATAAGTTGTAGCGCTACCATATGATTTATAATCATCCCATTTGTCAACTAGAATCATTTTATCTGGCCTTCAAGTCTAATTTCCTACTGTGTTAGACTGCAATTTGAAGTCAGCTCTGATACCAACTTCTGTAGCGCCCCGGATCCCCGTTACCGTACATCCATGACACCTTCCAGAATCTTTACCTTCAAATGCATCTCAACACAGTAATAACATGGAAATTTAAAAACTTCTTTATTGCCAAATAAGTCATTACATCATTGATTACAACCTATAACTTGTTCTTGGACAAGGAATACAAATTACATCAATTCATTACAACTTATTACAAGTATTTACAGACTCCTCTTGTAAAGCTATCAGCTGCCTCCTGGAATGGTAATCTACTGATTACTTGCTGAACTTCGCTGAGCGGCCCATCGGCTCCCCTGGGACTTGTTCCTCAGCTTCAGGCTTCTGCTGCGCGACTATGATATCTCTGTACTTGTTCGGAAGGTATAACCGATACCTAAAAGGTGGAAAACGTCAGTACTTCGACTGACGCAAAGCTGGTGATAACAGCGATCCTCTAAAATTCAATCACAACCAATAATTTATGCAAAATAGAAAGGTGGTGTACCAAAACAAGGGTTTAGTGGATTCGGGTTCTAGTGCAGTGTTATGACATGACCTTAGGTCTAGATGCCGCAAACTCACATGCCTAACTTCTATTGCAAGAAAGACTTTGGAGCACGAATGCATCCCATACTACATATGCCCCCAAATCTAGCCGTCTTTCTCCACAATGTAGGGATACGAACCCTCACCAGGCACCCTACTCTTGTACACACTCCAGTTCCCAATAGGTTGTCCGTCGCCCAAAGAGATTGCAGCGGTCGGTCTATTTTCGCCCTGCAGTGCCCAAGTGGTCACCACCAGTTGGTACCCGCGTACGGACCTCCTTAGAAACCACGTTGAACCTGGACCTTACGACCCTTGGTTCCACATGTCCATTCATGGACTCTCGCATGCGTGTTCACCCCTGGCCCGGGTTATGAACAAATATATACCAAACACAAAAGCACAAACCCTCGCTTTAGGGACGTGAGCACCACGGAAGGTCGATTCCTTCGGGCCTCCCACACCTTACTCCGACAAACTTTGGGAATCAACAGATCGAGATACGAGCCGGGGACTCAATCCATGAGCAGCCGAGAACGTATCCCTACGACTGGAAGATACAACACCGACTATGGCTTACTAGGACTAATAAAATTTCCCAACCCCCTAATAAACCATTCTAACCCCTACCTTACTCTAATTATTTCGAGTAAGAATTACTGCTTCCACACTTACCTATCAACCTCTGGCCCCTGGCGATACCGGTCCGGTTCGCCACTTCCCCGACTTGGACTCGTCCAGCAAAAATGGCCTACGCCTGCCGCTACCCCGGCTATAAATATAAAATTTCCCCGTGAGCTCCACTCACTGGCATGCTCGGACGTCCTACGCTCGGCAGAAGTCTAATAATATAGGCTTGATAGGTGCAGGGTATCCTTTACCCTAGTGACTAACTCGAGTCACACATCCCACTCGGAGAATCAACAACCTCAATAACAGAGATTCAACTATCCCTAGACACGAGTCACCGACTCGTCTCACACACAAGGGAAAAATGTTTTCACAATCCTTAGTCCTAACCCAGACTAAGCAACCTACGGGTTTCTGCCTGAATCTCAAAATGGTCATCCCTCTCTCGATACAACTCCGATCAGAGTGTATTGCCCCAACTTGGAAGGGTAAGATCCTAGGCTACAACTTTCTAGTTGATCACGAGCTTAGATTCAACCATCCAAGTCCTCGAAATAGCTTTTCAAGCTCCAGCCTGCGTGCTTCCTGCGCACGGGCTGCACCTTACCATTAACACAAAATCCTACTCGTTCATCAGAACGACACAAACTCAATTTCTGTAGAAGGGTGTGGGTGTCCTCAACAACTCTCTAGTTGGTCATGAGTACAAATTACACCATTAAGTCACCCTAATACACTCATCACACAATTGGTCTCATCAATTCAGAGCACACAGCTCTACTCTAGTCCTCTATCCAGTCTTACAAAAATCATAATAATTCAACCGTTTACTGGATTTGCCTCAAACTAGTTTTGTTGGAAAGGTCTAGGTGTCCCCTACAACTCTTTCCTGGGTCATGATCCTCAAAATATGCCTCTACCAGGTCTCAATTTCCCAATCTTTACAGAGTGTCAAAGCTGGCTGAAAACAGCACAGTGCTCAATCACAAAATCACAGTAAATTGCACACTTGTCCAATTAACACAAAATTTATAGTGGTTACACTAGACATCATACCCAACATCTTGCAAAAGACCTCATGTCAAAATTCTAATTATTCAGTGAGTAATAGCTACTGCAAGTTATCTCAGAAACCATCCAGTTTTTCTAATTCAACATCAGATACGGGTTAGAGATAGATTTTTCTCATGCCTCTAAAATCATCCAAATAATTTACTGATTTTTAGATAATCAAAATGCATTCAGGAACAATGAGGAAAAATTTCAGATCAAAAACATTCTTCAATAAATCACGAAAATTCATACAATATCAACAATTCTGTTTTCCTTTTCCTGAGTCTGCCTTACGACATATATCCATCTCACAATTTTATTAGCACATCAAATGATCATATAAAACTCTGAAATAAATCATGGATGATCCTAACACATAAGTGAACAAACCCTTTTAATTTTGTGGTCTAATTCAACATATTGTGCTCTCGAAAAATCCACAACATGGCACTCCGAAACAGCTTTCTCTAGTTCCATTCTGACTTCTACTTCTAACTTTAGAAAAGCAATCCTATGCCTTCTAACACACATGCATGCAACCAAATTTAATTAAGAGACAAGAATTTTAAGTTTAGAGAAACTTCCCACCTTAGGTTGTAGTAGTAGAAGGAATCTCTTCAAGCTCCTCTTGGAAATCTCCTTCTTGGTCCTTCTCCTTTCCTTCCTTCTTCTTTTTTCTCCTTCTCTTGGGGTGTTCTCTTCTGAAAATTCCAGAGCAAATGGAGAAAAATAAGTGGGAAATGAGGGTGATGGGAAGGGGGGGGGGGCGGATTTGACAAGGGGTGGGGGTAGGTTAGACTATAGGTGGTTTTGTAGGCCCCAAAACCATGGCTAGCCCATTGGTTTTGTGTTAGGTGTGTTGGCTGCCCAACATAACTCTTAACGAGCTCCAACGAGTGTGAGACGCGTTTTTTACCGAGCGCACGCAACCTATATTCACTGTAGTACCATACCGTGTTATATTTGCATGTGCGTCGTGCCGAAAACTAGCAGTTATACTAGTATCGGTCCGTCTCGTTCTCGTGCATCTTTCGAATGCAACTCTCCCAAAAACCATCCCGTAGCCCTAACCATCAACCACGATGGCAAAATCGACCCATAATACTACAATCAATTGCACGCATACTAACAATATACATACACATATGCATATATTCAGGTATCGTACAAAACGGGGTATTACATCGGTAATCCTGTAGTCGTTGAAACTTGAAAGAGAGAGAGCTTCTTTGTTGGAGGAGTTGAAGTAGACGTAATTGAGAGTTGAATCAACACAATTATTTACAATCGAAATTTTTTACTTCTTTGTTGAAAAAACTTGATTGAATTGAGATTGAATTGAGTAGTAGTAGTAAAGAGAGTAAGAGAGTAAGGTGTGAAAATTTTTAGATTGAATTAAGGGGGTATTTATAGGAGAAATAAATTTAAAAAAATCAAAAATCAAAAAATAAAAAAATAGCCAGCCAACGGCTCTGGACCGTTCGACCCGAGGGGTGAACGTTTGAACTGCGCGGGTCGAACGTTTTGGGTCAAACGGATCCAAACCCGTGAGTTAGTGGGCGGGTTTGACTAGGTCAACGGGTCGAACGGGCCAGGTCAAGCTGGTTGGGTTTGCGAGACCCGCGGGTTCGGCCCGGACCCGAACCGCATTGTAGCGGGAAGGGTTTCGTGTGTGCTGCATTCGAGCGGGTCGTGGGTCAACCTGACCCAGTTGCCATCCCTACGGCAGCTGCCTTTCGGCACAATGTCCGACACAATTTGTTGAAGACGTCTTGGCCAAGAAGCCACCCACTAATTAGTGTGTTGTGGTCTTACCACCAAGAGTATTCTAATGGACGAGTCGTCATTCAACCTAACCTTCAGAACTGAAGCTGTAATTCCCCTGGAAGTCGGCCTGCCTTCACCATGGGTCATGAGCTTCAATTAGGATTTGAATTCAAACGACCTCAGTGCCAATCTAGACCTCCTCGACGAAGTTCGCGAAAGGTCAGCTATCAGAAGAAATGTCTACCAACAGCGAATCAAACGTTTCTTTTAACAAGAGGGTCCACCAACAAATATTAAAGAGGGTGACCTAGTGCTAATTGATGAGTGAAATTTCTATATAATTTTTATTATTCTTTTATGCATTAAAATTGCAAGTTCTCGCTTATTTCTTTAAAAATTATCTTATTCCTACATAATTTTATTTATTTATTTATTTTTGTAGGAATGAGAACGATATGTACAAAATGAGAGCGTATTTGGTGAAATCAAGGAAGAAAACAGGGATAAAGATTTCAAATTTTCAAATTGATTCTATGTGAAGATTTCTGAAAGACTCAAGTACTCAACTGCACGTGTTTATAGATTGACCCTTTGAAGAATGAAAAGAAAATATTATGGTCAATTGGGAGATGGAATGAAATTTTTTAAAATAAAAGGCTTAAAAAGAAAAGAAACAACCTGGTTTGAAAATTGAGTGGATTTTATTAGGTTAATTAATTAGTTTAAAATTTAATAGGTTAAACTTAATCTATAGATTTTAATTAGTTAATTGATTAACTAACCCTAATTTTAATTAAATAACCATATTTTAAACACCTACCTACTGCCTATCTATACTATTATTAAGCAAAGCCCCATTTTGGCAGCTTTTTACTATCATGTCCTCATAAACATAAAAGACTAAAAAAAATATATGGTTAATATCGGAGGTCAGAAATGTAATTTGCATATATTGGAAAAATAATTAACATGCATAGATTTGCATGTCTGTCTGCATACATTTGAGAAAATAATTAATATTATAGATTTGCATGTACTTGCATGCACAATTTATTCATAAATGTAATTTGCATGTATTGAAAAAATAATTAACATACATAGATTTACATGTCTTTCTGCATAGATTTGGGAAAATAATTAATAGTATAGATTTACATGTACTTGCATACACAATTTATTCATAAATGTAATTTGCATGTATTGGAAAAATAATTAACATGCATAGATTTGCATGTCTGTCTGCATAGATTTGAAAAAATAATTAATAATATAGATTTGCATGTACTTGCATGCACAATTTATTCATAAATGTAATTTGCATGTATTGGGAAAATAATTAACATGCATAGATTTGCATGTCTGTCTGCATATATTTGGGAAATAATTAATAGTATAGATTTGCATGTACTTGCATGCACAATTTATTCATAAATGTAATTTGCATGTATTGGAAAAATAATTAACATGCATAAATTTGCATGCTGTCTGCATAGATTTGGAAAAATAATTAATAGTATAGATTTGCATGTACTTGCATGCACAATTTATTCATAAGAAAGTTTCCTCCTATCAAAGCCAGTAGGTCAAACACATGCAAGCAAATATCAAAATGAATAAATTGTGCATGCCTGTCTGCATGCATGCATGCAACCTCTTCGGTGATCTGCCCCTTTCTCAAAATCCTACACACCTTTATAAACGTGCATCGCACATGCATTATACTAGTATAAAGAAAGAGAAGGCATCACGAGATGGTGTGGGGGAGAGATTGGCGGCTCTGGGGTGTGCGACATGGAAACCGAGGCCAAGAAAAAAATGGCTGAAGGCTCCGACTTCGGAAGGAGAGAGAAAAGAAAGGAGAAGAAGAAGAGGATCTTGGGATTCGTACGGAGACTTGCTGCAACGAGTTCTTCTTTCTTCTCTACTATATTTATTATTATTATGCAATCCAAAATGTGGTTTGTTAGTTGCAAAATCATTATAAACTAAATTTATTTTTCTAGGGTTTTGATGTAACCTAGTTTGATAACACAATTCTAGTTTCATGTTATTTGATTTGTCTATTTTTTCATTATTGTGTGTTTAATTTTTGTTCTTAATGCTTACAATTGTTTGACCAACTATTGTTTGATTTATTGAATCATGGGGAGACCGAGAGGTAACTTGTGATTTAGAATTACATAATTGATGCGGTTTGTTTTTGGGGGGAGTGTGGATGCACCAGGCATGAGTTCTACTCGATTTGTATTGGTGGAGGAACCTTTAGCACAGACGGTGGTCCCAACCCTCAGCTGGGGGAACGGCTCGGGAGCAGTCGGCAGTGAGGTGGAGGTTGGATGCTCGGCTCGGATCTGGAGGCTCGGATCCGGAGTCCTGTGTACCTGCACACGGTCTAGGAACACCGAGGTTGGTTCCGGTGGCAAACCCTCCGACGATCTAGTGAGCTACTGAAGGAGTAACAGTAATTAGGGTTTGAGAGGAAAAAGATTGATTACCTTAGCAGGAGGGGGAGGGTCTGGTATTTATAGGAGAAGCCAACCGGGGTCTGGACCCATCTGGGGCCAGGTCTGGACCCGGTTGCCCATGGGCCTAGTGTGGTAGAAGCCCAGGTAGTATAGGGCTGACGTGGCGGAGGCCTGGGTGGTTTTCAGGCTGACGTGGCAAGGGCCCGGACGGTTTCCAGACTGACATGGCAGGGACCTGGGTGGCCTCTGCGCTGACGTGGTGGACCCAGATGATCCGGAGGTGCACGCTTTATGAAGGAATCCTATGTCCCAGAAGGGGCCACATCATTCGACCCATATCAGGAGCCCCCCACTCCTGGAGGGCTGGATGACCGAGCCGTGTAGGAGTGGTTCTTTTGCCTCTGTAGGAAGAGCAGGATGGTATGTGCGGCGAGGAATAGGATCTGTACCTTCCAGAAGAGGCCAGGGGGTAGGGTGAAGGGATCCCCTATCAGAGTCTTGCGGAGTGTCGGGCGTAGAAGAGTCGGAGCTCGGCTAGCGGAGCGTCGAGGGTCAGCAGACGAGCCCCTCGCTGGTTGGAAGAGCGAGGGGGCGTCGAGGTCTGTCAAGTTTGAGCTCGGACTGCCGAGGGTCGACGGTCGGTAGACGAGCCTCTCGCTGGTTGGAAAAGCGAGGGGCATCGAGATCTGTCGAGTTTGAACCCGGATTGCTGAGGGTCGGAGGTCGGTAGACGAGCCCCTCGCTAGTTGGAAAAGTAAGGGGGCATCGAGATCTGTCGAGTTTGAGCCCGGATTGTCGAGGGTCGAAGGTCGGTAGACGAGCCTCTCGCTGGTTGGAAAAGCAAGGGGGCGTCGAGATCTGTCGAGTTTGAGCCTAAATTGTCGAGGGTCGGAGGTCGGTAGACGTGCCCCTCGCTGGTTGGAAAAGCGAGGGGGTGTTAAGATCTCTCGAGTTTGATCCCGGATTGCCGAGGGTCGAAGGTTCGTAGACGAGCCCCTCGCTGGTTGGAAAAGCGAGGGGGCAGCGAGTTCTGTCGAGTTGGAGCTCGGTAAGCCGAGCATCGAAGGTCGGTAGACGATCCCCTCACTAGTTGGAACAGCAAGGGGAGTTTGGGGCTCGCGGTTCGATCCGAGCTCAGCCTCTAGTGAAATAAGAGGAGGGTGTTAGGGCTCGCGGTTCGATCCGTGCTCCGAGTCACTTGTGAGAAAGAGGAGGATGTTGGGGCTCGCAATACGATCCGAGCTCCGAGCCTCTTGTGAGAAACAGGAGGAATGTTGGGGCTCGCGGTGCGATCCGAGCTCCGTGCCTCTTGTGAGAAAGAGGAGGATGTTGGGGCTCGCAGTACGATCCGAGCTCCGAGCCTCTTGTGAGAAGGAGTTGGTGATCTGTAGGCTGAAGCTGGTGTTAGGCGCCGGTTTGATCGAAGAGGCAAGCAATTCGGTAATGGGACCATCTCCGACCTTTTTATTGGAGGGGGCCCAACATGATGATGCGGGAAGCTCGGTGGCGGGGGTGCCTCCCCCGGTTGGGCCAGCCGAGCACGAGAAGGAGCCTGAAGGAAGCGCTGAATTTGAGTTTTAAGCCGAGTATGAGGGATTTGTAAGCTTTCCATTGTATTTGTGCCGTCGTTACTGGCGCACGATGAGTAATAATAAAAAGAACTCCCGACTTCTTTAACCTTGACAATTTCCTTTGGTGAGGGTTGTTGCCGTGCTCGGCACGTAGGGGGTCGCTGTCGAGGTGGACAGGTCGCCAAGTGACATGGTGCAGGGACGCACAAGCAATGGCGTTTCGCCTTTCGACAGCTATTAATGGCGACCTTATGCCTTCCGATAAGCATTCATGGTGACGTTCCGCCTTCCGTCGTTTGGGATTCCCAGACGCAATAATTGCACTTCTCAGTGGGTTATATAACCCCCAATCCACCTTTTTGGTTGTCAAGAACTGAGATTGGCTTATCTGCCATTCGATTTGGGTGCCTGCCGAAGGCGGGCACCCGAAAATAAAAACTTGTTCGAGGGCTCCGGATTGGTGGTGCACCAATCACCCTCGAACAATTCGGGATTTTTGCTTTGAGGGCCGTAAGACCCCGAGTTGTTCGTCGGTGAGTGGTGGGCCGATCAATTGATTCGAAGGCTCGGAAGATAGGAGAGAGCCTTGGGTCGGTGGTTCCCCTGCTGCCCTCGAACAATTCGGGGTTTTGGCTTTTGAAGGCTGAAAACCCCAACTTGCTTGCGGGCGAGAGGAGGGTCAACCAACTACTCGAAGATCGAGGCGCTTGCCGAAGGCGAGCGCCTTAAATCTTAATGAAAACCTTGTTGGTGCAGTCATGGTAGGAAGGTCGCGGCCGAGCGTACTGGTCAAGTGACTTTGAAGAAAGCCCCGGCCTTGCTCGGGGTCGACGATGAGCCCCCGCACTTGTTCTCGGGAAGACGGTATAGGTGTGGCTGGCATTTTCCACCTTGTGCATAGGTTGATGGGCTCGAAGAAGCCCAAACCATGCTAGGGGCAGATGTTGAGCCCCCACACCGGGAAGAAAGGCAGTAGTGGGCATGACTGAAGATCGTCACCGAGCGTAAGGGTCGAGTGACTTTGAAGAAAGCCTCGACCTTGCTCGGGGTCGGCGATGAGCCCCCACACTTGTTCTCAGGAAGACGGTACGGGTGTGGCTGGCGGTTGCCGCCTTGTGCATAGGTTGATGGGCTCGAAGAAGCCCAAACCATGCTAGGGGCAGATGCCGAGCCCCCACACCGGAAAGAAAGCCAGTAGTGGGCGTGGCTGAAGGTCGTCACCGAGCGTAAGGGTCGAGTGACTTTGAAGAAAGCCTCAGCCTTGCTCGGGGTCAACGATGAGCCCCCACACTTATTCTCAAGAAGATGGTACGGGTGTGGCTGGCGGTTACCGCTTTGTGCATAGGTTGATGGGCTCGAAGGAGCCCAAACCATGCTAGGGGCAGATGCCGAGCCCCCACACCGGGGAGAAAGCCAGTAGTAGGCGTGGCTGAAGGTCGACGCCTAGCGTAAGGGTCGAGTGACTTTGAAGAAAGCCTTGTTCTCAGGAAGATGGTACGGGTGTGGCTGGCGGTTGCCGCTTTGTGCATAGGTTGATGGGCTCGAAGAAGCCCAAACCATGCTAGGGGCAGATGCCGAGCCCCCACATCGGGGAGAAAGCCAGTAGTAGGCGTGGCTGAAGGTCATCGCCTAGCGTAAGGGTTGAGTGACTTTGAAGAAAGCCTTGTTCTCAGGAAGATGGTATGGGTGTGGCTGGCGGTTGCCGCTTTGTGCATAGGTTGATGGGCTCGAAGAAGCCCAAACCATGCTAGGGGCAGATGCCGAGCCCCCACACCGGGGAGAAAGCCAGTAGTGGGCGTGGCTGAAGGTCGTTGCCGAGCGTAAGGGTCGAGTGACTTTGAAGAAAATCTCGACCTTGCTCGGGGTCGATGATGAGTCCCCACACTTGTTCTCAGAAAGACGGTACGGGTGTGGCTGGCGGTTGCCGCCTTGTGCATAGGTTGATGGGCTCGAAGAAGCCCAAACCATGCTAGGGGCAGATGCCGAGCCCCCACACCGGGGAGAAAGCCAGTAGTGGGCGTGGCTGAAGGTCGTCGCCGAGCGTAAGGGTCGAGTGACTTTGAAGAAAGCCTTGGCCGTGCTCGGGGTCGACGATGAGCCCCCACACTTGTTCTCAGGAAGACGGTACGGGTGTGGCTGGCGGTTGCCGCCTTGTGCATAGGTTGATGGGCTCGAAGAAGCCCAAACCATGCTAGGGGCAGATGCCGAACTCCCACACCGGGGAGAAAGCCAGTAATGGGTGTGGCCGAAGGTCGTCGCCGAGCGTAATGGTCGAGGTGCTTTGAAGAAAGCCTCGGTCTTGTTCGGGGTCGACGACTAGCCCCCACACTTGTAAGGGAAGCTTTTCTGGTTCGCGGTGTTATCCGAGCGCCGAGCCGTAAGCTTGTAAGGGAAGCTTTTTTGGCTCGTGGTGCAATCCGAGCGCCGAGCCGTAAGCTTGTAAGGGAAGCTTTTTTGGCTCGTGGTGCAATCCAAGCGCCGAGGGCCAAGCTTGTAAGGGAAGCTTTTCTGTCTCGCGGTGCCATCCGAGCGCCAAGCCGTAAGCTTGTAAGGGAAGCTTTTTTAGCTCGTGGTGCAATCCGAGCGCCGAGCGCCAAGCTTGTAAAGGAAGCTTTTCTGGCTCGCGGTGCCATCCGAGCGTCGAGTACGGGACATGTTTTTAAGGAGAACTAATACGAAGCCAAAAACTTGTTTTAAGAAAGCTGGCACAATTACAAAACATTTGGTCATTACAAAAAATAAGGCACGACGTGCCGATTACATCATTCATAATTTACATGGTTGTAGAGGCTAATCCTCCCCTTCTAGGAATTTGATGAGGTGCTCTGCATTCCAGGGCCTCTTGACAGCCTTGCCTTTGGGGATGGTTAGGCAGTATGTCCCCGGGCGTACGACCCCAGATACCTTGTATGGGCCCTCCCAGTTTGAGGCCAGTTTCCTCTTTTGGCCGGGGTTGGACACCGCCAGCTTCCGGAGGACGAGGTCTCTGAGCTTGATGTCGGTGGGTCGAACCTTCTTGTTGTAGAACCTTTCGATCTGCTGTTGGTAGATGTTCCTCCTAATGGCGGACTTTTTCCTGACCTCGTCTATGAGGTCCAGGTCGGCCCGCAGCTGTGCAGAGTTGCTTGCTTCATCGAAAGCCATGATCCGGGGTGAAGGGATCCCGATCTCCCGTGGAATGACGGACTCCGTACCGTATGTCAGGGTGAATGGTGACTCTCCCGTGGGGATTCTTTTTGTGGTTCGGTGGGCCCAGAGAACGCTAGGAAGCTCATCGACCCATAGCCCCTTGGAGAAGTTATCGTGTCGCTTCTTGAGACTGTCAAGGATTTGGCGGTTCGCATTTTCGGCCTGACCGTTTGACCGCGAGTGGCACGCTGAAGAAAAATGCTGCTGGATCCCGAGATCTTCGCAGAACCTTCGAAAATGTTTACCCGCAAACTGAGTCCCATTGTCAATAATGAGCACCCGTGGGATCCCGAACCGGCAGATGATGTGTTTCCAGAAAAACTGTTGGGTCTGCAGCTCGGTGGTCGTGGCTAACGGCTCGGCCTCGATACACTTTGTGAAGTAATCGATTGCCACTATAAGGAATTTTCGCTGGCCCGTTGCCTTTGGAAATGGGCCTACCAGATCCATCCTCCACATTGCAAAGGGGGTCGGACTTGTTGATTCTTCATTTTGATGATTACAACACAATGCAAATTTGTTATGCTACATCTTATACATTCCAGGTTGACAAAATGTTCAATCAAAGCTCTCACAGCAAATTGATCAAGAGCTCTTAAGATTGATTTAGCAAGCTTCATTGTCAAAGACAAAGGCTAAATCTCCAACTCAAGACTCAACTCAAGACTCAAGACAAGACCTATGCTCCAATGTGTTATATTACATGTCTTGTAAAACAATTGTAATTTTCCTTTTTTGAGTCTTAGATTGATGTAACAGCCTTGTCACACACATACACACTCATACATTTTTTGTAAATGAGTGTTTTTCAAAAGATTAAAGATCAAAACAGTTTGAATTAGATCAGCTGTTAAGTACCAGTCGACTCTCCTATGGAACCAGTCGACTGTACCAGTACGAAACTGTCTGAACTTTTACAAACTCTGACCAGTCGACTCATTATGGCAACCCAGTCGACTGTTCAATTTGTTTTGGCAGTTTTCTATTTTTAAAACTTGTTTTTCAAAATCAAATCTTTAATTCCGTTGGTTGATAGTTGGAACAACTATTTCCCAACGTCCAGTGTTTCTAACTCTATAAATAGAGAATAGAATTCACTGTGAAAAGGTTAACAACTTTATAAGCTTTCAAGTCTTTAGTTTTTCAAAAAGATATATAAGAGTTTCAAAAGCTTTCAAATTCTCTAAGTCTTTGGTTCTCTGAATTTCAGTCCAATATAACATTGATTTCGTTTTGGACTGATCTCAGAAGTGACCTATTAGCCATTATACAAAAATCACAATCACAAAACAAGGCTATAGGTTGATTGTAACTCTTTTGTTGTTGTTCTTCACTCTCGGGTTGTTAGAGTGGTTTCCTCTCGGTTGGAGAGTAGGGCTCTAGGTTGTAGAGTCAGGTTTGTCACTCTTGGTGGAAGAGTGGGATGCTTTCTCTAGTTGTGAGAAAGGACTACGGGTTGAACAAGGTTGTTGTCTAACGCCGTAGGGTGTTCTTGTAATTATTTCAAGAATAGTGGAAAATCTCAAGTGGGTTGCTTGGGGACTGGATGTAGGTCGGGAGGACCGAACCAGGATACATCGTGTGTACTCTGTGGTTGTATCTCTTTGAACTTGCATTTCATTTTCTTACTTTATAGTTTTTCTGTGAAACTTGTCTGGACAGTCGACTGTGTACTCTTGTAAGTCGACTGGTCAGACTCGTACTACTCTCTCTGAAAACTTGTGTGATAAGTCGACTGGCTCATCTATAAGTCGACCCCTCAGACTCGCTTTAAAAATACTCTTCTTAACTGTCGCTTCAGTCGACTGGTTTATCTATTCAAGTCGACTGATCAGAAGAAAATTTTAATTCCCCATTTTATATTTTATAAAAAAACACTATTCACCCCCCCTCTAGTGTTGCCTTGCCTATAGGATCCAACATGACTGGCCATGGAATGGAGATTTGCTTGCGGAGCCCTTTTCACAGGGGAGAACCGTTGACAGGGGCCGCACTTCTTCACTAGGGCGAGGGCATCTTGCAACATCGTGGGCCAGTAGTACCCGTGGTTCAAAGCCTTTCGCGTGAGCGAGCGGCTACCCATATGGCACCCGCCGATTCCCTCATGTAGCTCTTTGAGGGCGTACTTTGCTTCTTCGGGTGTTAGGCAGTGGAGGTAGGGTCTTCCGTCCGTTGTTGTGTATGACCTTTTGAAGAGGGTCACATTGATTACAGCGAACCTTTCTGAGTGGACCCTGACCCGCCTTGCTTCGGCTCTGTCCTCGGGGAGCTCTCCCTTTATTAGAAATTTCTTGATAAGAGTGGTCCAGTCGGCGGGAAGAGCTCCGTCTTCAATGCAGAGAGTCTCAGGGAAGTCTGTACTCAGCTTTAGGACAACTTCGATCATGACGGTGCGATCGAGGCCTTCAAAAGAAGATGAAGCCAACTTTGACAGGGCATCGGCCTGGGCATTCTGCTCCCTGGGAACCCTTAAGATCTCCGATTCGTCGAAGGACGCCAATAGTCGCTGGACCACGGCCAGGTACTTAATCATCCGATCATCACGGGCCTCGTACTCTCCGGTGATCTTGTTGACCACGAGCTGAGAGTCACTGAAGGCCCTAATCTGTCTGGCGCCAGCCTGATACGCCAGGATGAGCCCGACGATCATGGCCTCGTACTCGGCTTCATTGTTAGAGGCCAGAAAGTTGAGGCAGAGGCAATATTGAAGGAGGAAACCATCCGGACCCCGCAGAATGATGCCCGCACCACTCCCTACTTTGCAGGAGGAACTATCAACGTAAACTTCCCATGTCTGGTCGGCCTCCTTACTTTCGGGTTGCTCGGAGATGGTGCATTCCGTAATGAACTTGGCAAGGGCCTGCCCTTTGATGGCCGTCCTTGGCTGATAGCCAATGTCGTATTGACTGAGCTCGATCGACCATTTGACTAGTCGTCCGGAGCTTCGAGTTTATAGAGCATGGCCTTCAGAGGTTGGTTCGTGAGCACCTGGACTGAATGTGCCTGAAAATAAGGATGCCATGACCAAGGCGTATGCTATCTTCTCCATTCTAGAGTATCTGGTCTTGGCGGAGAGCAGAACCTTGCTCACATAGTATAGAGGCTTTTGGACTCCTTCCTCTTCTTGAACAAGGACGGCGCTGAGCACGGTCTCCGAAGCCGAGAGGTAAAGCCATAGAGGCTCACCTAGTTTGGGCTTACTGAGGAGATGAGGGTTGGCGAGGTACTCCTTCAACTGGGCGAACGCCTCTTGCTGCTGAGTACCCCACTCGAATCCCCGGTTCTGCGCAGTGCCTTGCAGAATGGGAGGGACTTCTCTCCTGACTTGGAGAGGAAAGGGCCGATGGCTGACAGTCTTCCCGTTAGTCTCTGGACTTCTTTTGTGTTCCTGGGAGGGGCCATGTCTACTATGGCCTGGATTTTTTCAGGGTTCGCCTCGATGCCGCACTGGCTGACGATGAACCCGAGGAATTTTCCCGTGTAGATACCGAATACACACTTTGCCGAATTGAGTCTCATGTTGTGGGTTCGAAGGACCCCAAAGGTCTCCTCCAGGTCGGCGACGTGATCCTGTCCCTGATTGCTCTTGATGAGCATGTTGTCAACATACACCTCCATGTTACGCCCAATTTGATCCTTGAAGACTCGGTTAACGAGCCTCTGATAAGTAGCATCAGCGTTCTTCAGCCCGAAGGGTATAACACGGTAGCAATAAAGCTCTTGGTCCGTGACGAAGGGCGTCTTGGATATATCGGGAGGGAACATTCGGATCTGGTTATAGCCCGAGAAGGTGTCCGTGAAAGAAAGGAGCTCGTGACCCGATGTAGCGTCGATCAGAGCATTGATGCTGGGGAAAGGGAACAGATCTTTGAGGCATGCCTTGTTGAGGTCTGTAATGTCTATACAGATCCTCCAGCTCCAGCTCGTCTTCTTGACCATCACGACGTTCGCCAGCCACTCAGGGTAGCTGACCTCCTGTATGAAACGGGCGGACAAGAGTTTGTCCACTTCCGCTTTCACCACCTCCTGTCGCTCTGGGCCGAACTTACGTCGCTTCTGGATGATCGGCTTCGAACCGGGGATCACGGTGAGTTTGTACATGATCAGGTCCTCGGAGATACCGGGCATATCAGAAGGCTTCCAGGCAAAGAGGTCGACATTGCGGCGAATGCAGTCGATCAAGGCAGACTTGAGGTTGGGAGCGAGGGAGCAGCTCACTCGGAAACATCTTGACATGTCCCCTGTCTCGAACGAGACATCATCTAACTCGTCTTCCATCTCAGGTTCTGGCTGGGTCGTTTTGGGCTGCAACTCGACGGCATCCAGGGGAACACACCGCCCCCGATTGCCGTCATATAGCACGATCGTGCTGCTTCTTGGTTTCCTCGGACAACTCCGACACCGGTGTTGGTAGGGAACTTCATCTTCTGGTGGTAGGCTGAGGGAACCGCCTGGAGGGAGCAGAGCCCGGGACGGCCGAGTATGGCGTTGTAGGCTGCCTTGACGTTTACAACCATGAAGTCCATTGACTCGGTCCTTCTATGTGGGGTCGTGCCAGCTATGACGTCTAAGGTGATGATCCCCTCGATTGGTACCGGGACACCGGAGAATCCATGCAATGTGTACCCGGCTGGCTTTAGCTTATCTCGGGAGAGCTTCAAGTTCTCGAAGGCCTCCAGGAAGAGGATGTTTACCGAGCTCCCGTTGTCAACGAGGATGCAATGGGCCTCGAAGTTCGCCATGCTGAGGCTGATGACGAGCGCATCGCAGTGTAGGAGCCGAACTCCCTCCAGGTCTTCCCCAGAGAAAGGGAGGCATGTTGGCGCCGAGGTATATTGGACCGTACAGGATCGTGGAGAGGATTGGCAAGACAGCATACAGATTGAAACTTCCAGAGGAGCTAGCGCAAGTACATGATGTTTTTCATGTGTCGCTATTAAGGAAGTATGTGGCCGATCAGAATCATCAGTTGGTAGATGTTCCTGAAGATCTACAGGTGAACTTGAGCTACAAAGAACAGCCTGTTGAGATCGTTGATCGTAGGGAGAAAGTCCTTAGGAGCAAGGTGTACCTATGGTCAAAGTGTTGTGGAGGAATCAACAGTTCGAGGAGGCTACTTGGGAGCCCGAGGATCGCATGCAGAAGGAATTTCCTGAATTGTTTGTATGAGTGTATTTCTTGTATGTGATTGGAATTCTTTGGATGATTGTACTATTGACTGGTATATGATGTATTCCTCTGTTTAGATTGTGATGTTATAAGAAGTTGTTTGGATTATGTTCTATATATACATGAAACACTGTTTTCTTTTGTTTAGTATGTGTTCGAACTCATTAGTCGTAGTTCTGAGGACAGAACTCTTCTAAGGAGGGAGTGATGTAGAACCCCATATTTTTAAATATTATTTTAATTATTTGAAAATGAATTTAAATGATTTTGGAGATTTAATTAATATTTTCTAAGAAATTTATCTTTTGTACACGTGCAAAACACGTGCAAATGACTTTTTAGAAGTTTGAAAAATTAAGATTTCTTTATGAAAAATCATTATTTATTATTTAGGATTTATGTAGTATTTTTCCAGATTTTTCTGAAATTAATTGATACTATTTGCAATTTTTGAGAAAAGAAGGACTTATTTGCAAAATTGACATTTTCAAGGGTTGAAATGCAAAATTGGTATTCTGGACGTTTTGAGCAGTATTGGCTGAAGTTTAAAAGTATATTTTCTATTAGATCCTAATTTAAAGGAGTTTTATTGAATTTACAAGAATAATGGATATATATGTAAGTTGTGTTCTTGAAAGGATTGTTTTGCAATTTGGGTAAAACCCTAATAATCATCCGGCATATATAAGGGATTTTTTATTCCCAGCCGTCATTGAGAGAATATTCAGATTTTTGAGATTTTTTTGAGGAGCAAGAAGAGACTTTTGGATCTAGCAAGGAGAAGAGCTTTTTTGGATTTTCTTCAAATCAAAGTGAGTGGTTTGTTTTTGTTTTGCTTTGATTTGTTTTGTTTGTTTTGATTGATGAATGACGTAAGACCTTTTGTTACTCTTTGTTTGGATCGGTATGATATTGTTTGTTTGTCTCATTATATGCATGATATGGATCTTTTATTTGATATGGATGATGAGAACACTTATTGATATTTGGACCATGTTTGAGAAAATAATCAAGATTTGTGGAGGAAATATTGATCTATGGAATTGTAATATTGGAAAGCATGTTAAGAAATGATTATGTTGTGATCGAATGATAGACATCTAGATCTTATGATTTTTAAATCAGATTTGATTATGAGTTGAGGAAGAAATTTTGTTGAGAAACCCTAATGGAAGATTAGTGATTTAGATCTTGAGAAGTTGAGATTTGAGGAATTGATTGATGAGTAATGTATCCGTATTGGAGATTATTTGAGAGTTATCATTGGCTTGTGTATGAACTATTGCTTGATAAACAATGAACCATGATTCTTTAGAAATCTCCAGTTTAATTCTGTATCCAGACTTATTTTCGAAAACTGTAGGCCGACAGTCGACTGGCCTACTGTACAGTCGACTGGTACGACGCTACTGATTATCTTCAGTCTTTTGAGAATTGTTCGGGACAGTCGACCTAGGCTATTGTCAGTCGACTGGTCTGCTGATTGTAAATTTGTTTGGTCCTTTCTGGACAGTCGACCTATGAACCTTTCAGTCGACTTAAATACTTAGAATATTCTTGAGAATTATTGTGATTTGTTTCGGGGCAGTCGACTGATGACTTCTCCTATTCGACTGATACTGCCTTAGATTATTTTTGTGAAATTCTGGAGAGTTATCCTCTGGACAGTCGACTTACCTCAGCATAAGTCGACTGGTACTGAGGGATCTGTGTATTTGATTTGAGACATTTTGTTCAGTATTTGATTTGAGACCTTTTGTTCAGTATTTGATTTTGAGATATTTTGTTCAGTATTTAATCTTGAAATATTCAGTCAAGAAAGTGATTTTGAGATATTCGGTTGAACCACTAGTTTAGTGGATATTTGATTAGATATTTGATTTTGAGTCTCTAGAGGTACGTGACCCTAGTATACCGGTGTTGAGTTATTTGTTGAGGCCCATTGAGGCAAATTTTCAGTCATTCACATTTTTAGTCCGGTGGGGTACACTACTCTAGGAGATTTGTTCAGTAACCAAAAATAATAAGGACTTGCACTAGTAGTGTCATGACGAAGGGGACATGAGTTATGCACCTCAGTAAGGCTTTAGATGTAGGACTTAATCTCCTGAATTATCCAAGTGGTTAACTTGAGATGTGGGATTTATCTTCTGAATTATCCAGGTAGACAACCTGAGATGTGAGATATATCTCCTGAATTATCCAAGTAGTCATCTTGAGATGCGGGATTGACCTACGGAATGATCAGAGTCGAGGCGACACTCTTGGGATATTATTGTGATGATGAGTCTATGTTTAGATGTGGGTTGATCTCCTGAATTATCCAGGGAAAATACCTGAGATGTGGGATCTACTTCCGGGATAATCAAGCATGGGCAAGTTCTCATAGTTTATCTTCATCTCTTAGTAGTCATCGTGGTCAACATATAGCATTTGCGTTTTATTGACTTATCTTTATGCATTCGGATTTCCTGTTTCCACTTTTGATATTTGGTTTTGGTATCACATGTTGTTTCTTTTGGTATTTTGGTTATTACTTGTTAGACATTACAATTTAAGTTCATTTATGTTGTTGTTTGATTTTTATGCCACTCACACCATTTATGGCTGACCCCTTTAGTTTGGGGGTTAGGATTCAACTCTAGCCTCACTTGTTGCAGGTTATTGCTTAGAGTTGGAGAATGGATGCTTGAGTTAGCTTTTTGGATAAATGGATTATTAAGTGTTCGGTGTTGAGTTGTAAAGACCTGTTGAGTTAATTTTGGTTTGTTTAGTCTTCCGCTGTGACATGTAAAAGTTTGGTTGTAATAAATGTTGAAAATTTTAGTGGTGTTTGGTTGTGTTTATTGTTATATTGAAGTGGATCACTGGGAATGTGCCACGTATTTTCTAAGCTCTCATATTAGATATTCGGGGCGCTACACTCATCTTTTCGGCCTTTCGGCTGGTCACGAAGTGGGCGAGGAAATTGCCCTCCAGTTCGTCGAAAGAGTAGACAGAGCCTGGGGGCAGCTTGGAGAACCATTCTCGAGCCGGACCCCGGAGGGTGGCAGGGAAGGCACGGCACAGGAGGGGATCCGAAGCGCTGTGAATCATCATGAGGGTCTTGAAGCCCTCAATGTGATCAGCAAGATCACCCTCACCATCATAGGTCTCGAATTAGGTAGGCGGAAATTCCGAGGTATTTCTGCCTGCAAGATGGCCGTGGAGAATGGAGGTCGGGTGGGCCTATGGCCCTGGGCCGGCCCCGGGCCGCCATCACCGAAGTGGTCGAGGCGGTCCTCCATTTCTTGAAGGCGTTTCCAGACGTCGTCGTCATACTCCGGCAGGATTGTCTGGACGCGGGATGCGCTGGCCTCGGCTCCCGAACGTGAGTGAGAGGGACGGATCGCCCTGTCGACGGGGGTTCCATGGATAGCCTCCATGATTTCTTTGCGGAAGTCCTAGAACTCCTGGTGGGTGACTGGAGCTCGCTCGGCCCGGTTTTAGTGGGCAAGCGGCCGACGGCCGATGCGGTTGAGTGCCGGCCCCCGTCCTTGGGATGGAGGTCTGGGATGGTTCGGGGTCGAGTTGGAAGCGCCCCCTACTCCGGTTTGCCTGTTGACTCTGGATGACCCCTCGTAGGTCGGGTGGGACTTGACGAGAGGCACCCAGTTGGTGTTGGTGGCTGATCCCCGGATTGTTGGATCCATGACCGTCGGCAAGGGCATCCTGAGGAGGGACGTCCTGGCGGCACGCCGATGTAACAGCTCTCCTGGCCTTGGGCACCATATGAGCTTGGGTCGATGTGGTACCGTTGGCAGCTGAGTTCGGACTTGTGTCTGGACTAATAGTTTCCCACAAACGGTGCCATCCTGATGCGGTTTGTTTTTGGAGGGAGTGTGGATGCACCAGGTGTGAGTTCTACTCGATTTATAATGGTGGAGGAACCTTTAGCACAGACGGTGGTCCCGACCCTCAGCTGGGGGAATGGCTTGGGAGCAGTCGGCAGTGAGGTGGAGGTTGGATGCTCAGCTCGGATCCGGAGTCATGTGTACCTGCAGACGGTCTAGGAACACCGGGGTTGGTCCCGGTGGCAGACCCTCCGACGATCTAGTGAGCTACTGAAGGAGTAACAATAACTAGGGTTTGAGAGGGAAAAGATTGATTACCTTGGCAGGAAGGGGAGGGTCTGGTATTTATAGGAGAAGCCAACCGGGTCTGGACCCGTTTGGGGCTGGGTCTGGACCCGGTTGCTCGTGGGCCTGGTGTGGCAGAAGCCCAAGTGGTATAGGGCTGACGTGGCGGAGGCCTGGGCGGTTTCCAGGCTGACGTGGCAGGGGCCCAGGCTGTTTCCAGGCTGATGTGGCAGGGACCTGGGTGGCCTCTGCGCTGACGTGGCGGACCCGGATGATCCGGAGGTGCACGCTTTATGAGGGGATCCTGTGACCCAGGAGGGGCTACGTCATCCGACCCATATCAATAATTAAACACCATTGATTGAGCGAAATTAGAGATGATTTATCGCGATTAATGCGACTGTAAAGAAATCTATAGAACTTAATGAATCTTCAATTAATAAAAATGTGCATAGAAATATGAAAAACTGCTAGTTAGAGATATGTTTGGTGTTGTACGAGAGAAAACATTGAATAAATAAGGGATTTTGGTCTACAACTTGGAAAAGTAGAACTTCTAGCTGCATGGAATTATGAATTGTGTGAGATTAATTAGGTAAAATCAAAAGCCTTATAACCAGCTTTGCTATTAACAAACAACAAAATTTTGGATTTTCTTCATTCTTAATTAGATTAGCTTTTCCTTTAATTTAATTTAGTTTAATTGTTATTTTTATTAAAATTTTGATTTTCCAAATAGTAGTTAATCTAGTGAATTTTGGTACTCAATAAATAATTTGTCATTGCGGGTTCGATACTCTTTGCTTTTAAGACTATACTACTCATTGCAAATTTGTATACTTGCAAAATATTCCATCACTATTGAGGCTCGACATATCTGAACCAAGCAAAAGGTGAAAACTGGCCCCCAACTGGGAGGGCCCATAAAGGGTCTCCAAAGTGGTGTGCCCTGACACTTACTAACTTGAAGACCCGGGGGCAGGGTAGTCAAGAGGACTTGGAACGCCGAACACTTGATGAAATTTCATGAAGGCCCCTTGTAGCGCTCCGAATTTCCAATAAATAAAATTAGAAATAAGTGACACAATTCTCAGCATCAACTTCATTTGCAATTATAAACATAGTACAAACACAGAAAAAATTTAAAACTTTTATTACATCAACTCTTTTACAAAGCACAGCGGAATTTAAACACCTTGAATTACAGTTCTCTTTACAACACAGTGGTAATTAAAAGCATCACAAATACAATTTTCTCTTTACAATCATTCCTTTTACAAGATATGCATAAACATTAAACATTCTACCACATGCTCCCAATTCCATGCTAATGGTACCTACCTGTAAAATATGAGGCTAGAGATATCCCTAACCCCCAAAACTACAGGGGTCAGCCATAACGGAGTGAGTGATATTCAAAGGAAATACAAACTTAAATAAAAACATAAAAATAAAATCATAACTCAACAAGTGAAATATATTAACACAGTAATAACAGATGGAATATATAATAACAATAATGAAACATAAATCATCAAGTGAAACTAGGCTAAGTGTCAAGTGTAAGAAGGCAGAAAACAAGCATGCATAACACAAGTCAAGGAAACACAATCGCACATGATGATTACTGATGCATACTTATCGGATTCTATGCAGCCCACATTACATAGGTCCGGCGCAAGCCCTTATCGTTCTCCACTTTATAGGGTTTAATCCCTCGTTATGCAACTAATCCTACTACGATGATAGAAACAAGATCTAGAATACTCCGCGAATAGGCCTAAGTCCCGGTATTTACCCGCCAAACTAGCACTCTCGACCCGCAAGCATCATGTAAGCATAGCTCTAAATCCGAAGAATCACCTCCCTGCCGTGTACCCCGCGAATAGGCCTACCGACCCTCGATGCGCAGATACACCGTACATTCCGCGAATAGGTCTGCCGACCCTCGACATGCGAATATATCGTTCGTTTCGTGAATAGGCCTGCCGACCCTCGACACATGAACATACCAAAACTGCCTCACTTCTAGACATTCCGTGAATAGGATTGCCGACCTTCGAAGCACGAACATACTCGAGAGACACAAAAAATACACAGTCCCAGAATACATTCGTCCGACTGGCAACAGAGCTCATACTTACGTTTCCCAAGATCTATTACATCCCTACTAGTGCTTGTCCTTATGTTCATTATGTTTAATAATTAATTAGTTAGAACACAGTCTCTCTAGAGTTGATGTACCCAACTGGACTTAACACAAATAAACCAAGAACGAAGAACCCAACTGTTCAACTTCCACAAAAATCTCATCTGCCGGTATACAAGGGTCCCACTCAACCTCTAGAGTCTCACGACCCAAAGTATCATTAATAGTTTTTCTAGGGTTCACATCATAACCCTAAGTCTCAAATCAAACACATCTTGGTTTTTATTATACAAAAATACTCTTCATTAATAGCATGCCTCTTAGTCAACCAATATTACCATGAGAATTCGTTTATATGTATGGAAGCACATTTCATCTATGAAAATGTAGATTTTTACCAAATCTGAAAATTTTACGATTTTGTTACTCAAAATAGTACACCATAAAATCAATATTAAATTCTGGAAAAAATCACTTAAATCCAGCACATAACAAGGAATCCACCATAAAAATCTGGGCTCAAGTAAGTTTAAAGAGATGATATTCAATAAATTCTAGAAACTATCTTTCATTCAAAACTTTGAAAGTTATATGATTTCGTTCCTAAAAACAGTACATTATATAGTCGATATTAAATTTTGGAAAAACAAGATTAATTTCACCACATAACGAGGAATTCACCATAAAAATCTGGGCTCAAGTAAATTAGTTTAAAGGGTTCATATTCAATAAATTCTAAAAACTAACCGTTATTTTAAAAATCTGAAACTACGACAGTACAGTGATAGAAATTGCATATCTTACAATCTATGAGTTGGATTGAGGATCCGTCAGATGTTCTGGAAACTAGACACAGTGAGCTACAATTTCTATTTATAAGTTTTAGTTAATTCCATAAAAAACTAAGTTGAAATCTCGTTCCAAACAGAAACAGACGACATTCCACCATACAATGTCTTTAAAATCTCATCCAAACTCGATTAAACCACTCATATATATTTGCTTAAACCCATAAATAGATGCCCCCATATGTATACTAGAGTCCCCCAACATAGCACACAAAACCACACACAAAAATCACTCGAAAACACCAAAAAAATTCAACAAAACCCTTTAAAAACAGCAAACTGATGTTGCTGTTATTACTGTAGCTGGGGTTGAACAGTAACCGATGGTTACTGTTCATCCGAAACCCAGTACTGTTCAGGTTTGAAAAGTAACCCCCTGTTACTTTTCACCCGAATCCTGACTTAGGGATTTGATTTTTATTATTTTTTTTTTTTTTTGTATATTTCTTGTCAAAAATACTTCGTACATACACAACATTTACATAGAATCATACAACTTTATTTTAATATTAGAACAATAAAAAAATCTCATCTTTTATTCATCCAAAACATGTTTCTTGAATCATACACCAAGATCTAACATCTACAATCACATATAGTCTCATTAGATTTATTTCTTTAAGCAAAATATTAATCTTTTGTGCATAAGTCACTTCAAAATAAATTACTTTCGTTCCATACAACAATTATTCAAATCCTAATATTTAGTTTCAATTTTTGATGATTAAAAACAACAAATAACATGGAAAGATCTCAACTTTATAATCAATCAAGCATGAATTTAAGAGCATATAACAAGTTCTAATTATTTACACATATCTTTATTAACTACAATTAAATCCATAGATCTCAAGTTAGATATTTCATCCATCATCAATATTTAACATTCAAAATTAATAAAACATGATTATCTCTCATAAAAATTGCATCTTTAGTTCATGTAAACATCTATAAGTTCATTCATCATGATCATATGAGTAAAACACATCAAAAGACTAGAAGTATCACTCACCTCAAAGAGTTTCAAACGAAGAAGAAAAATAAGAAAAGCTCATTCCTTTTGCAAAATCCAAGATCCAAGCCCCAAAACACCAAGAAAATAATAATAAAATATGTTTTTGGGTTCACAAAGAGGTATATGGCTGCTGCCCTTAATATAGGCCGAGATTAGGTCTTTAGGGTTACACAAAAGTTTACAAAATACTCCCCAAGGAAATTATTTATTTACATATATGGATCCTTCCAATTATTAGTTAATAAAATCAATTTAAAATAAAATAAAATAAATTTCCTTCACATCCCAGATCTGACCGACAAACATATGCAGCCCAAAATTTCAAAATCTAAAGTTTTTTACTCCAAGTGGCAATTTTGCACAAAAGTCCTTCATTTTTGAGTATTTGCAAATAAGCCATAAAATATTCATAAAAAATCCAGAAAATTAAAATTATTATCTAATAATAAAGATTAGATTTTCCAAAATAAATTATCTGACTTTTATACTCCGGAAAGAATATTTTCAATAAAGCCCCCAACAATCTCTAAGTTGCGTAATTATATATTTATTCAATTAAATCAATAAATCAATCAAGTATGGATATAATCTAATTACTTAGAGCCTTCTACTGATTAGCCGGCTCTAAAATGCAGTCAAACAATTTTTTAGTACAATTTTCACCCCTAAATGACCTTTTCACAAAAAAAACCCTTTCTTTCAAAAATTTACAAAAGTAGTTTTCTTTATTCAGAAAAATCCCAAAAATTCAAATATACCCAATAGAAAATAATAGAATTTTTTCATCAACTCAAAATTCTAAATTCACACTTCAAAAATACTTTCACGTGTTTTGCACATGTGAATATATCAATTTTACGAAATTTCAAAATAATTAAATAAATTGATTTAAAAATTATTTATTAATTCAAAATATTGTATTAAAAATTACGGGGCATTACACCCCTAGCATTCTACAATTGTAACGCCCGCCAAAATATTAAAAGAATATTTTAATATTTTAATATTTTGTTAATATGTACAATGCACGTGTTTGCAGTGGATGTGTTGATTGTATCTTTCACAATAAATTAATGAAGTCATGTATAAGTATATTTTCTATCCTTGCCAAATATGAATGCATAGTGAAAATTTTCTAGCTAAACTAACCTAGCTTAACCCATATTAAATTGAGTGGTACATGTGGCTTTTAATTAGCAAATTTATAAACCTAACGTGTAATTCATGTGTACCAAAAATTACATCATGAACTCGTGCTTCTTCCCCACTTTTTTTATTCGCCATAATTGAGAATGATAGGGAAATTGAATTAGTATAAGGGCTTTAAGTTAGTGTGGTTTGTGGGGTAGTTAGTGGAGGGATTATGGGTGGTTATCATAACCCCTGATGGCCTGATTGCCACATCTGCAAATAGTGGCCGGCCAAAAGGTGAGAGGGGTTGGGCTTTTTCATTTTGTGTGTGAAGAGCTATTGGAGTTGAGGAGAAGAAACTTGGGGATTTCTAGTGCAAGGAATACATCAAACAAGTGGGTGTTTCAAACAATTCTAAATTTTGGTAGATTCTTCATACTTAGTTGTAAACATATATGTGATGATTAATTTTGATGAAAAATGCTTGTGTAGAAATTTCTTGAGACTTTATGTTTAATTGATATAGTAATGACTATTTTTAAAAATATGTGTAAAAATTGTAGATAAATTTCATGTATGAGAAAGTTGTTATGTGGGTAATCCCTATAAAATTGCTAGCCAATGAATTGATTAATGTTCATATAATTTAACTCACTATCATGGGTTTTAAAGCTTCGGTATGACATTTTATATGGGTGAATTGTATGCTAGATTTGATTTTGAGTAAATATAAATGGTTAAATGCATAAAATTCATGTCAAAACGTATTAGTTTAATTAGAGATATTCTCTAGAATTTTAATAAGAGTTTATGTATATTGTGTGGAGAATGTGAATTAATCGTAAGATCAAATTTCGGTTAAATATTTGTTTCGGTTTGTGAGACAAAGGGTTTCACACTAAAAACATAGAAATCATAGGCTTCACTAATATATATGTTTCCTTCCACTTAGTCCCAGTTACAATGCATAACAAGAGACACTTCAGAATTACACATAGATCCAATGATTACACACAAAATTACACTTCAGAATTACACACTTCAGAAATTCACTAATTCCTCAGACATTATTAAGAATTGAACAAATAACACTGTAATTCACTAATTCCACATACTTCAGTTAATTTCAGATGTAGTTTTTGTTCTTCCTCAGATTTATTTGCACACGCATCACTTTGCTTGTCATCGCTTTGCTTGTCACTTTGCTTGTCACCAATTATTGTTACCAATTCAATACTTTCACTTCCATTTCGTGCAGTTACCAGTCCAAACGACACTGCCAAGCAATGTAGATCCCTTTTCTTTTAAAAATAGGGTGAAAGATGCTCGATATTATAATCAATCAGTATATAGGAAGAGAAACAATGCATTATCTAAATGTCTTCAGTATTTTGCCTGTACAAATGTAATCTTCAATAATTTATGTATTTGTAAGCTGAATGTTTGTGTTATTAATTATTACAATACAGTAATAAAAGCTTGGAGATCATTATTCTCCATTGTTTCCTATAAAATCGCAGAAGTGATTAGATATGAAATCGAAGATGCATTATAAATAACAATCTCATTATCATGAAAAGATGAAAGGGTTTTTAATGTGTATGCCCCTAACAAATATGCTAATATCATATATGTCCTTCAAAAATGTATATTTTCATATATACCCCTAACAATATGAGCTTATTTCTTATTTATCCCTAAAAGTTGCCTCCAAACTACATGTATTTGAAACTTATAAGATTAGTAGCGAATTTGGTTAGAAAACATGATGAAGAAGATGACATAATAAAGATGTACTGTACATTTGTCAATTTATTAAGAAAATTGAAGAAAAATTGAGAAAGATTGATATGTTTCAATTGGTTTTATAGACGATTCAGTTTATAAAAAGTAAGAAGAATAAGTTTAACTAGTAGAAGAAGGGTATTTTAGTTATTTCACATAAAATCTATTAAACATAGCTGTATATTTCATCAATTTTTATGTTTTTAAAGTAGTTTTAACTTTAGGGATAACTAAGAGGTTGGATACATATTGTTAGGGGTAAATGTGAAAATACACATTTGTGAGGGGTATATGTGATATTAACATATTTGTTAGGGACATACATGTTAAAAACCCAACTATAGATTTGCAAAAAGTAAAAAGTAAATAACAATCCATACAGCTTACTTATATGAGCCAAAGGCTATTAGTTTGCAATATTCTCTGGATCAAATTACCTGCTGCGAAGGGTCAAATAAGAAACAACCCAAATAGGGATACATCAGTACAGAGTATCAGGTTGGGAATTATCTACAATACAGTTTAGCACAAATTAGACTTTCTCAAGTGGGTATGGCCCTCAAAACTAAAACAAATTGGCAATGGTGATACATCAATACAAAGTACCATAACCTCAACTTGGCACTGTAATGCGTGGATATACCAGCACTGATGTTTTTCCAATTACCTGCTGATTGAAACGAATTGTTTAGTACCTTCAACAAAATATAAAGGCTAAATTTTTTTTAAAAAAAACCAATAAGTTTTGGGCCAGTTTAAAAAAACCGCACTAAGTTTTTTTTTTTAATAAAAAAAACGACACAAAATTCAAAAAACTCCACTGGGTTAGTTAGGGTTAGGGTTAGGGATAGGGTTGGGTTAGGGTAGGGTTTTAAAAAAAACAACTTTCATCTTTCATTTGTGTTTAAAAAAATCACATTCATCGTTCATTTGTGTTTAAAAAAAATCACTTAACTAATCAGATGTTTAAATAAACCTCCCGAACTAACCCTAGCCCTAATCCTAACCCTAACCCTAACTAACCCAGAGAGTTTTTTGAAATTTTGTATCGTTGTTTTAATAAATAAAAAACTGAGTACAGATTTTTTTAAACTGGCCCAAAATTCAGTGAGGTTTTTTTAAATTTAGCCAAATATAAAGTACAGTTGATGATAAATTCTATAAATCTGTTATCAAGTATCTCAAGCTTTTCTAGAAGAATGTGAAATGAGCATTAATATAATAAATTCACCTTGTTACATCCAGGAACCAGGTCTTGAAGAATCTTCATCCGCTCGCTTATCTTTTCTCTCCTGACCTGTTAAAGAATGAGATGGTCATATTTGATGATCTAATGGAACCTTCCACCTAACATTTGCAGTGCCGGAAGCACAAATTGTATATGATGGAGGTGGCAAGCAGCGTAAAATCGTTGATTCTAGAAAATGAAACAACACTCGTTCAGATTTTCTAGAAAATGAAACAACACTCGTTCAGATTTGCAACAAGCTGCTCCACACCACTCTAACTCCTGCTAAAAATTTAAACAACGATGGTAAAAATGAAATCAAGAACTAAAATATTATTACAAAGCAATGTAACTAAAATTTTTCAAGAATTGAATTAGTCGTAGGCTCAGAACACATTTATATAGAAGAATTGTTCAAATAAAGCATCTAGATTAGTCTAGGGTTGCATTATTATGCCATGCCAACTAGATCTAACCATGTGTCCACCACCCCGCCACCCATAAATTCACCAAGCATACACTCAGCTGATCAGAAAAACTGATCGAACCATCTTTGCCTTCACATAAAACACAACAGAGACCGCAGAGATCACCAAAAAAATTGTTCTTTTGTTTTCTTCACTACTTTTGCTCTTTTGTTTCCTCTTCACCAATATACAACAAAACTAGGCAGAGGGGTGGGACACATTCAAAATAATTAGTGCATATTATCATTGCCTAAACCAACACATAAAAAAGGCATAGGGTGAATTTAAATTTAAATCAAGCACTTCATGTTAGTGAGAACTCCATGCATTTTTCTAACCATCATAGCTAACAAACATACATCCATCATTGCATGAACATCAAGAAATGGTAAAGTAAAATCTCAGACATTATATACAACAATAATTTAGTAATAAAGACATGCACTTCATTGACACAAAAAAAAACTAATACCTACATAGCCACTCAACTAAAACAATTAAGATCGGGCATTATTCGGTGATTCTTCTAATATGGGTTCCAATCTTGAAAAATTTGTAGAAGCTTGTGACTCATTCAAATTAGCATTACATGAATAATTAGCACAATTTAAAATAAGAAAGTATGATATATAATAAAAATTGATATAAAAACAGTGAGGGAATTCCAACCTTTCTTTCATAGGATAATTACGGCTGTCATGATTGCCTTCACACTGGTATTTGTTTACAAAATCTTCATGAAACTTGAGTTTTCACTAGTTAAAGCGGTCAAAGACAAGAATATATGAAAGGAAAAGAACATCTAGATATAATCATACCATCAGATGATACAATAAAGCTCAACAGCATATTATAATTATACAGTGTTTAGGAAGAAGACAAAAACAAAAATTATCACAACCAGTTGGTAAAACAGAGTGTGTTAAGACATACAAATTGGGCAGTGCATGTAGCTTGTGTATGGCTACTTGCAAGTTGAAGAATTGAAGTGTAAAAATAGTGCTCAAGCACATAACAGAAATCACAAAAGCTACAAATTATTTCAACTAACTGTTAAAAGAATCCCCAAAATTGATGGCTACACAAAGAAAACATTTTGGAAAGAAGGGAACCAGGAGTTATCATGATGATATCACCAATATGAGATACTCGAAATAAACAATAAACTATACAGAAACTAAACTGTCGGTGCATTCCACACGGTACATAAGATCACTCTCTTGTATTTCACATGGCCGTAGCAATTCGATCTCTTTCTTACCCATACGGTTCAGTTGGGAAGATGACAAGTCCAACGGTTAAGCTTTGGGTGCATACTCTTCATTTTGTAGCTGATGTATTAATTCTTCATCTCCAAAATTCGCATAATTTTGTCGTCCACTGAATGCCTGCGAATAAAATTATGAAGTGCGCAACAAGCAGTTACCATTAGAACCTGTCTTGTCGGCTTGTAGTTTGTCATATACTTGAAGATGGGAAACCTTTTTTAAAATACTCAAATTGTTCTTTCAATGACATTTCTAAGCATTGCATGCATTTTGTTAAAATATTGTCTATGTTGAGTTGGTGCATGATTGGCCCCTGGGAAGTCTTGCAAGTGATATGGCACCACGGTATGGGGCTAAAAAACCCGGCATATTCGTATAACCAAAATTCACCAAATAGTATTTATCATCTTGAGGGATTTGAAACAATCTTTGTGCTAATGCAGTTTGAATTACACGGGAGTCATTAGCACTTCCTTCCCATCCCGCATAAACAAATGTGAACATCATATCAAAATCGTAAGAGGCTAGCACATTTTGAGTGATGCTTCACTTTCGTCCACGACAAGCATTATGTCGACTAGCGGGTGCCGAAGCATCGATTAATGTCTCATCAACAACACCAATAACTCCCTACATCCGTTTTAAAACCTAGTCAATCACTAATTATATAAAGATTATGATAATAAGTTAATACACAAGAGGTTCTAAAAATACCTTAAACTATGGATAAAAGTCTCTGGAACTAGTGATCCTTTCATGTCGTATCTGGGGGAGTAATGAGAACTGTTGCTGCTCTTGCCAAACCTCTCAACACATTTTTAAAATGTCGGTTGATAGTTTCTGTCGAATGTTGAAACCGATCAGAAGCCCCTCTCACTCTGTAACTATGACTGACAATATACAAAAAAATGGCAACACTTTCTTCAATAGACACATGTCTATATTGGGACTCCTCGTGCTTCTTCTCGAGGTAGTTGCCATTTTTAAGAAAATCACACAATGCCAAAAAAACATTCTTGATTCATACGGGACCATCTAATATCTCTTGCAAATATTCTCGTCCTATTAGTACCGAAGTGAATTGTGGATTTTGTTTTGTAGACATTAGGAACTGGAGTATCATCAAGTTGTAAAATTCCTCATTGTCATCATCTGATGAGTCCATCACTCCGGATGCACTTGCTATAGTCCTTCAACTAGTACAATTAATGCAAGACTGTTGTGGAATACATAAAGTTAAGACCCAACAAATATACCAAATTCATTTGCATAAAGTACATTCATTTGACACTGGAAAAGTAGAATTCATTTGCATAAAGTACGTTCAACACAAATACTACGACAATAGTTGATGTTATATAAAGAATTACCCAAACAGTACACAAAAAAATAGATCACAACCATTAACATCAACCAAATATTAGAAGAAGAAGAAGTAGTAGATAATGCCTCATACCTCGTTATCGAATATCCTACTAACTATCAATCAGTAGATACCCTAACTTCCATAAAAGTACATTCAAATCTTCTATTATCTGACATAGATAATGTAACGCCCTGCCTCAATACTCAGATATTTTTTATTATTTTTAGAAGACAAATTAATACTTATAGTACAACTGCCCACCACAGGTAGCCTCTCGAAAGGTGGTTAACCAGTTAGGTGACTCTTGATCATAGGCAATTATATTTATAACTAATTAATTTATTGTATACTCCCGATATGGAACTTTAATACAACTCATCCCCCTAATCCCGTGACACACGAAATGCCACGTCACACACTCAAAGAACACAGTGATGTCCTTCATCTCAACTTAAATCCAGGTGGGCCCATATGGTGACGTCATCATGACGTCACCTCCTCAACACAACATAGCACACAACGTGTTGTTCGTATCTTTGTGCCCCCCCTCATCAATATATTTACCAAACTGCCACCCACCTATATATATATATATATAGAAATTACGGGGTATTACAGATAAAGCACATAAAAAATTTAAAAGACTTATAAATACCAACTAGTACATTCAGTTCACACTGATAAAGTACATAATAATACAGAAAGTACATTCATTTCAACCGGTACAATAAAACCACCTCATAGTCGCAATAAATGATAGTAAAACACACAAAGACTAGAAGTACATGTAAAACACATAGCCATAGAAGCTCATGCAACCCACAAAACATCATTCCCTACTCCACGAAACTGTTCAGCTACATTCGCCTAACGTCCTCGTTCATGCCAACGATGGCTTCACGGTACACAGGTTGTTTGGCAAACAAATCAACTGCCTTCACAAGCTGTGCGGGCTGAATCCCTGTCATCGCATTAATTATATTCATACACGCTGTCATGGATAAATGATCATCTACAAACTGGGGTTTATTTGGGGTTTATTTTGTTGGGACATTTGGCCCCTCAGCAATTCAACTTTTGCATTTGATGCAGAGGTAATTGCATCAATACATATATCCATCTTAGAACTCTTCGAGATTTTTGTTGCTCGACCACTTGATGGACCAGATTGCCTTTTGTGATTCCCCTTCCCCCTCAGTGCATCATCACCCTCATCATCCAAATCTACTATCGGTACATCGGATTGGGCAAACTCATCATCGATCCTCCGTTCCTCATCGAGTCAAGGGGAATTTGTGTTGAAGCCCTAGAAAGTAAGCCCTGAGCAGTAGACCCCTGAAAAATTTGGGTCAATGCATCATAGTTTGCCAATCCCTTCGACCGAAATATTTTTGCTCCAGGGTGTGCCTATAATAAACCAGGCATGGTTAATTAATAAGATGAAAATTGGTGTTTAAGGTTAAGACAATGGTACGTATATAAAGCTACTGTAGATACATATGAATGATTTCATATGCCTAACTTTATCGTATGTATTCCATATTTCAGGCTCGCAAGTCACTGTCATCTCATCCCATCCCATCCCAATCCCCTTTGATTCTTCAAGTTTTCATACTCACGCCACTTTATCCGTAGCCGTGAATGTTTGTTCTTCAATTGCCTCACCGAAAAGGTGCGTCCACCAAAAACATTTATATCTTCCACAAATTTTTTCCCAACCTTGCCTTCAAATGTGGAAGGAGGCAAGGTTTAAAGAAAATTCACATCGTACCCAGATCTGAACACTGTGATAACAACCTTAAATTACTAACTACAATGGATGACAAATTAACTAAGATGCGAAAATTATATAAATCTGGGGGGAAAAACCATACTTTCTTTGGAAGATGAGAGAAGTTGTCCCTGGTACTTTCAAGCTTGAGACGTCGATTTGCTTTACTACACCTCTACTTATAACGAGATCTTGTCTCACAAACCATGAACAAACCCTAGGAAGAAGTAGGTGTACCAAATCCGGATCTTCAACGTCCTTTTCGACGCTCAGATTTGGATCGGTCTGAAAGTCGACGAGATTTGGTGATGGATTTGTGAAGAGATCCGCAGCAAATAGATGTACGGTAGGAGGCATTTGAGTTTAGGGTTCGGGAGTTTTGGGGGAGAAGAAGGCGTAAGTCTAAACAGCAAAAGTAAATGGGAAAATGAGAGTACAAAACTGGTTTTCACTCTTCTGTGAAAATGCATTTTAAAACCACACATTTCAGAAAAAAAATTTCAAAGGGTAATGCTACACCTACAACCTTACAACCTTACAATCTTAGGTAGCGCAATCTCATTGGAGATGTGTACAACCCACTACAACCTACTCTACAATACATTCCAATAAAATTGTGCCACCTAAGGTTGTAAAAGAAAGGTTGTAAGAAAAGGTTGTAGGTGTAGCATTACCCAATTTCAAAACCACTTTTGCAAAAAAACCTATACAAACATGTTTTTCTCATTTTTTATTTTCAAAAAAATGAAAACAAATTTTAAAATGTTATCCAAACGCAGCCTTAACAGTTCTGTTGTAGACAGATTTTGAGGCGTGATTGCCTGGTTGGTGCGTATGGTTTAGGGCGCTTAGGCTCTATTGGAATTCATGGGTTCAAATCTGGGGGTTCTTTTCTTGAATTTCGTTTAAATTGAGTTGAGATGGCAGTACCATTTATAAACATTTAGTATATTGTTTTTTGCGTGATTGGGAAGTGAAAATTCTAGTTTGAGTGTTTTGATTAGGGCGCTGGGCACCGAGCACTAACACTCCCTGGTTCGAAACCCGAGGGGCTCATTTTGTTTAAATGGATTCTTTTTTTTTTATTTCTATTTTCACTAAGGAGAAAGTTTAAACTTAAATATGATTTGAATGTGTTATTAAATTAATTTTTAGATGAATATGTATAAATTAAAGGTTTATTTGGGTCTAAATTAAATTACAAAATTAGATTTGATTAAAGGAGGGAAATTTTAATTGTCTTGATCTAGATGTATCTAGAGTTCATATGTATATAAACTAGTATAACCCTGTGCAATATATTGCACAAAATTTTTAAACAGTGTGCAATATACTGCACATAATTTTTAAAACTGAGAAAATAACAAAACTATTTTGAAAACATCTATACTATACTAGTATATCTAATAACATCTATACTACTGCACGCTTTTTAAAGTTTGAATAAGGAATATGATTTGCACTTCAAAATTTGTATGGAGAAAGAGTGGGAAGTTGCCTCCTACATTTGCACTCCTCTTTTAGTTTTAAAAAGAAAAAGTTAGAAAAATCCTTGGACCAAAAGTGATTTAGCATAATATATTGTATAGATAAATTCGATTTGGAGTAAATTGTAAATTAGTTTGGTGAATGTAAGAATTTGAAGGAAAAAAATATTGATTTGGGGAAATTTGATTTTGATATTTTGATAAAGTTTTATTAAGCTAAAAGTTTCATTGAAAATCCTATTATAGCAGGCTAAGGGACTATCTAATTATTTTGAGAATAATTAATTAGAAAGGATAAATAAAATGATGAAATGAGTTATACGAATGAATGAGATTTTTGAAAGAGGTTAAGAATAACCTGGAAATTTATGAAAATTAGGTAAGTGGATTCTAGAGGTAGGGTGAGACCCAAGGTGACCAGCAAGTTTGATAAATGAAAATTTGAGAAATGGCCAGTGTGGGAAAACGTTCTCATTGTTTGATTAAATTCGGAAGGGAAAGCTAGCTTTAGGTGGTGCTAAATAATTCTACATAGGCGTGAAATATAAGGATAGGCACAAGATGGGTGATGTGAAAAAACTTGAGCAAACTGAGTAGGGGGCTCTATATAGTCAAGTGGTTGTATTACGGGACTGTGATTGTCATGCAGAGGAGACGAGTCTCAATTATTTCTGGGGCTATGAATGATCGGGTGGATGTACACTAGGATTATGAATAGTCGGGCGGAAGGGAGACGGATCTCCAGTATTCCGGGCTAGGACGAAGCTTATGGGATGTTTGCGCAATGAGGGTTCTGTATGGTCGGGCGAATATATTCCGGGACTAGAGCCAATATTCATGGAATGTCTAAATCTTGCCTTTGTCACCGTAGTTGAATTGCATGGCAAGGGATAAAACCCTACAATGAGGAGTACGCTAAGGGCTTGCCCTTGAACCTATGTTGTATGGGCGGCATAGAATCCGAACGCGCTAGAATAGAATTGTATGCATTAGTGTTTGCATTAGTTATTAGGTTCATAACATACACTGACATGGTTAGGATAGTCACATTTCATTTTGTTTTGCATACAAGTTTGTGATTGTTAAATTGAGAAATCGTTGTATTATAACATTGCGTCGGTTGCATTCAACTGACGTGGCCGTAGTTTTCAAGTTTTGCATGACTCGGATTAGCAAGCGGCGTGGGCATGAGCTTAGTGTCGAGAAATGTTGCAAGATTGAAGATTTTGATGATATACGTTGTGTTTTATTTGTAAACTAGATTTTCCCGTGGGCACGTGCCTACGACACGTTATCAGAATGATACAGCATATGAAAAGCCTTGTAAACAGTAAATCAATAATTATATAGCTCAAGTTTGAATAGTATGACAATAATTAGTTGTAAATAAAAGTCCATGTTTTCATTAGTATATGTTGAAAAATATTTATAAATTGGGGTGTAAAAGTCCATGTTTCCATAAGTGTGTGTGTGTGTGTGTGTGTATATATATATATATATATATATATATATAGAGAGAGAGAGAGAGAGAGAGAGAGAGAGAGAGAGAGAGAGAGAGATAATTAAATAAATAAAGGAGTTGTTTTGGGGGGATTTGAATTTGACTTTTGGGGGGAAACTTTGGGGGGGGGGGGGGGGAATGTGTTTTGTGAGGTCAGATCTGGGCCTTTGATTTTGGGAGAATTGAAGGAAAGCCACTTGATAGCTTTCTTTGTGTTTTGTTATATAGATTTCCGCTGTGTATTGTAAAAAATAACATTGTAATGAAAAAGTTTTAATTTTCTTGTAATTTTGTACGGAATTAAGAAAGATTCTGGTTTTGTTACGAATTACCTGTGTTTTGGAATTCAGGGTGTTACAACATTTGTAATGAGGCCCTAAAAGTCAGCAAATGTAATAAGTGCTCACCCTTCGACAACCAAGTAATAAAAATTTAATTTCAAATCAGCATGCTTCAAACAAACTATTTCAACTTCGAAAAACTTTTTGTCTCGTTACTTGACTCCACGCCACACGCGATGATTCCTGACAATCTCGTTAGATCTCGGCACTCGGCATGGATCTCGAGCCACACACGAGATTTCTCTCAATCTCGCTTTACCTCGGCACTCGGCATATATCTCAAGCCACGCGCGAGATTTCTCACAATCTCGCTAACCCCGGTGCTCGGCATGGATCTCGAGCCACACACGAGATTTCCCTAACCTCGCTAGACCTCGGTGCTCAGCATGGACTTCGAGCCATAAGCGAAGATTTCTCACAATTTCGCTCGACCTTGTCACTCGGAGAGTACTTCGAGCTATAAGCGGAAATTGCTCACGATTCGGCTCGAGTTCGACACTTGGCGTGGACTTCGAGCCATAAGCAAAGATTTCTCACAATCTCGCTCGGCTTTGACTGTAACACCCCGTAAAATAAAAAAATATCATTTTGAATTATTTATTTTTATCAATTTAATTGATGGGTTATTATAATTTTTCCTTGACTACTATTTCTTTTGTAAGTGCAAAGCACGTGCAATACTATGTATTATGCTTATACAATCACTATTGTTCATTTATCTATATTTTTCATTCATTAAATTTTATTATTTGTTTTTATTTCATTTGGATGAAGGAATGGTAAATTTTATTATTTTCTTCAATTACTATTTTTTACACGTGCAAATATTTTCGAAGTGTGAATTTAGAATTATGAGTTGATAAACAAATTCTATTATTTCGTCCCCCTTCCCTACATCGCTTAGCCCCCACGTCTCTCTCACAAACCCTAGCCCCGACCACCGTCCCCCCACTTCGTCGTTTCAGTCGCTCTCGCCATTCTCGTGCCATCACTCCGATGACCATCATCTTCCTCCATCTTGTAAACTCTAGGTATGAATTTGAGAATTTGAAAATTTTTTAATTTGTGAAGTAGAGAATTTGGGAATTTAGAGAATTTGTTAGTTTTTGAAGTAGCGAATTTGAGAATTTGAGAAGTAGAGAATTTGAGAATTTGTCAAATATTTCAAGTACCCTACACGCATACCAATCATTTCTTTTTTTTGATGAACCGGATGGAGTCTTGCGACTCCAGCCGAACAAACCAATAACATTAATCAAAAAGTCTTACAATCGGAGTTTTACAAGCCGTAAAACCAAAACTAGCAGGGAAAAAGGAGCTAGCAAATCACTCGAGGTACAACACAAGACCAAATACACATAAGACATAAAACAAAGAACCAGACGAATGATAATAACAGATACATCGAGATGGCCCAACAGAGGGGACTACATCGCAAGAAGCACACAAAGCCGCTCGATCCCTAGCCAAAGGGATGACTTGCAGGGTGCAACTCGCAATCTCGGCTGCGAAGGGAGATCGCAGAACGGGAACACCCAGCAAGCAGCAACAGCGCGACGATGAGTGTTCCGGATAAAACCATGAACTCCTGAATAGCCCTGGATGAATAGACTCAACAGGAGAGGGGAGACTGAAGTCCTATCTCAGAACAGACCACCATGACCGAACCCGTCACAATCTAAACAACAAAACCATCGACTGTACTCGTTCCTCAGCAATGGAACACAAGAACTTAAAGAAGGAAGGCAATAATGGAACAAGATACTCAATTACATGTAGCTACTAACTCAAACTTTATAGGTAACCAACAAAGAATCAAACTAAAACAGGGCGGTACATTCCTCCCACGCGTCGCTCAGAGGATATGAACTCTGAGCTAAAAGTGCGCAAGGCCGGATCTGCCTATAGGGAAAAGAAAGACCAGAACCTCAAAACCACACTCGCAAAGGAATGCCGCTCCAACAAAACACACAAATGCACCCAGACAAACAAAATAAATCAATCAGTCACAGAAGACATTGAAAGGGTTAAAGCCACAACATCCAGAAAGAACAACATCCATATAAAACAAACACAACCAAAAGAAAAAAAGCCATCACCATACGAGGTAAGAGAACCGCATATGGTTCAAAGAAACAGAGAGGACAGGATTAAGAACATCCTCTGCTCTACTAGAGCAGAGCAACCAAAACCAACCAAAAGAGAGTATCACCGCAGCCCTCAACCAAAAGCAATACCAGGCAACCTCAAACCTGCGAGGAAGAAGAGGAGTAAACACTAAAATCAATACTAAAGGAAAAACAACCATAGCAGCTCAGAATAAAAACAACTTAAAAGGCGTTAAGCGTACGAAGGCCTTGAAAGGCTTCATTAAGTCTTCGACCGAAAAGAGCCTCTCTAGCTTCACTTTTTAACGAAGAGGACCAGAAATTGAAAAGAAATAAAAACTCTTCTATAATGATTTGAATAGAGGAAGCACGATTACTAAATAACCTCTTATTTCTTTCCAACCATATGATCCAGATAATAATTTGAACCGAAAGAAACCAAGATTTGCGGTATTTTTTGTTCTGGGGAAGAATAAACCAACAAGAGAGTAAGTTGGGAGGGATAGAGGGGAGTTCCCATGCAAGAGAACTAATTTTTCATAGCGGACGCGTGAAGTCACAGCTCACAAACAGGTGATCTGCTTCTTCAAAATAAAAGGAGCAGAGAGGACACAATTTCCCCCATGCTAAGTTCCTCTTGTTGAGGATTTCGGCAGTAAGCAGTCTATTGTTGAGGACAAGCCAAGTGACAATTTTCACTTTAAGGGAAGCGCAGGAGTGCCAAATGAATTCGGCGAACGGGGAGAGAGTACCTCTATAGTTAAGAAAGTGATAAAAAGATTTAACCGAGTAAATACCCGCTGAGCTCCATCGCCAGGAGATATCTTCTTTTGGATGCCACTCGTAATCGTTAAGGGAGGTTAGGAGGACATTAAGATCAGACGTTAAATGAGTCGGGAGACTGGCAGTGAATGGGATTAACCAATGCCTTTGCAAATTAATGAGAGTGAAAGATTCGGCTACCGTGGCAAGAGGATTGGATGCCAGTCGAAAGAGAGCAGGGAAAGCTGAGGTGAGTTTGGAATTACCAATCCACAGGTCAGACCAGAAGAAAGTTATGGATCCATCAAAACAGTCATGTTTGATGCCACATTGGAAAGCGGCGGACGCTTTCAAAACTCCCTTCCAGAAAGGAGAGGCATTGCGGTGGATACTGTGGGGAAAAGCCCACCACCTATGATTAGAAAAGCAGTTGGCCTTGATACTTTGGATCCAAGGTAAATGGTCGAATTTAAAGAACCTCTGTAGAACCCCGTATTTTCAAATATTATTTTGATTATTTGAAAATGAATTTAAATGATTTTCTGAGAATTTAATTGATATTTTCTAAAAGATTTATCCTTTGTACACGTGCAAAACACGTGCAAACGACTTTTTGAGATGTTTGGAAAATTAAGTTTTCTTTATGAAAAACCATTATTTATTATTTGAGAATTATTTAGTATTTTTTCCAGATTTTTCTGAAATTAATTGTGCCTATTTGCAATTTTTGAGAAAAGGACTTATTTGCAAAATTGACATTTTTAAGGGCTAAAATGCAAAATTAGCATTCTGGACGTTTTAAATAGTATTGGTTAAGATTTAGAAGTATATTTTCTATTGAATCCTAATTTAATGAATTTTAGATGAATTTCCAAGAGTAGATATATATATATATGTATAATTGCATTTTGAAGGGATTATTTTGTAAATATATTCCTAAACCCTAATACTTGATCCCGACCTATATAAGAGAGTTTGCAGCCGTCATTCGCTGCACAACTCAGATCTTATTATATTCTCATTCTTTTGGTGATTGAGGAAGAAGCTTTTGGATCTAGCAAAGGAAGGCTTTTGTGGATTCTTCTTGATTCTAAAAGGTGAGTGATATGGACTTGTTTATTTATGTGTATGTTTGTATGCTGTTTGCAGGATGTTTTTCGTATTTAAGTATGAAATCGATGCCATGGTTGTATTTGTTATATGCATGTGAAATTCCATGAAAGATTAGTAGATCTCATTGACAATTCTTGATTTGCTTGAAACATGTTAGATTCGAGTATGGTTATGAAAATAAGAAATTGGATGGATGAATCTCTGGATCTTATGATTACGAATCGGATTAGATTTGAGTTGAGGAAGAGATTTGGTATTGAGATAGACACCAGAATTTATTATTTGATTTCAGACCTAGTTTGTGAGAATTGTAGGCCGACAGTCGACTGGTCTATGACTCAGTCGACTGGTACGACCCTATTATTATACTTTCAGTCTCGTGTAATCGTTCGGGACAGTCGACTGGCACTATAATCAGTCGACTGGTATGCTGAGTAAAGTTTTGTTCAGTCGTTTCGGGACAGTCGACCATGACCCCTATGAGTCGACTGTTAGCACTTGGATTGTTCTTGAGAAATTATCGGTAATTGTTTAGGGTAAGTCGACTGATGGTTGATGAAGTCGACTTACTGCACTTGTTATAATCTTGGATATTGGTTCTCGGGGCAGTCGACTTACTATAACATAAGTCGACTGGTTATGATGAGTTTTCGTGATCTTGAGGGTTCTTGTTATCTTTAGTTGTTTGTAGATGGATATGTTCGTCGGTGTCATGGCATGCCGGGTTCTTATTCGATCTATACCTTCTTAGTTTGTTTGTAGATGGATATGTTCGTCGGTGTCGTGGCATACCGAGTTTGTATTCGATCTATACCTTCTTAGTTTGTTTGTAGATGGATATATTCGTCGGTGTCATGGCATGCCGGGTTCGTATTCGATCTATACCTTCTTAGTTTGTTTGTAGATGGATATGTTCATCGGTGTCATGGCATGCCGGGTTCGTATTCGATCTATACCTTCTTAGTTTGTTTGTAGATGGATATGTTCGTCGGTGTCATGGCATGCCGGGTTCGTATTCGATCTATACCTTCCTAGTTGTTTGTAGATGGATATGTTCGTCGGTGTCGTGGCATACCGGGTTCGTATTCGATCTATACCTTATCTTTAGTTTTGTAGATGGATATATTGCTATCCGATCTATGACATTATTGGTGATCGATTGTTGGACATACATTGTGGCATTGGGACTTATTGATAATTGGGCATATACTGAGATGTGAGGATTTCTGTTGGCTCAGATCAGTCGACTGGTTCATTATACAGTCGACTGCACCGACCAGTTGAGCTGCACTATTTTGAGGATGATTGATTGATGGATACTTGATCGTTGGTATTGTTTCTCGATTTGGTTCTTGCATGTACTGGCCTATCGTTCTTGTTTCAGATTACATGTTCAGTTATTGTATTTTTGCTCAGTATATGTTGGTTGAGAATTTATGTTTATTTGTTATTTATGTTTGTTGTTTATATCACTCACACCATTTATGGCTCACCCCGTAGTTTTGGGGGTTAGGGTTCAACTCTAGCCTCACATGTTGCAGGTTGCTTAGGATTGGAGGCTTGGATGCTTGGGTTAGCTATAGAAATTATGAGTGTTATAATAGAGCCTTGTGTAAATTGTTGTAAGAAGAGTTTCGTAAAAGGAATTGTTGTAATTTAAAGTGTTTGTATTTCCGCTGCAATGTTAAAGATTATTGTAATAAAGATTTGGAATAAAATGATTTGAGTCTTTGGCTATGTATGTTGTTACATTGAAGTGGATCGCTGGGAAAGTGCCACGTATTTTCTAAAGTTTCGTATTTAGAAATTCGGGGCGCTACAACCTCCAAAGCCATTTACCCAACAAAGCTATGTTATGGTTTTTGAGGTTCAACACCCCTAAGCCCCCTGCCTCTTTGGGGGAACAGACCAGTTTCCAGTTAGATAGATGAGAACCTGGCTTGTGATTGAACAAGCCTGACCAGAAGAAATTACTCCTAATTTGATCTATTCTCTTGATGACCCAAGAAGGGACATAATAGAAAGACATCATATAAAGAGGGATAGACGTAAGGACCGAGTACAGGAGGATCAATCTACCTCCTCGGGAGAGGAGCTTCCCCGTCCAAATATTAAGCCTAGATTCCACCTTATCCACCATGGGCAACCAATCTGATCTGTGCAATTTTCCCCATCTCAGGGGAATACCCAAATACGTGATGGGGAAAGAAGCAATAGGGCAGTTAAAGAAGATGGATATCTCGATCATGCGATTGGGAGAACCTCCCAGTCAGAGAACTGAAGATTTTTGAAAATTGATCGAAAGACCTGAGGTAAGTTCAAAACAGTAGAGAAGAAGTTTCAGGTTACGGAGAGAGTGGGGGTTTGGTTTAGCAAAAATAATGGTGTCGTCTGCGTACTGCAGGTTCAGAACACCAGGAAAGAGGCTCGAGTCACCTAGCCCTTCAATGGCCTGGGCTTCCCGAGCTTTGCTAAGAATCTTACAAAAGACGTCAGCAACAAGGGAGAACAAGAGAGACGAGAGCGGATCACCCTGGCGAAGGCCACATTTGATTTTAAATTTGTGACCTTCGGAACCATTAATGACAATGGAAGAAGTGCCAGAGAAGAGGCTGGATTTAATCTAGGCGATCCATTTGGGACCAAAACCCCTATTGATAAGAATATCAAACAGGAAATCCCAGCTGACGTTGTCGCAAGCTTTTTGGAAATCTAGTTTGAGAAAAATACCTTCAGAATTAGACTTGTGATAGTGCGATATTATTTCTTGGGCCGAAGCCACACTATCAAGGATAAAACGATCCTTGATAAATCCCGATTGGGCAGAGTCAATAAGGGGAGAAAGAACTGCGCTTAGCCTCGTGGAAAGAACTTTCATGTTGATTTTGAAAGTGGTATTGATGAGGCTAATCGGCCTAAAGTTGGACACTGTGTGCACTCCCAACATTTTAGGGATAAGCACGATGTACGCAAAATTGATGCGATCAAACGAAAATGCGCCTTGATGAAGTTCCAAGAACATCCGAAAGAGATCATCTTTAAGGCAGTGTCAAAACTTTTGGAAGAAGAAAGCGGGGAATCCATCCGGTCCTGGCGCTGAATCGCTTTTTAAAGCGAAAACCGCCTCTTTAATCTCCTCCAATGAGAAGGGGACTTCAAGAGATGAGAGATCTTGAGACAGAGGACCGTAAAGATGGTGCCAATCTAGGCTAATGGAATGCTATTTGTATGAACCAATCAGGTTTTTATAGAAGGACAGAAAGGTCCGATGTATCTCCCCATCAGAATGAAGGTCGACACCATTGTCTGTGATCGATGAGATATGGTTACAATGTTGCCTGTGGGACACAAAGTTATGAAAGAAAGCGGTATTGCCGTCACCTTCCTTTAACCATCTCACTCTGGCTCTTTGAGCCCATTTTATGTGGTCCTGATAAAGGATGTTTGCATAATCTCGCTTACAGGAAAGCCTTTCGGCACGAGCTGAGTCAGAAAGAGGACCCAGCTCCTCCATCTTATCGAAGGATTCGATGGAAGCCAGCAGGTAGTTCTTAAGGAAATTGGTGTTATACTGTCTGTCGTAGCACCAAATCTTACAACCAAATTTGATCGCGTGAAGTTTGAGGAGGATGCTACCCAGCCCAGAAGATCCGGTAATAGCGGATAAGCATTCGACAATAAGATTGACGAATAATTGGTCTTGTAACCAGAATTTTTCGAAACAGAATTTATGATGATAAGTAAAAGTGAAGTTAGAAAAAAGAACGATGGGAACGTGGTCGGATGAGGGGTTTGTAAAGCTTTGGAGAACGTGTTTTGAAACTGGTTAATCCAGGACTGAGAAACCAGAAACCGGTCAAGTTTGGCCATCGTCGGAGATTGACGCTGGTTGGACCAGGTAAACACTCTACCATTATGAGGGATATCAGTCTACTGTAGTACTCGAATGCAATCGTTGAAAGATGCGGATTGAAAAATAGAGGAGGATGGAGTAGACCTTTCAGAGGAGAATCTGGTGACATTAAAGTCCCCACAGAGGACACAGAGACCGATGGTGAGTTGGTGAAGCAATTGGAATTCGTTCCAAAAAGTAGGGCGACCATCTAAAGTGGAGGGCCCATACACCGAAATCACCGTGAGTGGGCAGTTGAGAGTCAACCAGTGCAGTTGGACGATGTGGAAGAACTTATCTTCGAACCGAGATAAGAGAAAAAACGGACTCTTTGAAACCGAAGAGGATACCTCCCCTAGAATCTCGCGTCAAGCGAGATCCATTTGGAGATAATGGATCCGCCGATGGTGCGAAGGATAGATGGGGAGGGGGAATCGATCTTCGATTCTTGGATAGAGATAAGATCACAACAGGAAGAGTTAATAATTTGGAAAATGGCCCTTTGTTTAACGGGGCAATTGAGACTCCGAATGTTCCAAGAAAGACTAATCATCGAACAACAGATGCTCCCGAACTCTGATACGTTCTCTCTGCCTGATAAAGGAGAACAATGAGGGTTTGTTCGAAACGATGATAAAGCCCATATTTTTAGCATTGTTAGCCATTTGTTGATCAGAAAACCAGTCGAATTGGGGATGGAAAATAGAACCCAAGAATTCTTGTTCCTGCTGAGGTAGGGAGAGAGTTGGTTCGGCACCTGGAGGGACAAAAGCTAACCGGGGGGGGGGGGGGGGGGGGGGGGTACCAGGAGAATTAGTAGAAAGGGCTATTGCATTTTTTTAGCCATAATCCGGGCGCTGGATCGGATAAAATGGAGTGGGGGCTTACCGCACGGCGAGTGGTTAAAGTCGGAGCCTCCTGATACCTCAACTGAAACCCGATGAGGAGGGCTGTCGATAGGAGAGAAAGTATAGGGAAAAGAAAGAGAAGGAGGGGCGGTATCGGGTGAAGGTATAGACTTATCGGCCCAAATCCGAGCAGCTGTAGAGCAGCCGCTGGGTGTAGAACCACCCAGCTTGGCCTCCATCACTGTCTTCAGATCAAGGGATAACCAACAGGGGATCGAAGGGTCGACAAAAGGAAAGAGAAGTGACCGGGGAGGAGGTAAAGAGAATTCGGAAACACACCAAGTAAACTCCAAGCGCCAATTAGAAACAATAAAAACACACCGACTGAAATTAAAAGAAAAACAAGCTGGTGATACCTATTTTAGAGATAGCTCACGCTTAAGCTCTGCTTCCTCTTCATCAAGCAAATTGTCTTGGTCAATCCAGCCATCTTCTTTAGATGAGAATGGTTTTCTGACCTTGATGGGAGGAAGAGACGGAGTGGATGCATTGATGCAGGGAAAGTGCGCTTGCCTTTGAAAATTCTCCCAGTCGGAGGCATAATGAGGGTTGGCTTCCCAAGCGGGCCACTGAGAGGAGGAAGACTGAGGCTTGGTCGCAGGAGGTGGGGAAGAGGGACGGAGAGCTAGGGTGGGGATCTCTAGGGGAGCAGACTTTATAGTAGTGGAGGTCGGAGGAAGTGGAGGGAGGGAAGTAGAGGAGGAAGTGAGAGTAGCCGACATCTTCCCAGCATGTTGAGAAGCAGTATCGGGGTTGATCCAAACGAGGTTCGGTGCTTTGGAGGGAGAAATCTTATTGCTGCTAGGAGAGACAAACTGCTTGGTAGAGGGAGGGAACTTCTTCCTTGAAGAGAGCTTTTGAGACCCTTTCCACCCCGTTTTGGAGGACAAGGAAGAACCGGGGTGGAAGGGAGCGGGGGTCGTGGAGAGCTTGGGGGCAGGCTTCAGAGTACTAATGGAGGGCAATGGAGAAGGACCACTAGGGTGAACCAAGTCATGATATTGGACGGAAACCGTGAAGGAGTTAAAATTGTCTTTCAGCGAGTATACCTCGATGCGATCTTTCCACAAAGGGACTCTAAAAAGAGCCTCCACTTGAAGACACCCCAAAGCTAACTTAGTCGATGACGATATGCAATGACCTCTCCGATACATTTGGACATTTCACCCACCAGACGCAAGGAAGAACAAAAAGGAGGAAGACCAGGCAGCGTAATCTTGGTGGTAGAGGAGCCAACAACATGCGTCGGAGGGGTAAACTGAACCCATTTTCGAATGGCCAGGGAGATAGCTCCAATCACATTGGAGGAGTTATTAATCAGTTCTTCTAGAACTTTGGGTGAGGGGCAGTGGATAACCACGTCGCCATTAGAGCAAGTACTGAGGATCCAATCCCACTCTTTAACATTGCAGGAGATACATAGGAAAGAATTTAGAGTGAACATGGGGATAGTACCTCCACTGAAGGATATTGCACCATAGGAATCAAAAAATTTGAGCCTATCCATCAAATCCAAGTGCGGAAAGAAAATCTGGGTGATGACTGGTTTGGGGGGGAGCCAGGGCCTCAGACGGAGCGAGAGAAGGGAGGGGAGTTGTATCAGAGAGACGGCTAGCAAACGGAGGCGTGGGGAGTAATGGAGACCTGGACGACACCTTCTGCTTCTTAGCTTTGAGGGCCTGATTTGCAGCTAGCTTACGCTGCAGGGAAGGGAAATCGAGAGCTGCCAGATGCTGCTCCGATATGGGGGCTCCCACAGTGAGACCCAATAACTTCTGAAGAGTGAAGCAACACGAACGTCCATGACCAGATTTAGAGAAAAATAAATATTTCATCTTGAAAGAGCAGTATTTCTTAACATGCCCAAGCTGAAGACACTGAAAACATCGATAGGAGAACGGAGAGATTGAGAGAGAGAGGAGAAAGAAGATGAGTGATGAACACATTATTATTCACATTTAGAAGCAATAACCTTAATGTAAATGCACATTTAAAAGCTCTATATGTGGTATTTAACTCTTATTTTCTCTTTTCCATAGGAAACAGTCTATAGCAGCAAAACGAAGCAAATTCAGGATTGTAAGGATGAAACACAGGAAGCTGAAGAGATCAGTCGACTGATCATGCTTACAGGCGACTGGACAGAGGGACTCAAGTTTAACAACAGTCGACTGGGCTGATGAATCATGAAAATACTAAAGTCTCGACACAGTCGACTTACATCCAAAGGCAGTCGACTGATAGGCGACGGAGTAAACAGATAGGATATTCGAAGATTCATCCAAATCTAATTTCAAATCTATCTGAATCCAGATTTATGCAAATCAAGTCTAGAGACTGGGGATTTCCAAGAGCACGTGGTTAACAGATAAGGAAGGAAAGAAGAAAAGAGAAAGAAACAAATCATCAAATCAAACAAAGAAGGAGTTTCCTGAAAAAGTGCAAAACCCTAATTCTCAGCCGTGTTCTATAAATATCAGAAAAGAAGCATCAACAGGGCTCTCTCTCGGTTGGCACTCTTCCAGGTTCCAAAACGACCGAATCACAAGAGTTTCTGAGCGTTCAAGTCATCAACAGGGGCATTATTCTATCGGCATCAAGGAAGGAGATAGGAGATCCAGTATTCGAAGGCAGTCGACTGTGTGACAGCCAGTCGACCTCATTACCGGACTTCATTAGTTTATTTCTTCTCCTTCTATTCTTTTATGTTGATCATGTATTCAAACTTGTTGATTAATAAAAGTATTATTATGTGGAACTAATTTCATAGTTGGGTAGATTGAAGCCGTAGTTATGTAGTGCTGTATTCTTCTGAACTCTTCTATTTTACTTATTGATTGAATCCATTTGTATTTGTATAGATTGATGGTAACCAAACTAGTTCTCGAAGTCTGAGAGCAGTCGACTGAGGTGAGAGCCAGTCGACTGACGTACAGAACTTGAGAAATCCAAGTTTGCATTACCATCCATCTGAATCTGTTAGATGAGCATATTGAGACGACCCGTATCTCGTGCACGTAACTAGTAACAAGGGAATCTTTAGGGGTTCCTGGTTCAATCAACTTAAGGGATCTAGATCTGATACCAATTTCTAGAACCTTGAGTGTTTGTTCGTTTCCACTGATCTTATGTTTTCTTTAAGCACAACTTAGTAGATACCATGCTAAACACTTAATGAAAGAAACGAATTAGAGTAGATACCATGCCTAATTCTTGGCCTAGGGAAACAATACTTTAAGGAGTAGATACCATGCCCTTGAAGTGAACAAACATGAGTAATAAGAAGAAGTTCAGAAGGTGACTTAGCATTACTGACTATTGGTGGAGATCTAAACCCAACTACTTCATAAATATCTGTGATTCAACATTCCTTAATTTAGTTTAAATCTTTTTATTTCTTTTAGACTTTCAAAACAACTCTTTATGATTTTTATTCTTTTTATTGATTAGTAAGTTAAAGTCTACAATCTCTGTGGGATCGACCCTTGCTATTGCTACGCTTTTCTAAACGATTCGTGCACTTGCGAGGTTTATAATTTGTGTCTAGTTTTATCTATTTATTTAGGTAGCTAGATTGCACAACAAGTTTTTGGCGCCACTGCCGGGGATTGTCTAGTATTTTAACTTACAGATCAGTAGGAAGTTTTTATTTTCTTTCTTTTAGTTTATTAATAAGTTTTTCTTTTAGGTTACAGGATTTTGGTGGATGCACGGAAGGAGATCACTTCGTCCAGAGCTACTACCAATTGACGCAGAAACAGAACGCACTTTGCACAGATTAGGTCGACTGATTGCGACCAACCAGTCGACTGCTGCACGAACCCAGTCGACTGCTCAGAGACCTCAGTCACAAGAAATCATGGCAGAAGAAATACCCAATCGCGTACCAATGCAGGATAAATTTATGCCTAAGAACATTGAACAACCCTCCTGCATTGCGTATCAACCCAATGTCACAGGGAACATGCATCTATCTCCTCAGTTACTTAGTATGGTTCCCCATTTTAGTGGCAGACCTGATGAAGAGCCTCATCTCCATTTACAAGACTTTTTCGATCTTTGCAGGACACAAAGCGTCCAAGGGCTTACCCCTGAATAAATCAGGTTAATTTTGTTTCCTTTTTCCTTAAAACTTAATGCTAAACTATGGTATAATTCTTTGGAACCAGGATCAATAAACTCATGGGAGCAATTGGCGACAAAGTTCTTAAAAGAATTCTTTCCAGCCCAAAAGACCAAACAGCTGAAAAGGGAGATTCAACTCTTCCAACAAAAGGATGGAGATTTATTTTTCGAAGCCTGGAAAGATTTCAAGAACAAGCTTCTCAAGTGTCCAACACACAACATGCCTAAAGATGATCAGGTACAAGCTTTTTATGAAGGTTTAAATGATACTAACAAGGCAATTGTGGATTCAGCTTGCAACGGGATCTTAATGAGGAAAAGCGGCGAAGATGCCATAGAACTATTTGAAGAACTCAGCGAGAATTCACAACAATTCTCAACAAGGAGGGGCCCTTCGAAAAAACAGGGAGTTTATGAAATTTCTAGTAGCAATAACATTCAATTGGAAATGGTAAACATGAATAAGAAAATTGATATGCTTGTTAATGCAATGTCCATGATGGGTGGAGTTAAAAATCAAACAAATGAAATTTGTGCAATTTGTTCTCATGTAGACCATACCACTGATACATGTCCCATGTCTTCTTTCACAGATCAGGAGCATGCAAATTATGTAGGTCGAGGAGTGTTTCCACCAAAGAATAACCCATTCTCAAACACATACAACCCAGGGTGGAGGAACCATCCAAACTTCTCATGGAGCAATAATCAGAATAATCAAGGGACTCAATTCACACAAGGACATGCACGAAATTTCCAAATGGGAAATGGGATTGATAGGCCAGTTCAAGAACAGAAGAAGTTGGATTTTGAATCCACCATTCTTCAGTTGCTCCAACAACAACATCAAACAAGCAACCAACAAGGGCAAGCAATTCAGAAGTTGGAAACACAAATTGGCCAAATTGCTAAAGAGTTAAGCGAGCGAAAGGCAGGGGAACTTCCATCACAAACTATACCAAACCCTGGAGGCCAAGAACAGCTCAAGGCAGTCACAACATTAAGAAGTGGTAAGATAATTGACAGTAAAGTTGGAACACATACCGAAGAAAAAGAAGAACAACCATCAAAAATTGTGGGGTCCAACAAGGTAAGTGAAAAAGAAAGAACAGTTTTGCCACCATTCCCTCAAAGGTTAGTCAAACAAAAGAAAGATCAACATTTATTTAACATCTTTGAAACTCTCAGAAAGGTAGAAATTAATATCCCCCTACTTGATGCTATTAAACAAATTCCTTCTTATGCTAAATTTTTGAAAGAATGTTGTACTCACAAAAGAACATTTCAGGTTAGGGAGGATGTGGCTTTGACAGAAGAAGTGAGCACTGTCTTATTAAGAAAATTACCTCCTAAATTAAAAGACCCAGGTAGTTTTACTATTCCTTGCAGGATTGGTGAGCACTTCTTTGAGAAAGCACTACTAGACTTGGGGGCAAGCATCAATCTTCTTCCATACACCATCTATGAAAAGTTAGGATTGGGGGAACTCCAACCAACATCCATCACGTTACAGTTGGCAGATCGCAGTATCAAAAGACCTAGAGGTATTTTGGAAGATGTCCTAGTTCAGGTAAACGATTTCATTTTGCCTGCTGATTTTGTTGTGTTAGACATGGAGGAATCTTCAATGCCATCTTCTCTACCAATTATTTTAGGTAGACCCTTTATGAGTACGGCTGATATAAAAATTTGTGTTAAAAAGGGTACTATAAGCATGAAAATAAATGGAGAGAAGGTTGAATTTAAAATGTTTGATACACTGAAATTTCCACATGATGATCATGAATGCTATAATGTTGATGTGGTGCAGGATATTGTTGATCAGACATTTCAGGTACACAGCGTTGAACCATTACAAGCCACAATTACACAATCTCTAACTTTATCTAATGTTGAACAGGAATATGAAGACTGGGAGATTGCAGAGACAATACATCACCTTGACACTTCACAGTCATACTCAGGTAAGTTTGCACCAGTATTTGAAAAATTGGTGACTGATGACATTTTTGTTTCTGCAGACAAGTCGACTGGTGCACTGGACAAGTCGACTGCCGCAGAGGATCAGTCGACTGTCCAGACTGCTACCAGGGACCAGTCGACTGCACCTAGACTTACAGACCCAGAGCTTAAGCAGCTGCCCGACCATTTGAAGCACGCATATTTGGGCGAGAACCAGACGCTACCAGTGATAATTGCTGCGAATCTAAGTGCACAGGAAGAAGAGAAGTTGCTAAAGGTACTACGAGAACACAGGAATGCAATAGGATGGACCATTGCAGATATCAAGGGAATAAGTCCATCCAAATGCATGCATCGAATACTCCTTGAAAACAATGCAAAACCAAGCAGGGAGGCACAGAGAAGGCTTAACCCAAACATGAAGGAAGTGGTAAGAGCAGAGATTCTGAAACTACTAGATGTTGGCATCATCTACCCTATCTCAGATAGCAAATGGGTAAGTCCTATACATGTAGTGCCTAAGAAAAGTGGAGTCACAGTGGTGACAAATGAAAAGAATGAGCTTATTCCCACTAGAGTGACTACAGGTTGGAGGGTATGCATTGATTACAGGAAACTGAACAATGAAACCAGGAAAGATCACTTCCCTCTTCCTTTTATTGATCAAATGTTAGAAAGATTAGCAGGATATAGTCATTATTGTTTTTTAGATGGTTATAGTGGCTATAATCAAATTGCTATTGCTTCAGAAGATCAAGAAAAAACCACTTTTACATGTCCTTTTGGTACTTTTGCATACAGAAGGATGCCCTTTGGATTGTGCAATGCTCCAGCTACATTTCAAAGATGCATGATGATTATATTTTCAGACATGGTGGAAAGGTTCATCGAGGTATTTATGGATGACTTTAGTGTTTTTGGATCTTGTTTTGATGAATGCCTTAACCATTTGCAGCTTGTACTTAAAAGATGCGAAGAGTGCAATTTAGTGCTGAATTGGGAAAAGTGCCATTTTATGGTACAACAAGGTATTGTGTTGGGACACGTGGTGTCCAAAAGGGGAATAGAGGTAGACAAAGCAAAAATCGATATAATATCAAAACTACCCCCTCCCACTACAGTTAAGGGTGTTAGGAGTTTTCTAGGACATGCAGGGTTCTATAGAAGATTTATAAAAGATTTTTCAAAAATCTCCAAACCCCTTTGTGATTTGTTGGCTAAAAATGTTGAGTTTGTATGGACAGAAGAGTGCACAAATGCTTTTATGACATTAAAAAATCTTCTCATTTCTGCACCTATTGTCATGGCACCAGATTGGAGCCATCCTTTCGAGCTTATGTGTGATGCAAGTGATTATGCTTTAGGGGCTGTTTTAGGTCAACGAATCAATAAGAAACCCCATGTTATCTACTATGCTTCTCGAACTTTAAACGATGCACAGCTAAATTATTCCACTACTGAAAAAGAAATGTTAGCTGTTATTTTTGCTATAGAGAAGTTTAGATCATATTTAATTGGTTCTAAAGTTATTGTTTTTACTGACCATGCTGCCTTGAGATATTTGTTTGCTAAAAAGGATGCTAAGCCTAGGTTGATCAGATGGGTGCTGTTGCTTCAAGAATTCAATCTTGAGATTAGAGATAAAAAAGGAAGCGACAATGTTGTTGCCGACCACATGTCCAGGCTACTGCAGGAGGACAAAAGAATTGTGCCCCCACTTAATGAAACTTTCCCAGATGAACATCTCTTTGAAATAAACTTATGCTCGGGGCAGTCGACTGGTAACAGGACCAGTCGACTGGTACCTCACTGCTCAAATTTTCCATGGTTTGCCGACATTGTAAATTATCTAACCACTCATGTTTTCCCTCCAGGTATGACAAGTCAGGAAAGAAAGAGACTGGTGGCTATGTGCAAGCACTACTACTGGGATGATCCTTATTTGTTCAAATTTTGCCCTGATCAAATTATAAGAAGATGTGTGGCAGACGAAGAACAACTGAATATTCTACAACATTGCCACCAATATGCATGTGGAGGACATTTTGGACCAAAAAGAACAGCACTCAAGGTATTGCAATCTGGATTTTATTGGCCTAAAGTATTCAAAGATGCTTTTTCTTTTTGCAGGACTTGTGACAAATGCCAAAGAACAAGAAACATCTCTTCTAGAAATCAAATGCCACTGCAAAACATCCAAGTGATCGAGCTTTTTGATTTTTGGGGAATCGACTTCATGGGTCCATTTCCTAACTCATTTGGTTATTTATATATACTTGTTGGTGTGGATTATGTGTCTAAATGGGTCGAGGCTGTCCCCTCACGAACTAATGATCACAAAGTTGTTGTCAAGTTTTTGCAGGAAAATATTTTCACTAGGTTTGGTACACCACGAGCAATAATAAGTGATGGAGGGAGCCACTTCAATAACTTTCCTTTTGCTTCTTTGATGAAGAAGTATGGTATTACACATAGAGTGGGCACCCCATATCATCCTCAAACTAGTGGGCAGGTGGAGATTAGCAACAGAGAAATCAAGAGCATTTTGGAAAAGACAGTCAACACAAGGAGGAAGGATTGGTCGTTGCGCTTGAACGATGCATTATGGGCCTATCGAACGGCTTACAAAACACCCATCGGCATGTCACCATACTGTTTGGTTTTTGGAAAAGCCTGTCATTTGCCAGTTGAGTTGGAGCACAAAGCATATTGGGCCATCAAAAGGTTCAATTTTGATATGAAACAAGCAGGTGACAAAAGAAGATTACAACTAAATGAGCTTGAAGAATTGAGGCACGATGCTTATGAGAATGCAAAATTGTACAAGGAAAGGACAAAGTTGTACCATGACAAACAGTTAGCAAGGAAGGAGTTTTATGAAGGGCAGAAGGTATTGATATACAACTCAAGATTGAGACTTTTTCCAGGCAAGCTTATGTCAAGATGGTATGGGCCATACACTGTCACGAGAGTCTTTCCACATGGCACTTTGGAGGTTCATAGCAAAGAGAAGAATCAAACGTTTAAGGTGAACGGGCATAGAGCGAAGCCATACATAGAGATGAGCATAGAACCTCAAGAGGAAGATGTGAATCTTCAATCCATTCAATACATGGCATGAACTCATCATGTCTAGCTGAAGACAGAAAACACAGCGCTTATTGGGAGGCAACCCAATTTTTAGGGGAGTAATTACACTTTCCCTTTATTTTCTTTCAGTTATTCATTTTTTTTTCTTTGAGTTATTATTTATTTTTCTCTCCTTACTAGATGTGACATATGCCTATTTTTACATTTTCTTTCGAACATTGAGGACAATGTTCCATCTAAGTTTGGGGGTGTTAGGTAGTTATTTACATTTGGAATCCTTTGATTTTTTTTAGGATAAACAATTTCTTATAAAGTAAGAAGAAGTATACTTATTTACTTTAGGATTGTTGAGTTTCACAAGTTCCTACAAGATTATATGAGTCATGCAATTATACATAATAAACAAATGTGATGCCTTTTCTGTTGATTATTCCCTTTAGATCTAGTCCTAAATTGAGTTTAAGTAAATAGAGTGATAAAAAATATATATATAAATATATATATTCAAATAAAGTCAATCTACTCCAATATTTTGAGTGCTTAGTAACTAGGGGTATTCATCACCAATGTTTACCTTTACGTCAAACGGCAACTTGAAATATGAGTATGCAAAGCACTTTAGAGTTTGTGACTTGCTGAGTAACCGGGTGGATTCATCGCAAATGTTTTGCACTCGCGTAAAAAGGCAAGTGACAACTTTAGAGAAGCGACTGAAAAAAAAAAAAAAAAAAAAAAAACTCTAGTTTGCTACTCGGTTTGTAGTAGAGAAAAGGGGATAATCACAGATTGAGTAATTACATACTATAACTATAATTAATTGCATGACAAGTGTAGTTGAGTTTGGAGTTGTGACGAAACAATTGCACTAGAGAAAGTGGGTATGATTAATTTTACTTTATCTGAAATTGTTTATACTTTTCTATGTTGGTATCCACATAATAAGAACTCTTGGTGGTTGAGGCTGTCATTATTATTATACCCTTGTTCGTAATTCTAGTTTGCTTGAGGACAAGCAAAAATCTAAGTTTGGGGGTATTTGATGAACACATTATTATTCACATTTAGAAGCAATAACCTTAATGTAAATGCACATTTAAAAGCTCTATATGTGGTATTTAACTCTTATTTTCTCTTTTCCATAGGAAACAGTCTATAGCAGCAAAACGAAGCAAATTCAGGATTGTAAGGATGAAACACAGGAAGCTGAAGAGATCAGTCGACTGATCATGCTTACAGGCGACTGGACAGAGGGACTCAAGTTTAACAACAGTCGACTGGGCTGATGAATCATGAAAATACTAAAGTCTCGACACAGTCGACTTACATCCAAAGGCAGTCGACTGATAGGCGACGGAGTAAACAGATAGGATATTCGAAGATTCATCCAAATCTAATTTCAAATCTATCTGAATCCAGATTTATGCAAATCAAATCTAGAGAATGGGGATTTCCAAGAGCACGTGGTTAACAGATAAGGAAGGAAAGAAGAAAAGAGAAAGAAATAAATCATCAAATCAAACAAAGAAGGAGTTTCCTGAAAAAGTGCAAAACCCTAATTCTCAGCCGTGTTCTATAAATATCAGAAAAGAAGCATCAACAGGGCTCTCTCTCGGTTGGCACTCTTCCAGGTTCCAAAACAACCGAATCACAAGAGTTTCTGAGCGTTCAAGTCATCAACAGGGGCATTATTCTATCGGCATCAAGGAAGGAGATAGGAGATCCAGTATTCGAAGGCAGTCGACTGTGTGACAGCCAGTCGACCTCATTACCGGACTTCATTAGTTTATTTCTTCTCCTTCTATTCTTTTATGTTGATCATGTATTCAAACTTGTTGATTAATAAAAGTATTATTATGTGGAACTAATTTCATAGTTGGGTAGATTGAAGCCGTAGTTATGTAGTGCTGTATTCTTCTGAACTCTTCTATTTTACTTATTGATTGAATCCATTTGTATTTGTATAGATTGATGGTAACCAAACTAGTTCTCGAAGTCTGAGAGCAGTCGACTGAGGTGAGAGCCAGTCGACTGACGTACAGAACTTGAGAAATCCAAGTTTGCATTACCATCCATCTGAATCTGTTAGATGAGCATATTGAGACGACCCGTATCTCGTGCCCGTAACTAGTAACAAGGGAATCTTTAGGGGTTCCTGGTTCAATCAACTTAAGGGATCTAGATCTGATACCAATTTCTAGAACCTTGAGTGTTTGTTCGTTTCCACTGATCTTATGTTTTCTTTAAGCACAACTTAGTAGATACCATGCTAAACACTTAATGAAAGAAACGAATTAGAGTAGATACCATGCCTAATTCTTGGCCTAGGGAAACAATACTTTAAGGAGTAGATACCATGCCCTTGAAGTGAACAAACATGAGTAATAAGAAGAAGTTCAGAAGGTGACTTAGCATTACTGACTATTGGTGGAGATCTAAACCCAACTACTTCATAAATATCTGTGATTCAACATTCCTTAATTTAGTTTAAATCTTTTTATTTCTTTTAGACTTTCAAAACAACTCTTTATGATTTTTATTCTTTTTATTGATTAGTAAATTAAAGTCTACAATCTCTGTGGGATCGACCCTTGCTATTGCTACGCTTTTCTAAACGATTCGTGCACTTGCGAGGTTTATAATTTGTGTCTAGTTTTATCTATTTATTTAGGTAGCTAGATTGCACAACAATGAGGAGTTAGGTGAAGGATAGTGGAGGGAGAAGAGGGAATTAGAGACCCTCAGAAGCTTCTCGATACCAGGCTTTAGGGGCCCAGATACGCCCAGCCCAGTAAGGGGAAGCGATGGGCCAATATTTTTATTATTTTTTTTAATATAATTTTTTTTTTAACTACCTCTACCCAGGAGAGGTCCATGGGCTTAAACAGGTCAGCCATGCAGGGAACAGGCCCAATAATGGAGAGTACCTACCCTGGCGATGTGGAGGAAGGGGCGAAGCAAGCACCCCACCGAAGGGGAGGACGACTGGGAAAGACGGAAAAATGGAGAATAGTGAAACCCAGTAACCTCACCAAAGAGGGGGACGGAGGAGAACGAAAAAAGATAGTAGACGGGAAATCCCAAACTGGATAGGAAAGGAGAATCTCGACGGTGGGAAATACAGTGGTCGTAAAAGACCCAAAGCAAAACCACCGCAAAGCCCAAACAGACCTCTTAAGAAACAGCTCCACCAATAGTGTTACCAAACCAGAATCACCAACACTGACTAAACAAAATAAATCTAAAAAAGAATTTACAGTGATTGGAGCACTAGGGAAAATAGGATCAAGGACCTCAGCCTCTCAATACCAAACCTCCGGGGCAAACAAAGAAGGGGGGCGGATGACACACCGATCTGACGCGCGTCGTGAGAGAAGGGAGACCTCCTTACAGCCGGACGAGACAGCTCAGATGACGAGAGCCGCTGAACAGGCGCTGAAGAAGAAGTCGGAGCTTCCACAGCTGACACCATAGGCGGGGAAGAACAACAAGGAAGCAAAAGGGGTCGGAGCGGGGGATGAGACGAGAGGCTCTGAGAAGAAAAGGGTATGGAGAGCTTGAAGATAGGAGTATCTTTAATGAAGGGAAGGGGAGGAGAAAAAGATAAGGGACACCGAATCTGAGCGAGGAAGAAGAGCTGAGGACGAAAGAGCTAATCGCCGGAGAGATTTTTTTCCAACTGAAGTCCGAGTTGCAGCTTGCAATTACCAATCATTTCTGACCCAAACATTTAAAAAAGGGAAATAGAAACAATAGTGACTAATCATGAACAAATGCCATAACATATAAAGCACACAGCAAAAAGATAAGTGTATCAGTTTTTTTATTGGGTATATTTGAATATTGGGATTTTTCTGAATAAAGAAAACTACTTTTGTAAATTTTCAAAAGAAATGGACTTTTTTTGTAAAAAATCATTTCGAGGTTAATTTTGAACTTAAAATTAGTTGAATGAGTTTTAGGGCCGGCTATCAGTATATGGCTCTAAGAAATGAGATTATATCCATATTTGGTTGATTTTCATTGATTTAGTTGAATAAATATATATAATTATGCAATTTTGGGATTGTTGGGGACTTTATTGTAAAACTATGATTAAGACACTAATTTCCCAGAACCTGGCTATATAATAGAGAGAATGAATAGAGAATTTATGGATACCCATATATTTTCTCTATTTTTGTGATTTATTAAGCATTTTTCTGAAATTTATCATTTATGCACGTGCAAAACAAGTGCAAATATTTTCTTGGGAAATAAAAAGTCAGAAAATTTATTTGAAAAATATAATAATTATTAGTAGATAATAATTCTAAATTTTATGGACTTTTATGAATAATTTATGGCATATTTGCAAAATTTTCAAAGTGAATGACTTTTATGTAAAATTATCACTTGGAGGCAAAATTTGAAATTTGAAACCCCCTTGGCTGCACATGAGGGACGACCCAAATCAGGAGAGATTAGGGGGATAGAATCTTACCTTAATTGATTTGATTAACTACTTAATTTAGTAGATCTACGTATTTGTAAAGATTTGATTTCTTAAAGGGGTTGTAAAATTCGTCTAGAAACCCTAAAAACAGATCCCCAACCTATTTTAGCTGCTGCTATAGTCACCCTCCCCTGTTGTGAACAAAATACCATCTTCTTTATTATTTCTTGGAGTTTTGGAGGCTTGGATCTTTCGATTTTCGCAAGGAGGAGAATGAGCTTTTCTTTCTTCTTATTATTATTCTTCAATTGGTCTTCTTTGAGGTGTGTGGTACTTCTTGTCTCTTGCTTTTCTATAAGATGTAGAATATGATGATGATGAAGTAGGATGTATGTTGGAGTTTTGTATGTTCTTTTGATGTAGATCTATTAGAGAATAAATCTCAATGAATGAGTAATCCCTGATAACTTTCATGAAAAAAAACCTTAAATTAATGAGTGATGTAGCGCCCCGAATTTCCAATAAATAATATTAGAAATACTTTGCACAAATTCAAGAATCAACTTCAATTGCAATCATAAACACAGAAACCAAATATAGGGAAATTTACAACTTTTTATTACATCAATTCTTTACATAGCACAACGAAAAATTAACACCTTGAATTACATTTTCTTTATTTTGACAACACTTTCTTTTACAACACATTCTTTTACAATTTGCATAATCCATATTATCATTCTACCACATGCATCCAATCCCAAGTTAACGGTACCTACCTGTAAAACATGAGGCTAAAGATAACCCTAACCCCTAAAACTACAGGGGTCAGCCATAACGGTGTGATTGACATAAACAGAAATACAATATAAATGAAGCATAAAGAATAAAGTCATGATCAACACATACCAATAGTAATAACGAATGGAATATGAAATAACAATAAATAAATCATGAAAACATCAAGTGAACTAAGCTAAGTGTCAGGTGTAGGAAAACAGAAAACAAACATGCATAAAACCAAGTCAAGAAAACACAAATGCAATATGATGACTCTCTAATGTATACTTATCGGATTCTATACATTCCATACTACATAGATCTGGTGCAAGCCCTCGTTATGCAACTAATCCTACTACAGTGATAGAAACAAGATCTAGATTACTCCGCGAATAGGCCTGACAACCTTCGACACATAAACATCATGTAAGCATAGCTCAAAAATCGGAGAATCACCTCCATGTCGTGTACCCCACGAATAGGCCTGCCGACCATCGACGTGCAGATACACAGTACATCCCGTGAATAAGTCTGCCGACCCTCGACACGTGAATGCACCGTATGTTCCGTGAATAGGTATGCTAACCCTCGACACGCGAACATACCAACTGTCCTCTCGGGACACAATAACACACAGTCATGGAATGCATCCGTTGGACTAACCCCTAGTGCATATACTTACGTTTCCCAAGTTCTATCACATCTTCACTAGTGTCTGTCCTTAGGTTGATTATTATTAATAAAACACAAATTCCCCCTCTCTAGAGTTAGTGTATCCTGCCGGACTTAATTCCAACAAAATAACCTCATGGCCCCAACTGGCCAAAATCCACAAAATCTCATCTGTCGATTTACAGGAATCCCACTCAACTCCTAGAGACTCACAATTCGAATATCAACACAAATTCCTTCAATAAAACTCTTAATTCCATCACCAAATTGTTTATGTTAAGAAAACTCCTTTAATCAAACAAAATCCAAATTTATCCAAACCCTCACAAATTTCCAGAACTGAAATAAGATATTAAATCCACTAAAAACTGAGTTTCAAATTTTGAAATCATAGAAAAATCACAAAACATCAATTCCTTCGAAAATCATATATATTTCACTTTATAAAGTCATAGAAGTAAGATTTAAATTCTATTATAATGAAAATACATCTCTCTGTAAAATATAGTAATCCGTAGAAAAAACTTTATTTAAAACAGTAGATCAATAATCCATAAGTTCGAAGAAATAATCGTTTAAGAAAAACGACGAAAAACTGATCAAAACAATCAGCATAAGGGCAGACGGTCGACTGTCATATTAGTTCAAAATATCGACGGTCGGCTGTCAAGCTAAAAATCCAAAATCAAGCAATTAACGGTCGACCGATATTTCTAGTGTAAAACTAGGCGGTCGACTGTCATGGCCAAACAGACAGCTTCAATATTCGTGCATTTTTTCAAATTGATACATCGATTTAGATCTTTAGCAACATAATTTGTAAAATAAAAATTCCTAAGATGATCAAATACAACTTATCTAACATGCTGAAGTTTATAAAACAAATCAAATTCTCATCAAGTTCACAAAATAACAATTTTTCATTAAACTTCTTCAAAACAGAAATAAAGAAGTGTATATGTATATAAGTTCACATATAGGGTTAACAAAATTGACAAGAATCATGGTGTAAAGTATTACTATGTTCAATTCAAATCTCAATATCAAAACAAATCAAGATTCAATCGAAAACTTCACAGAAAATACAAAACCCCAATTTCGGCTGAAACACAATCAGACCTGAAAACAAGGTTCAATGAAACCCTTCAAAACTTGATTCTTTGATCCAAGAAATTCCTTTTGAAATTTTTTATACACATATATAACTAGTTAGATTAATTTTTCCATGATTATAAGCATCCTCCACAATCGTTTGTCAAGTTTTACTCATCAAAACTCTCAAACAAATCATATATATAAACTCAACAGTAAAGTACTCATCTTTATCCATCTATATCCCCTATATGTCATACAAACTCAATATGTCCAATCAAATCAGTAATAATAAGAAAGAAAATAATATACCCATGATTCCTACTAGGTTCTTAATAATCTCAAGTCATCTATATAGAATTGTATTCATCAATTGCATAGTTTTCATGAAAAGTTCTATTTTTAATCATCCATCCATCAATAATTTCACTATATCATCATATCATCATCTATCATGCATTCTAATAGACAAATCATCACATACAACATGCATAAAACAATAAGAAAACAAATATATGTCACTCACCTCAATGAAGAAATTAACCGAATTAATAAAGAATAAAAAAAGTCATTCCTTCCGCAAAAATCCTAGATCCTTGCTTCGAAACTCCAAGAAAACAAATAGTAAAATAACATTTTGTTTTGCAGAGGAGGGGGGCTCCTGTAGTGGCCATAATATAGGCCGAAGTTTGGGTTCATTAGGGTTTTGAGAAAACTTTACAAAATATTCCTTTATAATATATCTTTACATATATAGATCTTTATACTAGGAAATTAGATTAACCAATTTAATTGGGATTAAAAATCAAAAGTAACTCTCCAGATCTGGCCGGCATCCATATCTAATCAGCAAAATAAATTTTGTAATTTTCTGCCTCCAAGTGGCAATTTTGTAAAAAGACCCTTCTTGAACAAATTAGTAAAATAAACCAAATATATTAGAACAAAATTTAAACTCTTGTCTCTGAGTTTTCTAGCCATAATGCTCAGCTCAGAAAACTGAAAATCTGGAGGTTTTACTCCCAAGTGGTAATTTTGCACAAAAGTCCCTCTTTTTGTAATATTTGCAAATATGTCATAAAATATTCGTAAAAGTCAAGAAAATTCAGAATTATTATCTAATAATAAATATTATATTTTCCAAATAAATTTTTTGACTTTTAGTTCCTAAGAAAATATTTGCACAAGGTCCCACTTAGGGCTGCAATCGAGCCGAGTCGAGCCGAATACCTTCAGGCTCGAGCTCGGCTCGTTCACGAAACGAGCTCAATTTTGAGCTCGAGCTCGGCTCGAGCTCGATTCGAGCCGAGCTTTGACCATATTCGAGCCGAATAGCTCACGAGCTTAGCCTAAAAAAAATCAAGCTCGAGCTCGGCTCGTTTACGAAATGAGCTCGGTTTTGAGCTCGAGCTCGGTTCGAGCCGAGCTTTGACCGAGCTCGAGCCGAATAGCTCGATTCGTTTGCAGCCCTAGTCCCACTTAAATTTCATATTTTGCAAAAATATCATATTTGTTTAGATCTTTACCAAATCAACTATAGATAAATTTTATCTTCAATGATGACAATGTCCAGCCCAAAAACAGCACCAAAAAAAGAGAATTTTCATTATTTATTTGAGATCCAATCAGTTTTTTACATAAAAGCCTCTCTCTCGAAATATTTATAAAAATAGCTTCTTTATTCAGAAAAATACCAAAATTTTGGATATACTTAATTATAAATAGGATAATTTATTCAAAAATTTAAAAGTGGAGATTTGCACCAAAAAACATTTGCACGTGTAAAATTGAAAAATTCGTTAAATAGTTAAATTAATTTAAATAAATCTAAAAAAATAAAATATCATAAATAAATGAGGAAAATAAATCATTAACCATAAAATTTTAAGAATTCAAAATTTTCTAACTTTGCACGTGTGTTGCACGTGCAAAATTGCAATTTCAAGAAAATAGTCAAAATAGTCAACTTTACTATTTAATATTGCAAAATAAAACTTTTTATTTTGCGGGGTTTTACAGGTGACCTTTCATGTATAAATGATGAAAGAATGTTAGAGATTAGTAATGCACAAAAATTCTTACTTTTCTTATATTATGCTTGAATAATCATATGTGCAGTGATAGGGAATAGAAGTTGTATGAGACTTGTATGAGTCGTTATCTAAATTGGAAGAGATCTAAACCTTGCTTTTATGAAAGTTGTTTACTTCAATGCAATTACACCACGTGTAAACTAGGATGCGATTAAGTAATGGTTTCACATATGCATAAGAGTGGGTATTTTCCCAATTTCATATCAATTGATAGTAACATTCATGCTAATTTTATAGATCTATAACTAATTGTAGTCTAATTGGTTAATAAGGTACAGTAGAAGTCAAAATTTTCCTATTCAAATTAATTTGTACAAAATTCCAAGTTAAAATGCCTTAAATTAAAGAGAATTTCGTTTCTGAAAATTTAGAGATGCTACATAGTAGCCACAATTATGGAAATATTTGAAGAAGAAAAAAATCGAAGTTATATGACTAAATTAAAAATATATGAGAAACAGAGGGTTGAGATAATTTTTTTTTTAATGGGGATATATTCAGTGAGTGAGTTGGGCTCACTGGCTGGTGCGCTGTGTTAGGTGTTGCCTGGTCTCGGGTTCGAGACTTTTGTTTTTTTTTTTTTTTTCTTTTTCTCTTTTATTAAATGTTGTGAATTTTAGCATGAAATTTAAAATATGGATTAAGTTTTAGAAATGAATTGAGAATAAAAATTGAGATTTATTTTGGGGTTAAATAAATAGTAATTTGACCTTCAAGTAATTTGACTAGAGTTATATTATGAGATTTCAAAATGCGGATTAAAGAGAATATTTGGAATTGAATTGAATATAAAAAGTGTTGGGGGACAATTAAATAGTGATTTATGTTTTTGATTAAGAAATAAATTTAATTATTTTGACTAGAGGTATTCGAAAAATTATATTATTTGAAATAAACTCGATCTAGAGTTAATTTGAGTTGGTTAAAGAATGACTTGGAAGTTGAATATCATATTATTGTGGAAAAAGAATATATTGAATGTAATCGGTAAAATTCTGTCAAGTTACAACTTCATTGAAAATACTATTAGAAGAGGTGGAGAAACTATCTATTTTATATCGAGAATGTCTAATTTGAAATGTTGGATAAGACTATGAAACTAGTTATACAAATAACTGAGTTGTGTGAACAAGGGAATAATTGGGTATATGAATGAATGAAAGTTTAAAATGAGAATAAAGAGGGTATGGATAACCCCTGATGTTGTGAACATGAAATGTGTAGATTCTAGAGGCTAAGTGAGACTCAGAGTCCCGGCACAGTGATGAAAGTTATGATAAATGAAAATTGAGAAGTAGACAGTGTGGGCTAATATTTCTCCGTGTGTTGATTTAAGTCCGGTAGGGTAAGCTAGCTCTAGGTTGTGATGGTTATAATAATATCATGCCCCGCTTCCCAAAAATATGGAATACGACTACGTGACGAAGCCCAGCGAATGATTTTTACATCATTCATAAGATGTAGGATCGACTCAGCATCATAACAAGAATATAACCAGATTTATATATAACCAAGTATGCATGAATAATTTATTAAGCAACAGAAAACAATTTAAACAAATAATAATATTCAAATAGTTCTCATGTCTGGATCAAGTGTAAACTCGAAAACAAGTCTTATACAGCAGAAGAAATAAATACCTTAAGGAAAGCAATTATTTAAACAAGTTCTTGCTCCAAGCGAAGCCTAAAATGTCTGCTCGCTAATCCCAGCAGGCAACTCGTCTCCAAGGTCTACTTAATAAATATAAAAAGGGAAAAATAAGAGAAGACGCCCTTAGTGCAAGCTAGGGCCACAAATAGTGAAAACAAGTACAAGTATGGGGAACAGGAATTGGAATCAAGAATGTAACAGGGATACAACACGTAGTGGGAATCTAAGAACTTGCTAGCAAGAGGGACATCCTAGTAAACAGGCTAGTTAACAACTGCTAATGGTAAAACATATGACAGGTGAACATGTGGGGGTAACTAACATCAAGTATCATGTCTCATGTGTCAGGTTCAACTTTCAAGCTTCAAGTTTCATGTATCAAGTTTCATGTATCGTATCATCAAGTATCAAGTAACATGTGTCATGTTCAGATTCATGTTCAAGTCTTGCAGTTATTACTATCTAGGTAGCACGACATGCATCCATCTTTTTACTACATAGTTGCTACAGTCAAAACAATTGCGTTTAGACCTAGTAATGGAGTCTATAGGGCGGTGTACTCAGGTTTCAGGTATCAAGTATCAGGTATCAGGCAGGCACGGTTCATGAATACGAAATTAAATAACAGGTTCACGAAACGAGTCCGTGAATACTAACAGGTTCAAGGACCACACAGTGGGTCCATGAATACAACAGGTTCATGAGCCAAGTAACTGACTCCATGAATACATCACATGCAACAGGTTCATGAACCGAGTACTGGAAAACACGGGCCCCCTTCCGAGTACACTTACCTATATTGTCCACTCTATAGTCTTTCCCTTAACCCCGGCTTGTTACACTTATTAACTCTTATCAAGCAAGCATACATATGCGAAATGTTGTAATTTAATTCTAGGAAAATTTGGGGATGTCCTATATGGTGTCCAGCAGCTACATATAAAATTTCGTGTCAAACGCTCGCTGTTTACACAGCTAAAATAATTTGCAAAGTAAACGTGTACAGCAGTTTTGCAAATCTGCGTCTACTGACACAGCTGCAGTAAAAATGCCATAACTCCTAGACCGTAACTCCAAATTTGAAAGTTTCAAAGTCTACGACACCTAGACATCCAGGGCTACAACTTCTATTCAGGTCTCGGGTTCATATTCTAATGTTAAATGGGTCGAAACAGCAAAAGAATATTCGGGACAGCAACACGTAGAAATAACCTACTAGTGTAGATTTCATGGAAATTTGTCATTTGGCGTCTAAGTTATTATGTGGTATAAATACATGATAATGGTGGTCAAAACAGCAAATAATAAATGTTTTTCAAGTCATAATGGTTGCAAGTTCGTCAAAAATTAAATGTGACATGTATCTACAAATTTAGGGCTCCTAAATTCATATGTCTAAGCGTTCATGTGCTCATGGGGTAAAAGAGTCCAATAATTATAAATTAAATACAAGAAAATTTTGTGACTCTTAGAATTGTCAATTTGGAGGTTCAATATTGATCTACAATGATATTCAAGGAGGAGTCACAATCTAACTATTTGTAGTATTTTCAAGGGTGCTTGTACTAGAACAATAAATTGTACAAGGATACTTGCCTTAGTTTGACGATGACTAGATCCACTTGTTGTAGAAATTTGGGTAGAAAAATCCCGGAAGAAGTCCTCAAAAAGCCCGTGCGAAAATCAACAGTAGATCGAGTTTTCCCCCAAACCGGATCAACCCAGAACAGCGGACAGCGAATTGGATCTGGTGCGGCAAGAACACGGGACAGCGGTGGCAGCCAATCGGATCGTTTCCAACACAGCGGATCTGGCCGAACACGGGACAGCAGATCTGGGATTCGCTGTGGGCGAACACCGAACAGCGATCACAGGCACGGATCTTGGCGCGATCCAACGGTCCAAATTTGGCCCCGCCCTTTTCCCTTTCTTCTTCTTCTTCGTTCGCTGCTTCGAAACAAGGAGAGAGAGAGAGATGGGGACGGCGACGTACGGCGGTGCTTCGACGGTGGCACTACGTCGTGGAGCGACGCAGCGACTGTGGCACGGCGGAGGCGCGAGGGTGACGGGAGGCGACGACGGCGGGCATTCTCTGTTCGGTTCAAAGAACAGGGGAGGAGTTCGGTGTTGTGTGGCGAGGTAGAGGTGGTCGAGGGGATGGTGTTGGAGAAGGTGAGGTGATGGGGATCTGGTCGGAGGTGGCGAAGTGGGTTCTGGAGTTGGTAATGGTGATGGGTAATGGATGGGGACGATGGTGATTGGGAAATGGCGGTGGTGGTTGCTGTGGTGCCGAGGGGTTGACAAAGGTGATGGTGAGGGAGCGGCTGAAGGCGAGGCGAATTGGGTATGGGCGATGGTGATCGGAGTAGAGGAATTGGGTTCGTGATGAAGGAGATGAGACGAAGGTGAGAAGGGAGATTAGCGGCGGGGTACGATTAGGTTAAAACAGTATTAGTTGGGATTAGGGTTGGGGTAGGGTTATATAGTAGGGTTTGCGGGTTCGTGGGTTTTGGGGATCCATTTCAAAAAGAGCCCAACAGAAGAAATGGTCAAAATGTATCAAAATGGGGATTAAAAAGATAAATGAGAAGAAATAGTCAATTCTTCTTGAAGAACGACACAAAGTGCACACAAATGAATTCGATAGAAGGACCAAAAATTGAGTCGAGACAAAAATTATGATTTTATTCAATCTAAAACAAATTACAGGATCTCAAATAGACGAGAGAGTACAATGAGGCAAAATACAGTATAAAAATACAAATACGGAAAAACAGGAGTTACAAATCCTACCCACCTTACACAAAACTTTCGTCCTCGAAATTTGCTTAGGCGGTACATAGAACAAGGTAAAAACAACTTAGGGGAGGGTGACAACAAGGGATCCAAAGAAAAGTCAACTTGGTGGTAACGCCAAAATAAGAATGGAGTGGATAACAACGATGTCAAATGGAATGCATGAGAGAGAATAGACTGTATCAAAAGGAAAGAACAACACGAGATAATAAAGCAAGATAAAAAGTCGGCAGAACTGAAATCAGAGAGAAAAGACAGGAAAATCAAACCATTTAGTGAATCAGCGGATGGGGATGAATACAAGGAACAGGGAGGGAAGCAACAATACAAAAGACTAGTCGCAACAAGGGGATCCCGGGACCTGTGGGTTATGGGCCCACCACGCTTCCGCTGCGACACTCTGATGGTGACACTCCAAGCTCCAGACATGTCGTTGTAGACCACGTGACACCAAGCGACGATCCGAGCAGGAAGAAAGGATGAGACACCAGAATCAAAGAGAATATGGCTCCAAATAGAGATAGGCAATAAAGCAAAATGAATATAAGGCTTGAGCTTCAATCTTCATAATTAAAAGATAGAATACATATCAAAATTAATGGCTTTATCAGAAATAATAACAGCAACAAATATCCATGATAATAATATCAATAGTAATAGAATAATAATAACAACAATAAAAATAAGTATAACAATGATAATAGTAAAAATAGTAATAATAATAACAATAATATTAAAAATATCAATAACAACAATGATACAAGTAATAAAGACCATAATGAAAATAATAATAATAACAACAATAATAATAACAACAATAGTAACAGTAATCAAAATCATCACATTCATACAAACAATAATAATATAATAAAATAAAAATATCAACCATATTAATAATAATGGTAGTACATACATGACAAAATAGAATTCAATACACCCATGGAAATAATGCAATAGTAATAATAATGATAGCATTAAAAATAATATCAATAATGATAATAATAATAATGATAATAGCAATAATAATAATAATATCAATAAGGTAATAGTAACAATAACAATAAAAATAACAATAGTAATAAAGATAATGAAAACAATATTAATAACATCAATTGAAATGACAATAATAATAATAACGAAAATATTCCTTTACCATCAATTTCATTATATAAGTAAAAATTTGTCTTCAAATATCAATTAGCAAATAAGTAGGAAATCTTGCCTCCTTAACATCAAGTTGCATGTTTGCCTTCACGACATCAGGTTGCAGGTTGCCGCCCGGATATTTGGCTGCACATTTTGCCTCGCCGATATCCAATTGCAATTTGCCTCCATTGACATCGAGTTGCATATTTACCGTCTCGACATTAGGTTGCACCGAAATGGTGAAATGTATATAAAATTGAGCATGCTCAGGCTCAAAACAAATTAATAATAATAATAATTGTAACGATAAAAATAATGATACCAATAACCATAATAATAACAAAAATATCGATACTAATGACAATAAAAATAACATTGATAATAAAAATGATCATAACAGTAATAATAACAGTAATCGCAAAAAGAATCATAACAATAATAATAATATCAACAATACTAATCGTAGTAATAATAGTATTATACAACAAAATAAGAATTCGTCTTATCAAAATAATCCAGTAGAAATACATAGTCGATCAAAAATGAAAAGTGAAGTTAAAAAATACACCATTGTTCGAAATAACAAAATCTTTGTTGAGAAACTTTTTTTATTATTATTATTCTATAGAAGATCGAAAATAAACATAACAATTAATAATCGAAATAAAGAAGGTATTCGAAAAAAAAAATAATCATAAAGGAAAATTGATAGGAGAAAAATGAAGCTACACCCAATAAAGAGTTAAAGAAAATGATGACTAGAAGGGACGAAAGAAAATTAAGGAATTGAATATGAAGGAAGAAGGACGAGGACAAAATCGGATTGAAGAGAATATAGCAGGGAGGAAACAACCAACATGACACTCAATATGAATCAACAAATGATAATGAATGCAAAGCAGGGAAAACAATGAACGACACCCGAGTTGAAATAAGAAGGAATTAACGAGGCAAGTAGAAATAAGAGATTGCTTGCACCGGAAGCAAAAGAATATGGGTACGGAAGAATAAATTGTACCCAATAAGAAATCAACAAATCAGGAAGACCGTAAAAAATGAAAGGTTCAATGAATCAAGGAATTGAATATGAAGGGATCAAAATGGATGGGATAAGACTTGTGTCCAGATCGAGTTGATTATTAAATTATTCATGTGGTTGCATGGCCTGTTTAATGTTGAGTTAATCCTGACTAGGTCAAGCCTGTCTAAATACATTAGCCAAACCTGAGCTCTGATACCACTAAAAATCTTGTCACGCCCTGCTTCCCAAAAATATGGAATACGAGCACGTGACGAAGCCCATCGAATGATTTTTACATCATTCATAAGCTGTAGGATCGACTCAGCATCATAATAAGAATATAACCAGATTTATATATAACCAAGCATGCATGAATAATTTATTCAGCAACAGAAAACAATTTAAACAAATAATAATATTCAAATAGTTCTCATGTCTGGATCAAGTGTAAACTCGAAAACAAGTCTTATACAGCAGAAGAAATAAATACCTTAAGGAAAGCAATTATTTAAACAAGTTCTTGCTCCAAGCGAAGCCTAAAATGTCTGCTCGCTAATCCCAGCAGGCAACCCGTCTCCAAGGTCTGCTTAATAAATATAAAAAGGGAAAACAGGGAAAAACAAGAGAAGACGCCCTTAGTGCAAGCTAGGGCCACAAATAGTGAAAACAAGTACAAGTATGGAGAACAGGAATTGGAATCAAGAATGTAACAGGGATACAACACGTAGTGGGAATCTAAGAACTTGCTAGCAAGAGGGACATCCTAGTAAACAAGTTAGTTAACAACTGCTAATGGTAAAACATATGACAGGTGAACCTGTGGGGGTAACTAACATCAAGTATCATGTCTCATGTGTCAGGTTCAAGTTTCAAGCTTCAAGTTTCATGCATCATGTTTCATGTATCGTATCATCAAGTATCAAGTAACATGTGTCATGTTCAGATTCATGTTCAAGTCTTGTAGTTATTACTATCTAGGTAGCACGACATGCATCCATCTTTTTACTACATGGTTGCTACAGTCAAAACAATTGCGTTTAGACCTAGTAATGGAGTCTATAGGGCGGTGTACTCAGGTTTCAGGTATCAAGTATCAGGTATCAGGCAGGTACGGTTCATGAATACGAAATTAAATAACAGGTTCACGAAACGAGTCCGTGAATACTAACAGGTTCAAGGACCACACAGTGGGTCCATGAATACAACAGGTTCATGAGCCAAGTAACTGACTCCATGAATACATCACATGCAACAGGTTCATGAACCGAGTACTAGGAAACACGGGCCCCTTCCGAGTACACTTACCTATATTGTCCAATCTATAGTCTTTCCCTTAACCCCGGCTTGTTACACTTATTAACTCTTGTCAAGCAAGCATACATATGCGAAATGTTGTAATTTAATTCTAGGAAAATTTAGGGATGTCCTATATGGTGTCCATCAGCTACATATAAAATTTCGTGTCAAATGCTCGCTGTTTACACAGCTAAAATAATTTGCAAAGTAAACGTGTACAGCAGTTTTGCAAATCTGCGTCTACTGACACAGCTGCAGTAAAACTGCCATAACTCCTAGACCGTAACCCCAAATTTGAAAGTTTCGGAGTCTAACGACACCTAGACATCCAGGGCTACAACTTCTATTCAGGTCTCGGGTTCATATTCTAATGTTAAATGGGTCGAAACAGTAAAAGAATATTCGGGACAGCAACACGTAGAAATAACCTACTAGTGTAGATTTCATGGAAATTTGTCATTTGGCGTCTAAGTTATTATGTGGTATAAATACATGATAATGGTGGTCAAAACAACAAATAATAAATGTTTTTCAAGTCATAATGGTTGCAAGTTCGTCAAAAATTAAATGTGACATGTATCTACAAATTTAGGGCTCCTAAATTCATATGTCTATGCGTTCATGTGCTCAAGGGATAAAAGAGTCCAATAATTATAAATTAAATACAAGAAAATTTTGTGACTCTTAGAATTGTCAATTTGGAGGTTCAATATTGATCTACAATGATATTCAAGGAGGAGTCACAATCTAACTATTTGTAGTATTTTCAAGGGTGCTTGTACTAGAACAATAAATTGTACAAGGATACTTGCCTTAGTTTGACGATGACTAGATCCACTTGTTGTAGAAATTTGGGTAGAAAAATCCCGGAAGAAGTCCTCAAAAAGCCCGTGCGAAAATCAACCGTAGATCGAGTTTTCCCCCACACCGGATCAACCCAGAATAGTGAACAGCGAATTGGATCTGGTGAGGCAAGAACACGGGACAGCGGTGGCAGTCAATCAGATCGTTTCCAACATAGCGGATCTGGCCGAACACGGGACAGCGGATCTAGGATTCGCTGTGGGCGAACACCGAACATCAATCACAGGCGCGGATCTTGGCGCGATCCAACGGTCCAAATTTGGCCCCGTCCTTTTCCCTTTCTTCTTCTTCTTCGTTTGCTGCTTCGAAACAGGGAGAGAAAAAGAGATGGGGACGGCGACGTACGGCGGTGCTTCGACGGTGGCACTACGTCGTGGAGCGACGCAGCGACTGTGGCACGGCGGAGGCGCGAGGGTGACGGGAGGCGACGACGGCGGGCGTTCTCTGTTCGGTTCAAAGAACAGGGGAGGAGTTCGGCGGTGTGTGGCGAGGTAGAGGTGGTCGAGGGGATGGTGTTGGAGGCGGTGAGGTGATGGGGATCTGGTCGGAAGTGGCGAAGTGGGTTCTGGAGTTGGTAATGGCGATGGGTAATGGATGGGAACGATGGTGATTGGGAAATGGCGGTGGTGGTTGCTGTGGTGCCGAGGGGTTGACGAAGGTGATGGTGAGGGAGCGGCTGAAGGCGAGGCAAATTGGGTATGGGCGATGGTGATCGGAGTGGAGGAATTGGGTTCGGGATGAAGGAGATGAGACGAAGGTGAGAAAGGAGATTAGCAGCGGGGTACGATTAGGTTAAAACAGTATTAGTTGGGATTAGGGTTGGGGTAGGGTTATATAGTAGGGTTTGCGGGTTCGTGGGTTTTGGGGATCCGTTTCAAAAAGAGCCCAACAAAAGAAATGGTCAAAATGGGGATTAAAAAGATAAATGAGAAGAAATAGTCAATTCTTTATGAAGAACGATACAAAGTGCACACAAATGAATTCGATAGAAGGACCAAAAATTGAGTCGAGACAAAAATAACGATTTTATTCAATCTAAAACAAATTACAGGATCTCAAATAGACGAGAGAGTACAATGAGGCAAATACAGTATAAAAATACAAATACGGGGAAACAGGAGTTACAAATAATAAACATAAGGACAGATACTAGTTGGTGTTGTGATGAAATTAGAGCAAACATAGGTAAAGGGGCCTCATATGATTCACGGTGGGAGATGATTTTAAAAAATATCGGGGTGTAATCACTTGCAATGTGGGATGTTACAGATGTATCTTCATAATTATCGGGATCGAGGCGACGCTCATGAGATATTCGTGTGATGAGTTACCATTTGGATTGCGGTGTGGATTTCAATTTCCAGAATTATCGGGGTGTAAGGGCGTGTACCCAAAATCACTTGCGGTGGAAAGTTGATTCTGAAGAATTATCGGGGCATGGCACTAGATACTCACATAATAATCTAAATCTTAAAGTAATCACCATAGTATTTTAGTTGCATAATGAGGGATTGAACCCTATTAAGTGGAGAACGATAAAGACATGCACTAGACCTATGTAGAATAAGAAGCATAGAATCTGACAAGTATGCATTAGAAATCATCATATGCATTTGTGTTTTTCGACTTGTTTTTTGCATGCTTGCTTTCTATTTTCATCTCATACACTTGACACTCAGCCTAGTTTCATTTTTTGTTCTATGTTCTATTTATTATTGTTCATGCATCATTTATTATTGTTTTATTAATATGCATCAAGTTTGTGATTGTGAGATTTAGAAATATCACTATTACTATAGTTGACGTCAGTTACATTTAACTGGCGTACCCACTTTTCAATAGACTTTTGCAGGGTTTTCAGTTATGGTTAGCATCAATGCAATTAAAGCTTGGAGTATAAATGCAAATTGAATATTCTATATGTTGTAAAGATTTGTAATTAACGTAAATAATTCCGTTGTGTTTTGAAGAAGAGAAGATATAGTAAAAAGTTTTAATTTTCCCTGTATTTGATACTGTGTTTATGATTGCAATTGAAGTTGATTATGAAAATTGTGCCACTTATTTACAATTTTATTTATTAAAAATTCGGGTTGCTACATTGACACTCGGTGTAGGGGTGGCAACCGGGCTTCTCGGGCTGGGCCGGTCCGAAAACCCACGAGTTTGACCAGGTCCCGGGCCAGGCCAGGATGGGATGAAGTGTATGGCGGGTCGGGCTGGGGAGGGGGGAGGGGGGAGGGAGCCCGGACCTGGACCCTGGCCCTTGGCTTGGGGGTCGGGCAGGGCTTTCGCAGGTTCGCGGGTTTGGAGCTATTTTTCTCTAGGTTTTTTTAAAAGTTTTTTTTAATAGAGTAAAAAGATAAAGAGAAATGGTGAATTAAGACAACAATTATAAGAACATATAGATTAAAGGGAAAGATTCATATATTAAATTGTTTTAATGAATTACAAAATTTCAAATATAATCGAATAGATAAGTAATATTTCATACAAATATTATCAAATTACAATATGAGGGGAATATTTGTATTTAGAGTTAGAGATGACCTCTATTTAGATTGAAGAAAATGCATTGGATTACTGTCGTGCACTTCTACTTAACATAAATATAGAATCTCATCCCCCTAAATTTTCCAATTATTTACAATACATCATCCGTAGTGCACTTCTACTAGATCTTCATTCGTCTTTACTTGTTAAGCTGTTTTGTGCTTCTTGTAGTAAATCTTGGGTCATCTCTTCCGCTTTCATCCAATATTTTACGCAAACTAGCATCTCCAAATTCTTCAAAAGCAAGTAATTCATGTTCGGGCTCATTATCCTACCACCAAGAGAAAAAATACTTTCCAATGCAACAGTTGACACCGGCGGTGTTAGCAAATATTTAGCCATAAGAGAAAGAAAAAGAAAAATATTTTTATTGTTTTCCAAATGTTTAACCCTTTAATTATATCATCAATTGGAGGTTGTGCATTATACTAATTCAACTCATTTGGTGCATCTGTTCTTCGTTTTTTGATTTAATGAGATTTAAAACAACACTAGTTGAAAATACAAGACCCTTTTCTTTTGATAAGAAGAAGAAGAAGAAAAACTAACATTTTGTATTTGTGTAGTATTTTATGCATAAAGCCTATCATAATTGTCATATAAATTATTCAAAACATGCTTAAATTGTGTAGTAAAAAAAACATGATCAAAACTTTGTATTTCATCGTGTGGTGCATATCATAAAAAAAAAACTCAATGAAATTCTTAGTGCCCTCTAACTTAATTAGGAGATTCACTACACTAGAAACACAATATAACATAGGAAGTTGATGAAAATATTTTTTTAAAAAGTAGATTAGCAGCATAAACCATTGTTCCAATATAAGTCTTGCTTACCAAATCTTTAATTGTGGTCATTATAGTGACGACTGTAAGTAAAATACCACTAGAAGTAGATGAATATGTTTTCGAAAATTGTAAAGTTGCATCATTAAAATGTTATAAAAATTTTAACAAACTATCGGGGAAAAAAATTGTCATCTAGCATACAATCTTGCATACCCATTGCAATACAAAATTCTTTTAAATGGGTTTGATAATGAAGAACTGCACCTAATAGATCATATGTAGATTCTAACAATGTCTAACATCTTTAGAAAAATGTTTAAATACAATTATCCTAAGTTCACACCAATCACGAAAAGCTTGATATGTTAGACCACTCAAAGCAATAAAATTAACACAATCTCTCATTGCACTAATCTTATCATGTCCGTACTTTTTGTGCGTCTTGTACACAAATATTTAAAATATGACAAACACACCTATCATGAAAACTATCGGGCTCTATAGGATTTAAAGTAATTTTCAAACAAGTAATTGTCTTGGTATTATTAGAAGTGTTGTCAAAACCAATAGCAAAAATTTTATAAAAAAAACCAAACTTATTACATGCATCCATGATGTGTATCACAATTATTTCACCCTTGTGCAGGTACCTAACAAATCCGAATAATATAATCATCCTTTGGAGTAACCAATCGGAATCTATCCAATGACATTTTGCACACATCATTGGTACACCATTAACTCCTACCCAACCATCCGATGTCAAAAAACTCTCATGTTTAGTCATGTTGGTGTACTAACATATCATTAGCCTCATTGTAGACTAATTTTCAATCTCTCTTAACCACATTCCTAGCAATTCTTTGATACTGGGGGTTTAATGCAGTTTGGTTAAAAGAGTCTACATTCCTACTTTCAGAAAATGAATAAGGTAACTCTTCTCTAATTACTAATTTAGTCATTTCCCTTCGAACGATATGGTGATCGTACCTATAGCTATCTAGGTGACCGGTCATAAGGTGTATTTTTTGTTGTGTAAGCGTGTCTTTAGATAATTCGGGTCGGCATTTATCTAAGTGACGCTTAAGTGTACCTGTTCTCGCTCCTAATTTAAACTTATATGGTGTTTGACACTTATTACAAATTTTAAGCCTACACTTTTATCGTTTTGTGAAGGCACGAAAGTGAAATATTAGTGTACTTCGGAAGTGGGTCCTTTTGTTTTATGGGAATGAGAATGGGCTTTTTCTGTGTCTTGTGATTCTGTCTTGTGATTCTATGTCTTCTACTATTACATCTTTCATATGTGTATGCGGAATATCACTAAAAACGGGAATAATATCAAAATTTCTAAATGTTTCTTCACTATCTATTTGTGGAATGGAAGGAATGGAAGGAATGGAAGGAATGCGACAAGATGATGTGGATTCTTGGCTACTATGTTTACCTCGTGAACGATTAGATGTCATCTAATTAAAAACTCGTGTATGTATGTTTGGAAAAAAATAAAACTAGAAATAAGAAGAGAGAGTTATAAAAAAACAACAACAAACTATAAATTATGAACTAGTGTATGTTATTAAAAAATTCTACAAAACAAGTAGAGAGAGCTAAAAATAAACAAACAAAGAGTAAAAAGGCATCTACCCTGTCTGACCTGAAAGGTGGCTATCTCACACCCCATAGTAATGAATAAAGTTGTAAACTAGTGTAGGTTAATAAACAAAATCTAAAAAAGAAGACGAGAGAATTCAATAAAACAACAATAGTTAAGAGATTAACTAATATATGTTTACAAAAAAAAAATCTAAAAAAAAAAGAAGAGTTCAACAAGACAAAAAATTTAAATTATGAACTAGTAATATATTAACTACTAAAACATAATCAAGAGAAAGAGATTAGAACAATAGCTCGGCGTGGACTTCGAGCTATAAGCGAAGATTTCTCACAATCCCGCTCAGCCTCGATGCTTGCGCGTGGATTTCGAGCAATGAGTGAAGATTTCTCATGATCCTGGAGGGCCTCAATGTTCGGCGTGGACTTCGAGTCACACCTGAGAAGGCCTCGGCATCCCAAAATTTACGTCGAACCAGGATTTGAATCGTTAGTTCGAGAAACACGTCGCCAATCACGAGAAAGGGTCTCGCCATTCAGCAATTCGCCTACCGCTAACGTTATTGGTCATGCCGGTCATTCTGTAATGCACTGACAGTCTGGGTAATCCGTTTTGCTTCGACCATTACCTCGAACTGTCAGCGTATATCAAAAGGACCATGTGAACGATCAAAATCATCACCGATGAAGAACGAGTCGTGTCTCGAGAAGTAATCGTCCTATCACCCGCTGATAGACAGGGGTAGAGCAACTACACTTCGCTGTTACCCCTAATTGTCAACGGGTAGTAAGAGAATCACATAAACAAATTCACTTTCCAAGAAAGTGAAAGAGAGAGGAGGGGGGGTTATATAGGCCATGAGGAAAGGAGATCCTCGATCCCCGTAACGTATATCAAAAGGGCAGATTGAAGAAAATTTTGCCGTGCTGACCCACTTTTTGAAAATATTTGGCGCTCTGACCCACTTCCGAAAACAATTAGCGATCCGACCCAGTTTTGGACACGTCAGAATAAACCGTTATTGGAAATAACGGCATAGGTTATTTACGTGTCGTTATTTCCAATAACGGCATCTATATTTAAAAAAAGTGTCATGCCGTTATTTGGAGTAACGACATAGGTTATTTTGTTTTTGGACAGCTTGTAGTCTTCATTTAGAGAAAAAATTGCAAGTGTGAAAACCTTATAACAGATGCCGTTATTTCAAATAACGGCATTCTCAATACTGATGCCGTTATTTGGAATAACGGCATCAGTTATAATTTTTTTACATAAAAAAGTAACTTATTATTCATCCTCTGTGACGAATAAGTTAATTTTAAAAAAATAAAAATTATAACTAACGGCATCACTTATAATTTTTTTTATTTAAAAAAATTAAATTGTTATTCATCCTCTCTATTTCCAAACAATGGCAAGAGTTCATTTATATATAACTGATGCCGTTATTGATAACGGCATCAGTCATTCGAATGCCGTTATTGGGGATAACGACATTATTTATAAGTTTTTTTCACACTTAGACTTTTTTAAAGTTAGAAGATTCACACTTGTAAGAGAAATATACTGATGCTGTTATTCCAGATAACGGCATGGAAAAAAAATGTAAAATAGATGTCGTTATTGGAAATAACGGCACATAAATAACCTATGCCGTTATTTCCAATAACGGTTTATGCTGACGTGTCCAAAACTGTGTCAGATCGCTAATTGTTTTAGAAAGTGTGTCAGAGCACCAAATATTTTCAAAAAAAGGGTCAGTACGGCAATTTCAAATCTGAACCCTTTGTTTCCATCCAACAACTATTAGGAGTTGCCGCTACGTATCCCAAGGCCAGCGTTTCAACTTACAACTCAACGAATTTAAACGAGTGTTTTAATTCCCAGGGCTTGAACTTCCAAAGTTGAAGCATCTCGACTCCCAAGGTGGAATGCTACGACTCCAGCTGGTCTACTTCCTCAAGGCAAATGCTCAAAGTAAAATTCAAATTAAAGCCCTTCATTAACAAAGTTATTATACATTCGAATAACCAAGGGATGAGTATAAACAAGTACAATCGGTGAAGTCGAGAGATTACAACAAGATTTAACAAAATTACAACTTAGTGAAGCTGAGGAATTACAACAAGATACAACAAAATTACAACAAGTCGAGAAGGTTTCTTGTCTAGCCTACTCCTCGACCAGGGGGGCCTTAGGACTGGCGCAGACTAGTCCAAGCCCAACTGAGTTAGTCTGCTCCTCGACGGGTCTATCGATCTCTTCCCGAAGGGTGGCCATGGTAGACACCCCCGCTACTGAGCTTTGTGCATCCCCAAGGTTCATTGGCTCCAATCTGAGAATCAGAGATGGACCATTGATGGAAGGCCAACTACTTACAAAAGAGGCAGCTCGGGATCCTGCTACTCCGAATGCAACCTTCAGCCAGTATATCTCTACCTCCGTCTCCACCAGCATTTCCGAAGGAACGAGTCAGCTGAACGAGTAACACCCTCCGTGGTCGGATGTCAGGATGGACCACTGGGACAGATAACTGGGTTCCAGAAATTCTCATATCCCTATCGACCATCGCCTTCTTCAGACGAGCCAACTACAAGCTCATTTGGTGCGACCTTTTGATGTAAAATGAAAATGCCGACTCCTGATCCCTTGCCTCTTTATGGTAGAAGGCCAAACTCGACTCCATGGTGCGCACCTTACCCCTAAGATATTCAATATCGACATCACTGGGGTTGGCCAAAATTGGCTTGGTCATCTAACAATCAAAGGAATTTTCAAATTATACTGAGCTCCATAAACTTGGCCAAATCCAAAGAATACAAAACACATAAAAATATCAAGTCTAGGAGTTCTTCCCAAAAATATTTTTTCATTCATACTTCAATGTCCGTACAAAAAGTGGTGGCCAGTCCGTAGTCGGCAAATACAAAAAAAAAAGATTAAGAAAAAAAATGAACTACTGCTTGAGGGGAGGGGGCATCTCTTCGTTCGCGATCACGTTGACTATGGTGGGGACATCCTGAAGCTCGACTGCTCCAGGTGGACGGTCCTCCTCGTCGTCCACTTTCCCTACCATAGGCGGGAGCCTCGGTGAACTTTATGGAGATCTAAAGCTCTCAAGGTCGAGGTCTGGGTACATCTGAAAGACATGCTCGATGGCTTAGTCACCCTTGGTCCTGGGCAAAAATTACCTTATCGATTGCCTTTATCTTGTTGGCCAACAATTGCTTCTGGCTCTCTTACAAGCGAGCCTTCTCCTTCTCCAACCGGGCTCGCTCGTAGGTCGCGGTAGTCAGCTCAGCCTTCAGAGCACGCTCGCATGCCTCCATGTCATTGACCTAAACCTTCAGGTCCTTCATCTCCCTCTCAAACCTTAGCACCCTCCGATAGGCGAGTTTGAGCTCGCGGGTGTATTGTTTCTTAAATTCTGCCCCCTGCAGAGTGGCCTGCAAATCGAGAAGCAAAAACTCAGACGAAAACACTAAAATGACTAAAAGGAACAAACGAGCCAGGCGAAGGAGCACTTCCGATCATGCGGCCGAAGCCCACTTCATGAAGCTCGACTCGAAGGTCTCGATCGCGAGATACTCCTTGTCCCGAAGTGTGGCCAAGTGCTCCACCTCCTCCATTGCCACTGGACCCTCCATGATGGAGTCTGCCACTTTTATGGCCCAGTTCGGCCTCCATGGCTCCATCCCCGCCTCCCTGACCATATCCTTGGCCTCGGGGCGGATAGAAGGAAGACCCGACTTGGCGAGCTCGGTAACCTTAAAATTACCCGAGCTAGGGCTTCTTATGGTTGAGCTTGGAGCACCATAGACCATCAGAGCCTTCAACTTCTTGGACTTTGCCTCAGAAGTCCCCTCGGAGGAAGGGGACACAAACCTATTCTTTCCTCTCGGCTACTCCACAGCCTTTCTCTTGGCCAATAAGAAAAACAAGTTGTGAAGACAGAGTAAAAAGTTGGGTGAACAACGAAAACAAAAAACATACAAGGGCCGGTGGGGCTCCGTCCAATCCTCGCCACATGTCCCTCAGTCACATTCGACCAACCGATACTCCTCCCAATGACGACCTAACCCATTTTGTTCTTCTCCTCCATCGTAAACTCCCGATCCTTCAGAGCTTTGAAGTTAGGCTTGTAAAATGACCAATTCGTCGGGATGTCCCAAGGGACGGGACTTCGGACAACGAAATACTTCTTTTTCCACTATTTGATGGAGTTCGGATGCCCGTGAACCACATGCCTCCGAGGTTGATGCGAGAAATAGAAGAACCCCCCATACGTCCCTGTGGAATGGATCCCAAGACACGCTCGAAAATACTTCAGTCTCAAGGGCACCCCCTTCTATTCACAGAGAAGCATAAAACAAGCTAGTTGCTTCTAGGAGTTCGGGCCATACTGCATCGAACTCAACCCTGCCCAATTAACACCTCTTTAACAAATGGGTGCAAGGGGAACCTCAGCCCCAAGCCAGTAATACCCAGGATAAAATAATACTTATATATATATATATATATATATATATATATATATATATATATATATATATATATATATATATATATATATATATATATATATATATATATATATATATATATATATATAAGTATTATTTTATATATATATATATATTTTATATATATATATATATATATAAAATAATACTTATATATATATATATATATATATATATATATATATATATATATATAAGTATTATTTTATATATATATATATATATAAAATATATATATATATAAAATAATACTTATATATATATATATATATATATATATATATATATATATATATATATATATATATATATATATATATATATATATATATATATATATATATATATATATATATATATATATATATATATATATATATATATATATATATATATATATATATATATATATAATACTTATATATATATATATATATATATATATAAAATAATACTTATATATATATATATATATATAAGTATTATATATATATATATAAGTATTATTTTATATATATATATATATATATATATATATATATAATATATATATATATATATATATATATATATATATATATATATATATATATATATATATATATATATATAAAATAATACTTATATATATATATATATATATATATATATATATATATATATATATATATATATATATATATATATATATATATATATATATATATATATATATATATATATATATATATATATAAGTATTATTTTATATATATATATATATTATATATATATATATATATATATATATATATATATATATATATATATATATAATATATATATATATATAAAATAATACTTATATATATATATATATATATATATATATATATATATATATATAAAATAATACTTATATATATATATATATATAAAAAGTGTGATGTGATATGTCTAAAGTATGTCTAAAGTTGTTTGTCCATATGTGTGTAAGAAACTTACTCCGTAAGTTTCCCTTAGCGTGTCTCCTAAGCTTCCTCCTTAGCTTCTTTCCTAAGCTTCTTCTTTAGCTTGTATCCTAAGCCTTCTCTCCCTATATAAAGAGAGGCCATGGTGTGTGTCAAGGCAGAGCATCCTTAGTAGAGCCTTGCCTAGTGTGCTTGTATCTCAGTGTGTATGTGTGCTACTATCCAATAAATAAAATATCTACTTTCCTTTGAATTTCCGCTGTCACTCTAAACTGGTATCAGAGCTTGGCAAAGAATTCAGAGTTCTTCTCTCGATCAGGTACAATCTCTAAACTACTCTTCGTAGTTTAGGATTAGGATGGAGGAGTAGTCTCCTTCATGTTGGTTAAGCTAGCTATGAAAATAAACACTTTTTCTTGTTCTTAGGCTTGGTTAATTAGGCCATGTAGTAAAACATTTATCTTTAGGCTGTGTGAGCGATAGCCATGGATGCTGTAGTTTTTCTTCAACTAGTTTTGTGAGTTGTGATCTTCGTCTCCAATGGTGTCATAATTTTCTAGTGAGTTGTGATCTACTTCTCTATGTGTTCATACAAGCTTGTGGTGCTAGTTGCCCGTAGGGACTTTGCTTGTGTGTTGCTATTACCCGTTGTTGGCTTAGATTTGAGGCTGTACCCCGCTATAAATCCACGGTGTGGGAGTGTGATACTAGAGATGTTAGGTTCAAAGCACTAAAAAATATAATGACGCCGGTGATGTTAGAAATAGTCGAAGCACGAAAAGAGTTAAGGAAATACCTATCGCTGTAAGAGCTTAGCCATATCAGAAATCCTTTTAATGGTTACTACAGTAAGTGCATTTTTAAACAAGAAATCTTTTGAAGAAGATAGTTTATTATAGCTTAGCTAAACCAACATGTTTTCAATTATCATGGATGACTTCTTATTCTATCCAGTAGTACAACCTACAATACTCTACCGAGTAAATGAGGATACTTATGATGTGGTAAAACCAACCATAATATATCCAACAAAAAAAATAATAAAAAGAGAAGAAGATGTTCAATCATCTCCTACAAACCTTTTGACTAATCGTCAAAAAATAATAAAAAGAGAAGAAGATGTTCAATCATCTCCTACAAATCTTTTGACTGATCGTCAAGAAAAAAAGAACATTTCCTCTAAAGAAGAAGAAATTCGTCTTAAAAAGGAAAGTTGTTCAAATACTAATATTAGTACTCCAAATAAACAGGTTATTTGTCTTTCTACAATGGAAGATAAAAATCTTAAAAAAATTGAAAGAGATCTCCCTCTTTCTAATAAAAGTTCTGATTTTATAGAATCAGAAGCAGAGTCTATAGACTCTAATAATATTGGAGGCTCCACTGAGCAAAAGAACTCCAGCTCTACTGAGCAAAAATATTCTAGCTCTATCGAGCAAAAACATATTGAGTTAACAGACTCAAATTCCAGCTCTACTGAGCAGAAAGATTCTAGCTCTTTTGAGCAAAAATCATTAGAGTCTACTGACTCAAATAACTCGACTAAGCATGGAGATTCCATCGCTATTGACTCAAATAATTTTGAAGGTTCTAACGAACAGAAAAATATTGAGTTAACAAATTTACAAATTGACGATGAGTCACTTAACTCTGAAGTTGATAATGAGATAGTTCACTCTCATATTGACAAAGAGTTAACAAATACAAATTTACAAATTGACGATGAGTCACTCAACTCAGAAGTTGATAATGAGATAATTCACTCTCATATTGACAAAGAGTTAAAAAATTCTATTGTCTTCAGACATACATCAGAAAATCCATATCAGGATTATCAACAAAAAGAACTTGCTAGAAATAGCATGAATATTCAATCTGACAAAGGAATTCATATAGACTCCTGTAAATATGAATTACCTAGTAACAGTATGAATATTCGAACAAGAGAGGAAATTCATACAAACATAGACTCCTATGTATATGAATTATCTTCCTTAAGCGAAAATAAAGTTATACAAGATTCTGAAAAAGAATCTTTAAAAATCAATGTAGTTACTCTTAGCCGAAAAGCTGAGTTACAAATCTACATTCCCATTACACTTAACTTTCCTGAATACCAGGAAATCACTATACATACATTAATTGATACTGGTGCGCAAATCAGTATAATACACTCATGTTTTATTCCAAAACAATATAGATCAGAATTAACCCATAAAGCCTCTATAGGAAGCTTTAATGGTTCTAATTCTATGGTCACTCACAACATAAAAAAATCTACAAATATCCTTGGAAGACTCTCAAGGAAATAAACACAATTGCAAAGACATGACCTTTGCATTACTTGATAACCTTGCTGAAGATTGTATTATCGGCATGGACAATCTAAGCAAAGTTTTACCATTACAAATTGAGAAACATTTTTTCTCACTAAACAATATCCGTATCCCTCGGGTACCCTTCACAATTACTACTCACAGCTTTTTCGATCTAAATGCTGTACAGCGAGGAGTAATTGAAAATCCCTTAGTGGAAAAGAATCAATGGCTACAGCCAAATACAAAAAAACATTATACTTATATTCTCAAAAATATTGATTCCACAGAACAAATCATACATAATATATTAGAGCCATTGTATAGCAATGATCCTCTAAAACTTTTTGACAAATCTCCAAGATTTTGTCAACTAGAATTACTACCTGAATATACAAAAAAGAATATTAGAACTCCAAGTATCATGGTAAATCATGAAGATAAATTGGAGTTTTCTAAACAAATAAAGGAATTATTGGATCTAAAACTTATTAGATCCAGCTATAGCAACCATAGCTCTCCTGCCTTTTTAGTCAGAAATCATGCTGAGAAAAAAAGAGGGAAAGCAAGAATGGTTGTTAACTATCGAAAAATTAATGATGCCTGCAAGTTTGATGGGTATTACATCCCAACTGCAGAACAATTACTAAATTTGGTACAAGGTTCCAAAATATATTCTAAATTTGATGCCAAATCAGGATTTTGGCAGATCAAATTAAAAGATGATCTATCCAGAAGTCTTACTGCCTTCAGTAGTCCTCAGGGACATTTTGAATGGATGGTAATGCCTTTTGGGCTAAAAAATGCACCACAAATATTCCAGAAATGGATGGACAGTATGTTTGGCCATTTGCCATTTGTTACTGTTTATATTGATGACATACTTGTCTTCTCTTCTAGTCTAGAAGAGCATAAAGATCATCTACTACAAGTAGCAAAAATTTTGCTAGAAAACGGGGTTATTCTAAGCCCCAAAAAGATCGAATTATTCAAGGAAGAAATTGACTTTCTTGGAAAAAAGATCTTAAAAGGAAAAATTGAGCTACAAGCTCATATCTATGAAAAGATTAAACTATTTCCAGAGGAAATAGGTACACTAAAACAATTACAGGCTTTTCTAGGAATTCTTAATTACGGAAGAAAATTCATTCCTAGACTTGCTGATAAAATCAAACATTTACAGCAAAAGCTGCAAACAATACAAAGACAATACAAAGAAAGGTTGATAAAAGAAGGAAAAGATCCTGAAATTCCACGAAGGTGGAACACTGATAAAATAAAAATATCTCTTTCTGATACAGAAAAGGAAGAGATAAAGAAAATTAAAAATATCATCTCAGAACAAAAAATACTTTACTATCCTAAAGAAAAGGATAAACTTATATTACAAACTGATGCTTCAGATACCCATTGGGCGGGTATCCTTTTTGCACAAATTGAAAAGAAGCATTATGAGCTGGTTGCCTATACATCAGGAACCTTTTCCTCTACTGAGAAAAAGTATTCTACTTTTGATAAAGAATTACTTTCTATAAAACTCTCAGTTAAATCTTTAAAGATTTATTTACTGAGCAGAAAATTTCTTATACAGTCTGATAATATTGCAGTAGTACAATTTCTCAAGAAGAAATCTGTACACAATCTAGAAGAAAATCTGAGAAGAGTCAGATTAGCAGTTTACCTTGAAATTTATCAATATGATATCGACCATATTCATGGTCATACTAATATTACTGCTGATTTCTTAACCAGGTACTATGGAGAAGAAAAAGGATAAAAGATCTATGGATCCTGAAGTAATCAAAAAAATCAAGGAGCTTGAAGAGGCTCTTGGTATGAAAACAGGAGAGTGGACTACTGTCCTAAACAATAAAAAAGTAGCTACTGCTACAACATCTACTGATACTACTGTATCAAAAAATACAGGAACCACTGTTCCAGGAACCACTGTTCCAGGAACCACTGTTCCACAAACAAAACAAGTCCTTTTAAAACCTCCCACTCTAACAGCGTGGAAGCAAAACTCTATCAACCCCATCCTGAAAAAGGATTGGTATAACGAAGAGTTAAAACATGGGAATCCAGATATTTACAATCATCTCAACAATGTTTGGAGGGCATTACACCCAAATGATAAGACCGGTGCATACCACTTATCACAATTAGAAAAAATAATCCTTCAGCTCAAGAAAAAAACACAAGAGCAGAACGAAGGATTTGAAAAGGCAAAACTCATTGCCAGTAATATGATCAAATTCAGCAATACTTCTACCTCGTCTTCTTTAAATAAGAAGAGAGATACTCTAATCAGAGGAAACACTCCTGCTGACAAACAGCTACAAGCTATAATGTCTCAAATAGACATCTGTGATCTTGTAAACATCAGAAACAAAGAATTTACTGAGTTTGCAAAACTCTTTAAGTTCAAAGATGAGAAATTAGGAAGAATCGAAGGAGACCTTCATCTTCTTGAATGTTTAGACTTATATCAAATAGGGGTATTCCCTACAGAAAGATTCATTGAACTTCTACAGAAGACAGGAAAAAATAATTTGGAAGATCTGCTAACACATTCAGATCAGCTGATCAAAAATAAATACAACAGATATCGAATCCTTGCATGGTTCGAGCAAATACCACAATATCAACGAGCAATCCAAGCAGGGATTGTCCATGAACTCTACATCAACATCTCCCAACCAGGAGACTTTTCTAAAACTATTCCCGATATATGTGCAAAAACTGTCCTATCAAAGAAAAATAAGTTTCACACAATCTACAAGTTTCAAATATGGAGCATCTGGGAAGAAAAGCAGTATGTTCGCCAGTTCAAGTCTATCCAACTCTGGGAGCTCGACATCGTACAAACGGAGCCAACACTCCAGATTGAAAGGGGAAAAGATAAAACATTTGATCCAGAAAAAATCCAGTATGAAGCTACAGAAGAATTTTTCCTAGAATTATGGGAAAAATATACATTCTGCAAAAATATACAGGTCCAAGATAATATCATCCTTATCGATTGGACAGGTGAAGAAAATCCCAAAGAAGAAAGAGCGCAGTTCTTTCTAGGACTAAAAGAATCCTGGAAACTCGGCCCCATTGGGACAGATGTCATGTATTCCTTCTACGATGAAAAAGGTCTACAGGATGACATCGAAATGCTTTCTCCAACCCGTACTGTCAACAGCGAATTTATGCAAGAAGGAACCAGCGCTATCTAGAAGCATGGTGGGCCACTCCAATAATGCCACGGCAGACAGAGCGTGGTGAAGTGTGATGTGATATGTCTAAAGTATGTCTAAAGTTGTTTGTCCATATGTGTGTAAGAAACTTACTCCGTAAGTTTCCCTTAGCGTGTCTCCTAAGCTTCCTCCTTAGCTTCTTTCCTAAGCTTCTTCTTTAGCTTGTATCCTAAGCCTTCTCTCCCTATATAAAGAGAGGCCATGGTGTGTGTCAAGGCAGAGCATCCTTAGTAGAGCCTTGCCTAGTGTGCTTGTATCTCAGTGTGTATGTGTGCTACTATCCAATAAATAAAATATCTACTTTCCTTTGAATTTCCGCTGTCACTCTAAACTTGTATGTGTGCTACTATCCAATAAATAAAATCTCTACTTCCTTTGAATTTCCGCTGTCACTCTAAACTGGTATCAGAGCTTGGCAAAGAATTCAGAGTTCTTCTCTCGATAAGGTACAATCTCTAAACTACTCTTCGTAGTTTAGGATTAGGATGGAGGAGTAGTCTCCTTCATGTTGGTTAAGCTAGCTATGAAAATAAACACTTTTTCTTGTTCTTAGGCTTGGTTAATTAGGCCATGTAGTAAAACATTTATCTTTAGGCTGTGTGAGCGAAAGCCATGGATGCTGTAGTTTTTCTTCAACTAGTTTTGTGAGTTGTGATCTTCGTCTCCAATGGTGTCATAATTTTCTAGTGAGTTGTGATCTACTTCTCTATGTGTTCATACAAGCTTGTGGTGCTAGTTGCCCGTAGGGACTTTGCTTGTGTGTTGCTATTACCCGTTGTTGGCTTAGATTTGAGGCTGTACCCCGCTATAAATCCACGGTGTGGGAGTGTGATGCTAGAGATGTTAGGTTCAAAGCACTAAAAAATATAATGACGCCGGTGATGTTAGAAATAGTCGAAGCACGAAAAGAGTTAAGGAAATACCTATCGCTGTAAGAGCTTAGCCATATCAGAAATCCTTTAATGGTTACTACAGTAAGTGCATTTTTAAACAAGAAATCTTTTGAAGAAGATAGTTTATTATAGCTTAGCTAAACTAACATGTTTTCAATTATCATGGATGACTTCTTATTCTATCCAGTAGTACAACCTACAATACTCTACCGAGTAAATGAGGATACATATGATGTGGTAAAACCAACCATAATATATCCAACAAAAAAAATAATAAAAAGAGAAGAAGATGTTCAATCATCTCCTACAAACCTTTTGACTAATCGTCAAAAAATAATAAAAAGAGAAGAAGATGTTCAATCATCTCCTACAAATCTTTTGACTAATCGTCAAGAAAAAAAGAACATTTCCTCTAAAGAAGAAGAAATTCGTCTTAAAAAGGAAAGTTGTTCAAATACTAATATTAGTACTCCAAATAAACAGGTTATTTGTCTTTCTACAATGGAAGATAAAAATCTTAAAAAAATTGAAAGAGATCTCCCTCTTTCTAATAAAAGTTCTGATTTTATAGAATCAGAAGCAGAGTCTATAGACTCTAATAATATTGGAGGCTCCACTGAGCAAAAGAACTCCAGCTCTACTGAGCAAAAATATTCTAGCTCTATCGAGCAAAAACATATTGAGTTAACAGACTCAAATTCCAGCTCTACTGAGCAGAAAGATTCTAGCTCTTTTGAGCAAAAATCATTAGAGTCTACTGACTCAAATAACTCGACTAAGCATGGAGATTCCATCGCTATTGACTCAAATAATTTTGAAGGTTCTAACGAACAGAAAAATATTGAGTTAACAAATTTACAAATTGACGATGAGTCACTTAACTCTGAAGTTGATAATGAGATAATTCACTCTCATATTGACAAAGAGTTAACAAATACAAATTTACAAATTGACGATGAGTCACTCAACTCAGAAGTTGATAATGAGATAATTCACTCTCATATTGACAAAGAGTTAACAAATTCTATTGTCTTCAGACATACATCAGAAAATCCATATCAGGATTATCAACAAAAAGAACTTGCTAGAAATAGCATGAATATTCAATCTGACAAAGGAATTCATATAGACTCCTGTAAATATGAATTACCTAGTAACAGTATGAATATTCGAACAAGAGAGGAAATTCATACAAACATAGACTCCTATGTATATGAATTATCTTCCTTAAGCGAAAATAAAGTTATACAAGATTCTGAAAAAGAATCTTTAAAAATCAATGTAGTTACTCTTAGCCGAAAAGCTGAGTTACAAATCTACATTCCCATTACACTTAACTTTCCTGAATACCAGGAAATCACTATACATACATTAATTGATACTGGTGCGCAAATCAGTATAATACACTCATGTTTTATTCCAAAACAATATAGATCAGAATTAACCCATAAAGCCTCTATAGGAAGCTTTAATGGTTCTAATTCTATGGTCACTCACAACATAAAAAATCTACAAATATCCTTGGAAGACTCTCAAGGAAATAAACACAATTGCAAAGACATGACCTTTGCATTACTTGATGACCTTGCTGAAGATTGTATTATCGGCATGGACAATCTAAGCAAAGTTTTACCATTACAAATTGAGAAACATTTTTTCTCACTAAACAATATCCGTATCCCTCGGGTACCCTTCACAATTACTACTCACAGCTTTTTCGATCTAAATGCTGTACAGCGAGGAGTAATTGAAAATCCCTTAGTGGAAAAGAATCAATGGCTACAGCCAAATACAAAAAAACATTATACTTATATTCTCAAAAATATTGATTCCACAGAACAAATTATACATAATATATTAGAGCCATTGTATAGCAATGATCCTCTAAAACTTTTTGACAAATCTCCAAGATTTTGTCAACTAGAATTACTACCTGAATATACAAAAAAGAATATTAGAAATCCAAGTATCATGGTAAATCATGAAGATAAATTGGAGTTTTCTAAACAAATAAAGGAATTATTGGATCTAAAACTTATTAGATCCAGCTATAGCAACCATAGCTCTCCTGCCTTTTTAGTCAGAAATCATGCTGAGAAAAAAAGAGGGAAAGCAAGAATGGTTGTTAACTATCGAAAAATTAATGATGCCTGCAAGTTTGATGGGTATTACATCCCAACTGCAGAACAATTACTAAATTTGGTACAAGGTTCCAAAATATATTCTAAATTTGATGCCAAATCAGGATTTTGGCAGATCAAATTAAAAGATGATCTATCCAGAAGTCTTACTGCCTTCAGTAGTCCTCAGGGACATTTTGAATGGATGGTAATGCCTTTTGGGCTAAAAAATGCACCACAAATATTCCAGAAATGGATGGACAGTATGTTTGGCCATTTGCCATTTGTTACTGTTTATATTGATGACATACTTGTCTTCTCTTCTAGTCTAGAAGAACATAAAGATCATCTACTACAAGTAGCAAAAATTTTGCTAGAAAACGGGGTTATTCTAAGCTCCAAAAAGATCGAATTATTCAAGGAAGAAATTGACTTTCTTGGAAAAAAGATCTTAAAAGGAAAAAATTGAGCTACAAGCTCATATCTATGAAAAGATTAAACTATTTCCAGAGGAAATAGGTACACTAAAACAATTACAGGCTTTTCTAGGAATTCTTAATTACGGAAGAAAATTCATTCCTAGACTTGCTGATAAAATCAAACATTTACAGCAAAAGCTGCAAACAATACAAAGACAATACAAAGAAAGGTTGATAAAAGAAGGAAAAGATCCTGAAATTCCACGAAGGTGGAACACTGATAAAATAAAAATATCTCTTTCTGATACAGAAAAGGAAGAGATAAAGAAAATTAAAAATATCATCTCAGAACAAAAAATACTTTACTATCCTAAAGAAAAGGATAAACTTATATTACAAACTGATGCTTCAGATACCCATTGGGCGGGTATCCTTTTTGCACAAATTGAAAAGAAGCATTATGAGCTGGTTGCCTATACATCAGGAACCTTTTCCTCTACTGAGAAAAAGTATTCTACTTTTGATAAAGAATTACTTTCTATAAAACTCTCAGTTAAATCTTTAAAGATTTATTTACTGAGCAGAAAATTTCTTATACAGTCTGATAATATTGCAGTAGTACAATTTCTCAAGAAGAAATCTGTACACAATCCAGAAGAAAATCTGAGAAGAGTCAGATTAGCAGTTTACCTTGAAATTTATCAATATGATATCGACCATATTCATGGTCATACTAATATTACTGCTGATTTCTTAACCAGGTACTATGGAGAAGAAAAAAGGATAAAAGATCTATGGATCCTGAAGTAATCAAAAAAATCAAGGAGCTTGAAGAGGCTCTTGGTATGAAACAGGAGGATGGACTACTGTCCTAAACAATAAAAAAGTAGCTACTGCTACAACATCTACTGATACTACTGTATCAAAAAATACAGGAACCACTGTTCCACAAACAAAACAAGTCCTTTTAAAACCTCCCACTCTAACAGCGTGGAAGCAAAACTCTATCAACCCCATCCTGAAAAAGGATTGGTATAACGAAGAGTTAAAACATGGGAATCCAGATATTTACAATCATCTCAACAATGTTTGGAGGGCATTACACCCAAATGATAAGACCGGTGCATACCACTTATCACAATTAGAAAAAATAATCCTTCAGCTCAAGAAAAAAACACAAGAGCAGAACGAAGGATTTGAAAAGGCAAAACTCATTGCCAGTAATATGATCAAATTCAGCAATACTTCTACCTCGTCTTCTTTAAATAAGAAGAGAGATACTCTAATCAGAGGAAACACTCCTGCTGACAAACAGCTACAAGCTATAATGTCTCAAATAGACATCTGTGATCTTGTAAACATCAGAAACAAAGAATTTACTGAGTTTGCAAAACTCTTTAAGTTCAAAGATGAGAAATTAGGAAGAATCGAAGGAGACCTTCATCTTCTTGAATGTTTAGACTTATATCAAATAGGGGTATTCCCTACAGAAAGATTCATTGAACTTCTACAGAAGACAGGAGAAAATAATTTGGAAGATCTGCTAACACATTCAGATCAGCTGATCAAAAATAAATACAACAGATATCGAATCCTTGCATGGTTCGAGCAAATACCACAATATCAACGAGCAATCCAAGCAGGGATTGTCCATGAACTCTACATCAACATCTCCCAACCAGGAGACTTTTCTAAAACTATTCCCGATATATGTGCAAAAACTGTCCTATCAAAGAAAAATAAGTTTCACACAATCTACAAGTTTCAAATATGGAGCATCTGGGAAGAAAAGCAGTATGTTCGCCAGTTCAAGTCTATCCAACTCTGGGAGCTCGACATCGTACAAACGGAGCCAACACTCCAGATTGAAAGGGGAAAAGATAAAACATTTGATCCAGAAAAAATCCAGTATGAAGCTACAGAAGAATTTTTCCTAGAATTATGGGAAAAAATATACATCCTGCAAAAATATACAGGTCCAAGATAATATCATCCTTATCGATTGGACAGGTGAAGAAAATCCCAAAGAAGAAAGAGCGCAGTTCTTTCTAGGACTAAAAGAATCCTGGAAACTCGGCCCCATTGGGACAGATGTCATGTATTCCTTCTACAATGAAAAAGGTCTACAGGATGACATCGAAATGTTTTCTCCAACCCGTACTGTCAACAGCGAATTTATGCAAGAAGGAACCAGCGCTATCTAGAAGCATGGTGGGCCACTCCAATAATGCCACGGCAGACAGAGCGTGGTGAAGTGTGATGTGATATGTCTAAAGTATGTCTAAAGTTGTTTGTCCATATGTGTAAGAAACTTACTCCGTAAGTTTCCCTTAGCGTGTCTCCTAAGCTTCCTCCTTAGCTTCTTTCCTAAGCTTCTTCTTTAGCTTGTATCCTAAGCCTTCTCTCCCTATATAAAGAGAGGCCATGGTGTGTGTCAAGGCAGAGCATCCTTAGGAGAGCCTTGCCTAGTGTGCTTGTATCTCAGTGTGTATGTGTAAGAAACTTACTCCGTAAGTTTCCCTTAGCGTGTCTCCTAAGCTTCCTCCTTAGCTTCTTTCCTAAGCTTCTTCTTTAGCTTGTATCCTAAGCCTTCTCTCCCTATATAAAGAGAGGCCATGGTGTGTGTCAAGGCAGAGCATCCTTAGGAGAGCCTTGCCTAGTGTGCTCAGTGTGTGCTTGTATGTGTGCTACTTTCCAATAAATAAAATATCTACTTTCTTCTTTGAATTTCCGCTGTCACTCTAAACTGGTATCAGAGCTTGGCAAAGAATTCAGAGTTCTTCTCTCGATCAGGTAAATCTCTAAACTACTCTTCGTAGTTTAGGATTAGGATGGAGGAGTAATCTCCTTCATGTTGGTTAAGCTAGCTATGAAAATAAACACTTTTTCTTGTTCTTAGGCTTGTTTAATTAGGCCATGTAGTAAAACATTTATCTTTAGGCTGTGTGAGCGAAAGCCATGGATGCTGTAGCTTTTCTTCAACTAGTTTTGTGAGTTGTGATCTTCGTCTCCAATGGTGTCATAATTTTCTAGTGAGTTGTGATCTACTTCTCTATGTGTTCATACAAGCTTGTGGTGCTAGTTGCCCGTAGGGACTTTGCTTGTGTGTTGCTATTACCCGTTGTTGGCTTAGATTTGAGGCTGTACCCCGCTATAAATCCACGGTGTGGGAGTGTGATGCTAGAGATGTTAGGTTCAAAGCACTAAAAAATATAATGACGCCGGTGATGTTAGAAATAGTCGAAGCACGAAAAGAGTTAAGAAAATACCTATTGCTGTAAGAGCTTAGCCGTATCAGAAATCCTTTTAATGGTTACTACAGTAAGTGCATCTTTAAACAAGAAATCTTTGAAGAAGATAGTTTATTATAGCTTAGCTAAACCAACATGTTTTCAATTATCATGGATGACTTCTTATTCTATCCAGTAGTACAACCTACAATACTCTACCGAGTAAATGAGGATACTTATGATGTGGTAAAACCAACCATAATATATCCAACAAAAAAAATAATAAAAAGAGAAGAAGATGTTCAATCATCTCCTACAAACCTTTTGACTAATCGTCAAGAAAAAAAGAACATTTCCTCTAAAAAAGAAGAAATTCGTCTTGAAAAGGAAAGTTGTTCAAATACTAATATTAGTACTCCAAATGAACAGGTCATTTGTCTTTCTACAATGGAAGATAAAAATCTTAAAAAAATTGAAAGTGATCTCCCTCTTTCTAATAAAAGTTCTGATTTGATAGAATCAGAAACAGAGTCTATAGACTCTAATAATATTGGAGGCTCCACTGAGCAAAAGAACTCCAGCTCTACTGAGCAAAAATATCCTAGCTCTATCGAGCAAAAACATATTGAGTTAACAGACTCAAATTCCAGCTCTACTGAGCAAAAAGATTCTAGCTCTTTTGAGCAAAAATCATCAGAGTCTACTGACTCAAAAAACTCGACTAAGCATGGAGATTCCATCGCTATTGACTCAAATAATTTTGAAGGTTCTAACGAACAGAAAAATATTGAGTTAACAAATTTACAAATTGACGATCAGTCACTTAACTCTGAAGTTGATAATGAGATAATTCACTCTCATATTGACAAAGAGTTAACAAATACAAATTTACAAATTGACGATGAGACACTTAACTCAGAAGTTGATAATGAGATAATTCACTCTCATATTGACAAAGAGTTAACAAATTCTATTGTCTTCGGACATACAACAGAAAATCCATATCAGGATTGTCAACAAAAAGAACTTGCTAGAAATAGCATGAATATTCAATCTGACAAAGGAATTCATATCAATTCCTATAAATATGAATTACCAAGTAACAGTATGAATATTCAAACAAGAGAGGAAATTCATACAAACATAGATTCCTATGTATATGAATTATCTTCCTTAAGCAAAAATAAAGTTGTACAAGATTCTGAAAAAGAATCTTTAAAAATCAATGTAGTTACTCTTAGCCGAAAAGCTGAGTTACAAATCTACATTCCCATTACACTTAACTTTCCTGAATACCAGGAAATCACTATACATACATTAATTGATACTGGTGCGCAAATCAGTATAATACACTCATGTTTTATTCCAAAACATATAGATCAGAATTAACCCATAAAGCCTCTATAGGAAGCTTTAATGGTTCTAATTCTATGGTCACTCACAACATAAAAAATCTACAAATATCCTTGGAAGACTCTCAAGGAAATAAACACAATTGCAAAGATATGACCTTTGCATTACTTGATGACCTTGCTGAAGATTGTATTATCGGCATGGACAATCTAAGCAAAGTTTTGCCATTACAAATTGAGAAACATTTCTTCTCACTAAACAATATCCGTATCCCTCGGGTACCCTTTACAGTTACAACTCACAGCTTTTTTGATCTAAATGCTGTACAGCAAGGAGTAATTGAAAATCCCTTAGTGGAAAAGAATCAATGGCTACAGCCAAGTACAAAAAAACATTATACTTATATTCTCAAAAATATTGGTTCCACAGAACAAATTATACATAATATATTAGAGCCATTGTATAGCAATGATCCTCTAAAACTTTTTGACAAATCTCCAAGATTTTGTCAACTCGAATTACTACCTGAATATACAAAAAAGAATATTAGAACTCCAAGTATCATGGTAAATCATGAAGATAAATTGGAGTTTGCTAAACAAATAAAGGAATTATTGGATCTAAAACTTATTAGATCCAGCTATAGCAACCATAGCTCTCCTGCCTTTTTGGTCAGGAATCATGCTGAGCAAAAAAGAGGGAAAGCAAGAATGGTTGTTAACTATCGAAAAATTAATGATGCCTGCAAATTCGATGGGTATTACATCCCTACTGCGGAACAATTATTAAATTTGGTACAAGGTTCCAAAATATATTCTAAATTTGATGCCAAATCAGGATTTTGGCAAATCAAATTAAAAGATGAACTATCCAGAAGTCTTACTGCCTTCAGTAGTCCTCAGGGACATTTTGAATGGATGGTAATGCCTTTTGGGCTAAAAAATGCACCACAAATATTCCAGAAATGGATGGACAGTATGTTTGGCCATTTGCCATTTGTTACTGTTTATATTGATGACATACTTGTCTTCTCTTCTAGTCTAGAAGAACATAAAGATCATCTACTACAAGTAGCAAAAATTTTGCTAGAAAACGGGGTTATTCTAAGCCCCAAAAAGATCGAATTATTCAAGGAAGAAATTGACTTTCTTGGAAAAAAGATCTTAAAAGGAAAAATTGAGCTACAAGATCATATCTATGAAAAGATTAAACTATTTCCGGAGGAAATAGGTACACTAAAACAATTACAGGCTTTTCTAGGAATTCTTAATTACGGAAGAAAATTCATTCCTAGATTGTCTGATAAAATCAAACATTTACAGCTAAAGCTGCAAACAATACAAAGACAATACAAAGAAAGGTTGATAAAAGAAGGAAAAGATCCTGAAATTCCACGAAGGTGGAACACTGATAAAATAAAAATATCTCTTTCTGAAACAGAAAAGGAAGAGATAAAGAAAATTAAAAATATCATCTCAGAACAAAAAATACTTTACTATCCTAAAGAAAAGGATAAACTTATATTGCAAACTGATGCTTCAGATACCCATTGGGCGGGTATCCTTTTTGCACAAATTGAAAAGATGCATTATGAGCTGGTTGCCTATACATCAGGAACCTTTTCCTCTACTGAGAAAAAGTATTCTACTTTTGATAAAGAGTTACTTTCTATAAAACTCTCAGTTAAATCTTTAAAGATTTATTTACTGAGCAGAAAATTTCTTATACAGTCTGATAATATTGCAGTAGTACAATTTCTCAAGAAGAAATCTGTACACAATCCAGAAGAAAATCTGAGAAGAGTCAGATTAGCAGTTTACCTTGAAATTTATCAATATGATATTGACCATATTCATGGTCATACTAATATTACTGCTGATTTCTTAACCAGGTACTATGGAGAAGAAAAAGGATAAAAGACCTATGGACCCTGAAGTAATCAAAAAAATCAAGGAGCTTGAAGAGGCTCTTGGTATGAAAACAGGAGAATGGACTACTGTCCTAAACAATAAAAAAGTAGCTACTGCTACAACATCTACTGATACTACTGTATCAAAAAATACAGGAACCACTGTTCCAGGAACCACTGTTCCACAAACAAAACAAGTCCTTTTAAAACCTCCCACTCTAACAGCGTGGAAGCAAAACTCTATCAACCCTATCCTGAAAAAGGATTGGTATAACGAAGAGTTAAAACATGGGAATCCAGATATTTACAATCATCTCAACAATGTTTGGAGGGCATTACACCCAAATGATAAGACCGGTGCATACCACTTATCACAATTAGAAAAAATAATCCTTCAGCTCAAGAAAAAAACACAAGAGCAGAACGAAGGATTTGAAAAGGCAAAACTCATTGCCAGTAATATGATCAAATTCAGCAATACTTCTACCTCGTCTTCTTTAAATAAGAAGAGAGATACTCTGATCAGAGGAAACACTCCTGCTGACAAACAGCTACAAGCTATAATGTCTCAAATAGACATCTGTGATCTGGTAAACATCAGAAACAAAGAATTTACTGAGTTTGCAAAACTCTTTAAGTTCAAAGATGAGAAATTAGGAAGAATTGAAGGAGACCTTCATCTTCTTGAATGCTTAGACTTATATCAAATAGGGGTATTCCCTACAGAAAGATTCATTGAACTTCTACAGAAGACAGGAGAAAATAATTTGGAAGATCTGCTAACACAGTCAGATCAGCTGATCAAAAATAAATACAACAGATATCGAATCCTTGCATGGTTCGAGCAAATACCACAATATCAACGAGCAATCCAAGCAGGGATTGTCCATGAACTCTACATCAACATCTCCCAACCAGGAGACTTTTCTAAAACTATTCCCGATATATGTGCAAAAACTGTCCTATCAAAGAAAAATAAGTTTCAAACAATCTACAAATTTCAAATATGGAGCATCTGGGAAGAAAAGCAGTATGTTCGCCAGTTCAAGTCTATCCAACTCTGGGAGCTCGACATCGTACAAACGGAGCCAACACTCCAGATTGAAAGGGGAAAAGATAAAACATTTGATCCAGAAAAAAATCCAGTATGAAGCTACAGAAGAATTTTTCCTAGAATTATGGGAAAAATATACATTCTGCAAAAATATACAGGTCCAAGATAATATCATCCTTATCGATTGGACAGGTGAAGAAAATCCCAAAGAAGAAAGAGCGCAGTTCTTTCTAGGACTAAAAGAATCCTGGAAACTCGGCCCCATTTGGACAGATGTCATGTATTCCTTCTACGATGAAAAAGGTCTACAGGATGACATCGAAATGCTTTCTCCAACCCGTACTGTCAACAGCGAATTTATGCAAGAAGGAACCAGCGCTATCTAGAAGCATGGTGGGGCCACTCCAATAATGCCACAGCAGACAGAGCGTGTGAAGTGTGATGTGATATGTCTAAGTATGTCTAAAGTAGTTTGTCCATATGTGGTAAGAAACTACTCCGTAAGTTTCCCTTAGCGTGTCTCCTAAGCTTCCTCCTTAGCTTCTTCTCTAAGCTTCTTCTTTAGCTTGTATCCTAAGCCTTCTCTCCTATATAAAGAGAGGCCATGGTGTGTGTCAAGGCAGAGCATCCTTAGGAGAGCCTTGCCTAGTGTGCGCAGTGTGTGCTTGTATGTGTGCTACTTTCAATAAATAAATATCTACTTCTTCTTTTGAATTTCC